>JAOTOL010001162.1:0-212500 GCA_034440575.1 Imbricaverruca yamaguchii | reverse complement strand
GGTTCAACTTTACTCGATTTGTTCGTTGTTTGTTGCATGCTTTCAATATGTCATCTGATATATCTGAAGCAGGGCCGGATACTGGGGGCACTGGGGCATACACCTCCCCATATTGAAGGTGGCACCCCTCCGGCCGGGAAAAGATGTCCTTCCGTGAAGGCTGGGAACTCCTCCCCCACCTCTCTCCGCTCAACGGATGTTTTTTTTTTAACCAGAGGCACCCTTCCGAGAGGAATAAGAATCTCGTTAAGGAGGAAAAGGCGATGGTGGTTGGTGGTTGTTGGTTTTACGACACGTCGACCGTTGAGTCATGTAGCATCGCCACAGCGCCATGTAGCTTCGCCGTAGCGACAGGTGAGACTCGAACCCACCAATGTTTCGATGGTGAAAAGGGGAGGCTTACCTCTAGGCTACTCGTCCCCAAGGAGAAAAAGGCACCCACCCTTCTAATAAGAAAAATGATCGAACTTTTGCAGCTGCATTGTACACTGGCGCTCCAACCCCCACTCCCTCAGCGAATTTTCAGCTTAAGGCGCTCCTCCAAGCAAAAACCCAATGGACCCATAAAAGAACAACGTGCTAGGGCCTTGGTTCGGTAGCCATTCTGGGAGCGTATTTAATCCAACAGATGAAGTGCATCAAAGCTCGGCGGGCATTCGAATTTGTTAAACGCGAGAAAACGTCTGGAAAAACTAATAATAGAGTTGAATAAATCAAATGTTTCCAGCCAATTACGAAGTATTCCATGACGTTAAATATGGAGGAAGTCTATCACGTGGGAACAATTAGTGAAACGCAGGATGCCTAGCAGAAAACGTAGGATCGCACGAATTGTGGTAAATGCTCCGAATGCGCAGTGGGTCCCGAGCGCGATATTTGGGGGACCGGTTCGAGTTTGCGGGGCGCGTTGTACTTAGCTGTGTTCCCAACGCGATTTTGGCGGTTCCTGTTGCAAATTGTATGGCATCGGAGCAAGTTTATCGTGGGCCCGCTGGATATATTTGGAGCCCCCTACGTGAATTACAGTGGACCGGTGCGGAATTTGATGGCCACAGAGCGACTTTTGGGGCCCCGGTACGCTTGTTGGAAGCTTATCCCTATCAGGAGAGAGGGGCATTTTTTCGCTTGGTATTCCACTGCGGTTACTTCGAGTTTTTTTATAGTTTTCTTCGGAGTAAAAAAAAACATTCTGATGTTTTTTCGAGACCTCTTCTGAATTGTCCGGTGCTAAGGTCCATTCGATAGGTCTCGTAATCTTTTTGGAGATCGAGTCCTAAATTTGTTGACGCCCTTGTGGGATATTTTTTGGCACCCGCACGATTCTTCGGTCTCCCGGTGCGATATTTTTCGGTGCCGTGACAGGTGTTTTTTTCCGGGGCACAACTGATTTTTGTGGGACATTGGCACGATTTTTGAGGCCGCAGATTGACATTCCTGATAGGAATTGAGCTGTTTGTTTAGGGGGGGGGGCAGCTGTAACTTTTGTGGCGACTCGGCAAGACCTTTTGGGCCTCCAATGTGATTTTCAAGGTCTGCCATACGACTTTTTTTTTATATAATCTAAGTGTGGACATTTGGGCCATAACGTCATGTGCTTGAAACTCTACCGCGAGTTTTATCGGCCTCGACACTTTTTGGAGGTCCAACAAGTTTTGGAGGCTTTCGGCGTGGTGCCGCAGGGTGATTATCCATGTCCGGATTCTTTTTCTTTGCCCAGGCATTTGTATTGGTCCTCATGAGACTCTTGGGGCCCGGTACAGTCTATCGTGCCCCTTGCGTGATTCTCAGTATTCTGGCATGACTTTTGATACCCCCAGATTGAGCATAATTTTCGGGGGCTCCGGCTTTTTTTAGGCCCAATCATGATTTTCAAGTACCCTAGCACGATATGTTTGGCGACACCGGTGTAATTTTCGTGGGCCCAGACGCAAACTTTTCAGACACCGAGTGTAATATTACGTCATGGAGGGGTGACTCTTCCCTCTGCCCCCCCCCCACATACATGGTGGCGATGCCCCTAGTCATAAGAGGTAGCTCCTCGGCGTGCCTACATTCCCAATGAATGGTGGTGCTGAACGTCGGGCGTGGGCGGGTGGAAATTGACTGGATGTAAAGAGGATGCAAATGGATGACCGTTTTTCTATTCATATATACCTTTTTTGACTCTGCAAGATTTGCTGTTGTCACTCTATAAGTGATTAAGTATAATGTTGCGGCGATGACACTCGGGTAGCCGAGGCCTGGGGGACACGGACATATTTTTTTTTCGGGGAACAACTGCTCCCTAACACACAATTCCCATGGGTAGTCCCGTCGAGGCTCCAAAAAAATGTGTCTAGGCCCACACAAAAGCAGAGTGTGACCACAAAAACCGGATCGGTATCCGACAAAAATCAAGATGGAGCCCTCCAAAATGAGGATGGATTCCACAAAATAAAATTCCGAGTCCGGAAAATGGCTCTGGAGCAACGAACATATTACCAGATGCCTTCACAAATTGCGTATGACGCCGAAAAAGATACCGGAGATCGAAAAATCGAGGTGAGATGGAAAACGTGGCGCCAGGGGCACGAAAAATGAGACCGGGATCCGGACTTTTTTTTTAATCAGAAAAGATCCATACAAATCGCGTTTAGTCCAGGAAACTGCCGTTCGGTCCCCGGAAACCACACACCTGGGCGCAATAAGTCGCGCTGGGATCCAGAAGCAGCGCACCGAAGCCACAAAATCGTGCTAGAGCCCCACAAATGTACATCAGAAGTCCCAAATAAACACAACTGGACCCTAAGATCACAACGGGGCCAGAAAATACAGCTGGCCCTCCAAAGAGCACATAATGTTCCAAATAGCGACTGGGCCTTAACACACGCGTTGCAGCCATAAATAAACATACCTGTACCTCTAAAAGAAATACACAGGAACCACTCAATGCACAAAGGGGCCATGAGAACACACAAGTTCCTTGAAAAGAGGCTGATGAAGCAAAAGGCGGCATGATTCCAAAACGACCAAATAGACCGGGCGCTAAATACAGACATCGGGATCTTCGAAAACGTCCTGACACGTAAACAAAAATCCTCGGTGGAAAAAAGCAACAAACCTTAAAACGAACAGGGGTTTCGAAAATGTATTAGGCCCTGAGCAAAAATGGATTGGAGCCATAACACATGTCCCATAAACCAAGAAAGACACAACGGGTCCAAAAAAGAGCATCGAGGAAGGGCATCGGCTCGGCAGCTATTCTGGGTGGATAACAGGAAACGTGAATCAAAGCCCAGCGGAATCCGCATTTCATAACTAGCAAAAAATATTGGAAGTGTGGAGCAAATGATCGAATTTAATTAATCGACTTTTCGCGGCAAATGCCCATACGAAGCACTCAGGCACGTCAAATATGGCGCAAGTTTACCATGTGGCTGTAATTAGCAAAACGCAGAAAGCCTAGCAGAAACCGAAGCATCGCATGAACCGTAGCGAATGCGCAAGGTGAGCGTGCAGGTGCACGAGCTCTGACGTTGCGGCGACCGGGTGATATGAACTGGGATTTGTTGTAGGAATTGTGGTGAACCATCCTGCAACATTTCAAATCGGTACATGTCAAGATCAAACTTCTAGGTCAAAGATTAGCTTCATTTATTAGATGCCGATATTAAAGCGATATCGACTGAACGCGAGGTTCAGTTCCTATCGCTTCAATTTCCATCAAATGAGCGTCATTCGACGTAAAGACATAAAGACATAAAAGATTAGTGCAACTATGAGCCACAAGGGCCCTTCTTGGATGCACTCTGTACACTCAACCGCTTGTCCACCAAATCCGTCAATCAGCCCTCCCTGTGATACTGAAAAGCAAGCCCTCTATTCTTTTAATGATTGTCTATGCTGTTTTTAAAGATGTTCAATGTGCTGCTACTGACAATGGTTTCTGGCAGCTGGTTCCAGTGTTCTACTACCCTGTTGTTGAAGAAAGTCTGTCTTAACCTTGTTCTGCTGTGGTTAACTTTAATTTTGAATTTATGATCTCTAATTGCATCATTTCTGTTAAATTCAAACATTTCCACAAAATATCCCCTGTCCAGACCATGGACGAATTTAAAGACCTCGATGACATCTCCTGTCAGCTTTCTATATCTAAGTGAAAACATATTCAATTTCTTCAATCTTTCCTCATATGCCCGGTTGCTCATACCATTAACCATTTTTGTAGCCCTCTTTTGTACTCTCTCTAAAAGCCAACAATCTTTCTCATAGCTAAGAGACCAAGCTTGGAGGCAGTATTCCAAATGTAGCCTGACATATGCACAGTGAAGCTTCCTGATGACTTCTTCACTTCTGTATGATACATTCCTATTTACTGCCGCAAACATTCTCAGCGCCTTCTACCTGGCTTCCTTGGCCTGTTCTGATGCCCCCACTTTTGTGTTTAGAATAACACCTAAATCATTCTGTTGTGTCACTGATAACACTTGGCCACCCATCAAGTATGGAGCCTCCATATGCTGCTTACTTACATGCATGATTTTGCACTTATCAAAATTAAATTTCATTTACCGTTCTTCGGACCACTTCACAAGTTCGTTTAAAAAAATACTTGCGCCATGTCTTGCTGTGCAGTATCAGAAAGCTAAGCAACTTAATTATTTGTAAAGGACAAAGGCCAAGGTGATGCTTCGGTCGCCATTTTTTTTTTATCTCAAACGTATCTAAATTTAGTGTCAAGCAATAACCTGTGGTGAACACTCGAGTAACATTCCAAACCAGAACATGTCAAGGTCAAAGGTTTGATTGAGTTCTTCGATATCATCGCGTTGCGTCGCTATGGCTTCAATTTGCAGAAAATGGATGTTATTCGTGTTATGTCATTCGCGTTGTGTTGGTGTGCAGTAGCAGAAAGTTGATATTTTGAAATAATCTGGAAGAATCAAAATTAAAGCCGATTTCTTCAGTCGTCTCACATTTTTTAAGTGGTTTTTGCCAAAGCCTCCCCAGCTCTATTTCAAACTGCGACATGCCAAGGTCAAAGGTTTGATTGAGTTCTTCTATGTCATCGCGTTTCATCGCTACGGCTTCATTTTGCCGCCCTGGTAGCTCAGTTGGTTAGAGCGCTGGCCTGCACTGGTCTCCCCTGTCCTGGCAACACAGGGTTTGAGTCGCTTCTCGCGCTCGCATTTAGCCCCCGGCGTCAGATGGCAGCTGGCCCGATAAGGCGGGGACGAGCTACCGGGCGGCCGTGTCGGTGCATTGAAGGCACGTTAAACTTTCGATCAAAATTCTGCCGTTGAACTGGAATTCATGGTTCGGGTGGTGGGGCCGGGGTTAACGTAACAAGCTCTGCTTAGGAATAGAACCCGGGTTCCCGAAGCCACCCCAGCAACAACTCGGATTCAATTTGTAATAAAAAATGATTAGCAAATTTGCAGAAAATGTATGTCATTTGTGACAACGAATGAACAATCGTGGCAAAGGATGTCAAGTGACAGCCCATGGTGAACCCTCCAGCGACATTTTAAAACCGGGATGTGTCAAGGTCAAACCTTATGGTCAAAGGCTAGTTTGAATTTTTCGGAGTACTCGCGATTCGTCGCTATGGGTTCAATTTGCACCAAGTGTATGTCATTAGACGTGACTTGAACCGCATTCAAATGTCAAACCACAAGACCGAAGGCTAGCTGGAATTGTTCGAAGTCCTTGCGCCGCGTCGCTATGTCTTCAATTTTTATCAAGTGGAGTCATTCGATGCGCCGTGTCGTTTTCTAGGAAATTGTTCAGAAATCACATTAATTTTCACAGTCAAAGGTCGAACTCATTTCTTCGATCGCCACGCATTTCTTCGTTTTCTCCCAAAGCTACCAATGCTTGACATCAAGAGAAAGCTCGTGGGCAACCCTCGAGTAGCATTTGAACCCGGGACATGTAAGATCAAGCATCAAGGTCAAATATTCGTTACATTTTCAGCGTTCTCGCGTGTCGTGGGTATTGTTTCAATTCGCATTATGTGGGTGTCATTCGACGAGGCTTGCCGTACGGTATCTGAATGTTGAGATATCGAAATAATTCCACAGATGGGGCGTTCCACGACAGATCGACAAATAAAATTTCGATTTTGCACCCCCACATCTCAGATTTTGATGAAAATGAGTCTATAGGGTTATCAGCAGCCCTAAACACGCCTGTGACATTTTCAGGTCTCTCCGACTTCCGGTTTTCGAGCTACAGCCTGCGACATTTTTTACATTCGATGCATACATGGCTTTGTTTGGCAGGATTTTTCCCTGCTACATTGAATGATAAGTAGGTGAGTTTGTACATCAAAATGATTGAAATCCCATGCAGAATGAACGTTTATCACTATCGAAATCATAGCAATTAAATATATGTCAAATATAACACTTTAAAAAATACCAAGTTCTCTTGAGCAATTTTCCCCTTCGATATTGTGATTTTGGATATTTTTTAATGAAAGAGCGTTGATTATTACCTATATTTCATCAATAAAAAAGGTGGTTATCGGCTTATAAATATTTTAAGCTTAATTTCAAACACCAACCGCCCGGCCTCATTTTACCCAATACGGCGTCGTTCAGCAACGGCCGCGGCCAGCTGCTGCCAACGGGGGATAGGGGTGCTGGCGGCTGTCTTCCGCGGCACCGTGGGATTGAGAGGACACTATGCAGATTATTTATAAACACCAGGCAGGACGTTTTAGCACTTCATTTATTATTCACACAAATAACAAGCCGGAAAGTACATGTACATTTGCGAATGCTAACGAGATGGTACAATGAGCCTTATCAGAGGTACAAAATGCATAACTTAACATTAGCTCACTTCACATTGTAATTCGCACATAAACAAACGGAAATCAGCTGCCGATGTAGGTCACGCTAACCATTCAACCTAAATCCTGTAGCAAATCAGGCCACCATCACCTCTCTTCCTTCACTTATGGCAAGTTCTCGCACAACGACAATGTTTGCCTTCACTGGAGTTACCCTGTGTATTTTTAGAGTCCCTTTGACAGTTTTTGCCATTGACAGTCTATCGCCAAGCTCATGCCGTGTACGACTAACCTCTTCTTTCGCTACAAAGCAGCACTCGGTATGTAAATTACCCTTGTCCTGTAGCACTTTACATAGCTTTTCCGCAGTAAGAATGTGGTCCGAGTGTGTCCGCGAAAGACTGGCGCTAGCTGCAACCCTTTTCAGTGTACCCCCAACACCGTCGCACGAATTTTTCCCATGCGACGTCGCAAAAAAATTCCAATCGCACTGGACTCCGAAATCCTCATCATGAAAACTCACATTCACGAAATTAAACTTATTCTTGTACTGGGCAGCTGACCCATCCAAAAAATAATGAATCTTTTTCGAGTTCGGGACTATGCCTTTCACTTTCGGTACAATGTGCTGCAAGAATGTGTGCACAGCGACGGTGTCATGCTTCAGTTCGTTTGATAACACGCAAAAACTGTGGCATTCAATCTTTCCAGCCTCTCGCCAATAAACAACAAACGGATGAACGGTACACTGTGGTGCGTTCCAGTGATATGACTGAATTTCGTCTTGAACTACAAAAGTGTAGTTTTCTGAAAAATATAATATGATCAGTGCTTCATGCTCAGGTAGCTGCTTTTTTATATCGTCGAAATATTTGCTTTGATGCTGACTCGTGAAATGATGCCGAGTAAGTGTCACAATGGCGTCAGACAGTTTGTCAAGAAACTCGTCCATAGGAAGAACAATTTCGTTCAAAGTGCAACGATCCGTGCTTAGCCACTGACTAAATCTGACTTCGTCCACCAAGTCTGAGATTTCCCCTGCCTGCGCATTTAAAGTGTCGATCAAATATGACCTGACACTGTCCTGACCTGGACAGTTTTCACACTTTTGCAGCATACAGGCTTCCCTCCCGACATCACAAACCGCGTGCTTCAACAGGTCCTTGTAGGTAATGTCTTTTAAGCCCAGAGACGCTAACATTAGCTTCACGTTCTGGTGATAGCAACATACACAAACCGAATGAGTGCCGTTGCTTCCCAACAGGACACAGTGTTTGGGGCGGAGGCTGGCGAACTTCGAAAACCCAATGCGCGGGTTGCTACCGTTCTCTTTATGGAGTTGGTAAATTTCCTGCAAATCACCTCAAATCAAACGTTTCTGCTTCTTTACTTTAACCCCATTCTCATCTCTTACCGTCACATAGTCTTGTTTTCCAGGACATTTTCTACTCACTTCTGGGCCAGGGGGGAGGTGGCAGTCACGTCTCCCATATCATCCTCCCGGGACGCGCGTCTCCTTTGTTGACATCCCACGCTCGGCTCCCCCTTCCCCTCCCCCTCCCCCTCCCCCGGCAGGCGTATCGCGAGGCAGCGGCAGCGCGCGCGCCGGTCCGGTGAGCGCAGCGCCCGCATTCACCGCATTTGATTCGTCTTTCCAAGTCGATAACCACTTTTTTTATTTATGTTTCTAGGGTAAAAAACTACGCTCTTTCATATGAAAGTGAGAAAAAATACGATATCGGAGGGGAAAAATGTTTTTATTTCTTTTCAATTTTTTATTTGGCTAGAGTCGGCAAAAATTACGTAATGAAAGTTTAAATGGTGGCATAGTCATATTCTTCAATGTTTTGTCTTCATTTTGACGTATAAATTTGTTCAGTTACTGAAAAATGACTCGGAGAAAATTAGCACCAAATATAGTCATGTCAGTGCAAAATGTAAAAAGTATATAGTTCATAACTAGAAAACGGTAAACCTAAGAGACTTCAAAATGGCACAGGCGTGTTCAGCGATGCTGATAACCCTATAGAACCATTTTCATCAAAATCTGAGGTGTGAGGGTGCAGGTCACATGTCGATTTGTCGTGGAATGCCCCAGATGTCGAAGGTCCGTGTGTGCAATGATTGAGTGTGACAAGAATAGGAGGGTCAAAGCTATTTGTATGCAGCCCCTGTGCTAGGAAGCACTCATATTATGACTAGGGGGCTTCCCCAAGAAATGAGTCATAACCTGATCGGACGGTGCTCTCATCATTGATTCATAATTTAGACTGCCACATTGCTGTTCCGGACATATATAATATATCACTTTTTCAAATTGCTGCTTTCCTCTTAGTGGTTCAACGGAAGTTGTCAATTTTTCAAGAGAAGCCCACACGTGAATGCGTACAATTGTATAACTAGCTGGAGTTCATAGCCGCGAGAGAGCAATGTTGTAATCAAGGGTAGATCCAGGAATTGTAATGCGGGCACTTTTTTGGAAGAGCGCCATTTCTTTGGAGCGGCGCCACTGCGAAAGCACCTGAACGGGCGGGCGCCTCTGGATGCAAAATTAGAGGGGGCGGGATGTACTCGAACCTTCCTGAAAAACTCGGTCTTTACTTCCAAAGGGGTGCCTTTTTATTTCCTAGGGGCGCCTCCGGCTGAAAAATCCGAACGGGTACACTGGAACCTTTTCAGAGGGATGCCTTTTCCTGGCCTGGGGGATGCCATCTTCCACGTGGGGGTGAATGCCATCGGTGCTACACCCATTATCCACTCTGGTTGTCATTACATCGAAATATTATGTAATTGTAGGTCCATATTTGCTGCTATAAAACCATCGCCCCATATGCTGTGTTTTTCCTGCTACAAGAGGGCAACGTTTAACATACTTACAGCATTGCCCTATGGTGATTATGAAATCGGTTTCAGCATATGCGACATAAACCTAGATGTTGATAGGTAGGAAAAGTGGCCAGTTTTGACGAAACTTTTAGTTTCAAAATATCGTTTTTTAACAATTGTTGGTCTGAAAAATTTAAATACAGTGAACATTGAATTTAGGTGGCTGAAAATGACATTGAAAAAATGGCTGAATTCCAAAGATTTTCTTTGGGGGGATAAAGATTTTCTTTGAGGGGGGGGGGTGAGGCCGTTCCATCCTGTTCAAAGTTACCGCGTCCATGATTTGCCTCCCACAAAAAAATCCGTTGTTCCATGGCAGCGGCACAAGTGTTTGAATGATCCCAATAAGTGAATTATCCGGCAAGTTATGAGGTACCCCAAATTTAACCTCGCTGACCGTTTCGCTCTGAAGGCGTAAGAGTTCGTCATGGCAAAAGCCGTTTCGTGGTGCATGTACTGGTACGCCTGCGCAGGCTGTGTCAAATTTGCAGACGAATCGGATAATATTGAGGAATGCGTTTCTGAATACATTGCCGAATAGGATGCTAGTGCTACCTGATGAATTGCATAACCGACAGAGGTCAGATCACGCAGTGTGCTGCTTCTTGTATTGATAGTGCATGCATCGGTGTTGAGATAGTCTACATTCAATATTTCGGTCGGACATTGTCGGAATGCCCCTGGATTCGTCAGTGGCAAGGTGCATTCGAACCTACAAGAGGGATAGGTTCGAGATATTTGGAAGCGTAGATATTTATTTGTTCTGAGTACAGTGCAGTGGCACGGGAACTATCACAAAGCTGTGGGGAGAGGTGGGAAAGAACCGTTTTGAAGTTGATTCATTATATCAGCCATTATTTTTCAAGAGGGGTGACGAAAAATATATGTAACGAAAAGGGACAGCTTTCGGTGCGCGAAGTCGACCAAAGACTTTAGACTTCGGAAGCGAAATTCTCAAAATTTTCCGTTTCATTGAGCGTATTTTTGGTTCCTGAGAGGGGCTGCGCTTTCCATGCAAAGCCTATCAGGTTTATGCTCAACCATTGCAGGGGGATTGCAGCCCGAAATGATCTGATTTTGTAAAACGCTGTAATATTCGGTAAAATGCTTAGGGTGAAGAGATTCGGAAAACATTCCTAATAATCATTGCATCTGGTGATATTCTGCAAGAGTACCCGAAATGAACGGTGCTCTATATCGTCCCACCGGCGCCAATGCTGTATTACTTACTCTGCTACGAAATTTAGATGCAACCAAAACTCTGCCAAAACATAGTAGCTTTCTGGATAGTACGAACTAGTAAATTTGGATAAAAGTACAGCAGGAGCAAGTACTTTTGAACATTTCATCGTAAGCAGCGTAAATGATCGAGTGAGACAATTAGCTGATCGCTGAGCCGCCAGCGGCGAAAACCTGCTTGTCGAGGAAATCCAGCGGATAGCAAGCCACTGCTGGCGGCTTACTATCCGGTGGCACTCAGGCGGTTCATTGAACAGCAAAAGTAGCGACAAAGACTGCGACACCATGTTTGTGACATATATTAGCGAGGAACACCGGCACGGGTACACACTGTAAAAACAGCTTAGCTTGCATGATTGCTCAGTTCATGTTATGACCTGTTTCTACCGTTCTTAGAACCGACTATAAATTATCATGCTCAAGAGTTGCTACATCGGAAGTGAGAAAACCAAACACCATGCCACTTCTTACGAAACATTTCCTACCGGTGTGTTAATCATGTGTTTATCTCCAAGTCTTTAAGCAACAATTTATATCAAACCATGCTTGTTCGAAGTACGATGGCATTAAGAATGGTACAAAATACCATCCATTAAAATAGCGCATGCTGTTAATAAGCGTCAAGGCGTTCAATATGTTAGAAGCAAGTACCAGTTTGCATAAAATGTTGTTCAGCGTTACCGGCATGACACTAAAAGAGTACGTTACATAGAGTGCTAGTGCATGAAAAAGTAGCTAATTGTGTGACGTTACATTTGCCGGGAAGCTTTCGTTGCAATGCCCTGCCAATTGGCGACGAGCTCGAAACATAATTGAACAAGTCGAACTGCGCCGTTGCAACGTTAGAGTCCGCCATTGCTGCGTTCACCAGCTTTGTGATGTACGGCATGGAGTTGTGCGCAGCACTGGCTCCGAACACCAGCAGAGCGGTGAAAATGGAGGTAAGATTTCTGGTTTGCAGAGCTTATGATGTTATATTATTACAAACGAGACCGTATATGCGCACTGAGTTTGCTTTTAGCCAGAGAACGCTTCAAATTGCTGACGTCCTTCCTGGTATCCGTCCGCTGTTCGAGTATACAGGTATGAAGCACTGCTTGGCCTGATCGTCTGAGTGATGCGTGGAGCACGCTCACTAGCCCTTGTTTCTAATGCTTACTTCTGTACTGCAACATGATGCGTTAAGTTTGTATATTTGGAACATTTTTTAAAGCAAAATATAGGCAATGGAATGGCAGATTTGTTCTTCTTCCGTGTCGTGCACAGGAGAAAGCTAGGTTAGGTTGCTTCTCCTGACGTCCACCCCACTCCACCACACCTGTCATGACCTTCTTGACCCCTGAGATATTTTCAGCCCAGTAAGAAGGTGGACCGACTAGCAAGCGTCAGTGACCTCAACGTACAGACAGTAGCGCCGCCACGAAATTCTTTCAGAGGGTCAATGTTGAAAAGGAGTCTTCTGCTCCCAGAACGGGTCCTCCACGGCGTTAGGGCTTCCTATCGTTTTTTTTTGTACTTGGAACTTGTTTTCGATTAGTATGGTTCTAGAATGAGAAACATGATTTTATTTTGATGCCTTGTTTGTTCTTGGCATGGTGCATCATATACCAAAATGCAACACATTTTTTTTTATCTCGCTGGGAACTGTGCCATACCGGGGAATAAATAAGTAATATGTGGATAAATGCCTACGTGACAAAACAAACAACTGTCTTAATGCTTCCGCGACCATAAGATTCCTCTCGCTAGCCTCTAGATTGCAGTGAGCTGGCGGGGCTGGTGCTAAGCATATCGTAAAGATATCTCCCATTTATTAACCCCATACCGGGCCTAACTGAATATAGCTGGATCCATCACTACTGTTACTCATCCCCACCAGCTTGATGTCATAGGCAAGCTTAAACGATCATGTATCAGTCCCAGAACGACAATTTCGCGAAGGTTACAACGAGAAAATGATTGAATTGGTTTTCTGATCGCCATTTTAGTGATTTTTATTTTATTTTTAAATACTGGTGCTGGCTGCATCATACCTGGCACATAAGCTAAAATAATAAATCTTCAGTGAATAGATTCACGGCAAGAACAAGCATTTAACAACAATGCATCGATGGCAATGCGACAATAAATCAGTGGCAATGCATAAATAATGCAAATCCTTCAAATTCCACGCCGTCACGCCCATGGTTATCGCTGTGCTGTACCGTTTTGTATCGCTGTGCTGTACCGTTTTGTAAATGATGTCGTTGAGAAGATATTGAAACTGGGAACCTCTAGCCATGCAGGCTGTAAACACAGAATAGAAGTTTGTAGGACGAAAATGCATTTAAATACATCATTCCTCCCATTTTATATGGGCATCGGTGTTGTTTTGTATGATTGTGAGGTGGAATTTTCCCCTTCAATGCTGGCTTTGCTCCATGGGCGTATGTTTCTGAAAATTATTTGGGGACCAGTAGCGTACCTACATTTGCGTTAATAGGGAGGGGCGTATTTTAAGGGTTTCACCTACCCCCTTAAAAATGCCTGAGATTTCGACCACTATATTGTCAAGGGGGACTATTTTTAAATGCAATAATTAATGGCCAATTATTGAATTATCCTGTGGAGGGTCCTAATCTACCACTATCATTTCAAATTCTTCGTATTTCAACCCTAATTCCCGCACCCTTTTCCAAGGTTTTCTTTTGGCATCCCTTGATTACCTTGATAAGTGATCTCACACCGCTGAAATTAGACCTATACAAATTACTTTAAAATGTAAAATTTCCCAATTTAAGATATTTCGAATCATAGCGCCCGGTCATCACGTCATGTTAAGTGGATGCGGACGTGATGGCCAGGTAAATGAAAAAGACTTTGACTGGCATATACATTCCACCAACTGTGGTGGTGCACACTCGATCCTCGCTGTCCGTTACTAATGCACTGCACGATCACGGTCTCTGTATTCGCTATGCACAGTCTGGCTAGACACGCTGTTTTCTAGGGCCTTGCTCTCACGCGACTGGCTCTGCCGGGGCGAACATATGTGAGTGGTGGGTCGCGCATCCGTGGTGCTACAACCATAAACCACGGTCCGCGTACACACATGCGACACACGCACAACACCAACAAATAACATAGTGTCATAAAGGACTTCAGGTTCACATGTGTTGAGTTCATGAGCATTTATTTCAACATCTCCATTTGTTGTTTCATTTGGGCCATCATAGCCTCGTTATATATCCATGTTAACCATCATAATTGCGTTTTGTTTCTCCACAACTCATTCCATTGGCCTCACCATCTATTCGTCGATTAACACACATAACAAACAGAAAACATGCTGCGATATTGTATGACTTTATGATACAACCCTATTGGTGGCAAAAATCTGAGGGGATTTTGAAAAAGGAGTTCAGGTAGCCTGGGCTCGCGGTTTTCTCGTTGAGATATCGGCAAGCCGGCAGAAGACTAGTAGTGACGGCGGCTGTCCAACGTCGCGTTGACACCCGTGTTAACTCCGGGTCAGGTCACCAAGTCTGGTGATGGATCGACAACGGCTGTGAGTCGCCAGGTCGTCAGACTTCCTCGGTATTCTCTTCACCTCGCGGCAAGTGGCAGGCCCGGCAGTCGTCTGCTCGCCCAACTAACGGTACCACAGCGCCAGTTGGATCAGATCCGTGTTACCGTACCTGTTGCAGAGAACTTCGATCAGATGTTGGACCACGGCAATCAATGTAGGCAAGGAGCAGAGCGTAGCTGTGATTTTCTAGTTTTCCTCTGCTTGCATGATAACTAGTTAACTAGTTGAAGTCCAACAGTCTTTATTGCCATTGCATTGACAGGGCTGATAGTTAACGAAAACGTCGATAGCTTGTTATACGATGTGCAGTTCTGTGTTGAGCATGACTATGAACAAGAAAAACGCGTTAAATAACCTGATCCTCATGCCACAACAAGCATATAGATTCAAATTCGCATTGAACATATATCGGCCACGGCCCTTTCCTTATCAGGCCCTTGGTCTAACAGACTGTTGAGGAACGCCCGTGGCCGAAATATATACAGTGAGAATTTGGATGTATTTCTTTGTTGTAACTTGAGCATAAGGTTATGTTATGCATTTGTGTCACTCATAGCTTATTATACAATGGTTTCAACAACAACTAGGACATATACCTACGTGTGGCATTGCAAAATGCATGCTTGAAAGTCTCCACAGTCATTTTTTAAAACCACATACTACCGGCTGCCCCATCGTATGCAGTTCTGTAATAGCAGAGTTGGATATCATGCAAACCAACGTGCAGAATTTCCAAACTGCCGGAGCCTGAGAGGCTGCCACCAGTGAGTTTGACGTGCAGGCTGATGTCGCCTGCGTTACGCTGCGCTGGCAGTTCGCGCAGCATAACGGCTATGTATTATTTGTTATGTTCTCTTGTGCTTTTTTAACATGTATTTCCCTTTTCATTTGTATCCATTTGAACTGCATTCTTTCAGCTTGTATTCTTCTGACTTTCAACATATATTTTTCAACTTGCATTTCGTACAAGTATTATTATTTTCACTTGTATCATATTCACCTGAATTATTTCAGCTTGTATTCTTCTGACTTGCATCCTTTTTAACTTGTCTGTTCAACTTAAGAAAAGCAGTATACCAATTGGGTGTACAAAGATTTGTGTTCAATACATTCGATAGAGGTTGGGTTCTGATTACTGATGGCTGAAGATGTGACTAATGCCCATAGGCGGACATTGTTCAGCCCCTTTAAGCAGGGCTGAATAATGTCTTTTGGGGGGAACTCGATCCACACGTGATATGCGTTATCAAGTGAATAGGGCTGGGTGGATATTGGTAGGTGTGTAGAATGTTGGTAGATAGTTTCATCAGAATGTATGATGCGGCATTTATTCAACCGGCATTATTTCAGGTTGTATTCCTTCACCTTGTATTCTTCAAACTTGCGTTATTTTCACCGGTATTCTTTCAACATATATTCTTTCAAATTGCTCTTTGTACGTCTATTATTCTATGGACTTGCATAATTTTTACTTGCATTGTTCCAGCTTGTATTCTTCTGACTTTTATCCATAACATTTCACTCTTTCAAATTGGCTCCATTTCAACAACGTGGGCACCCTCTATCAGGCAAGGATCCCTTACACGGTTTGAACTCCTTCCGTTGTCCCAGGGGCCCTCTCTGACGACCCGAGGCCACCTTTGGCAACTACGGCACCCTCGTCGTCTCATGGACCGTCTCGAACGACCCATGGCCAGGAGTTCTCTTTCAAAAAGTTGTGTCCCTCGCCACTAGGTCACGAGCTTCTGCTTCGACTTGAGCCCTGTAATCAGCCCAGGGCCCTTCATATTGGCTGAGGTCCCCTCCGTTAGCAAGGGTACCCTTCCGGTCAATGCAAAATTATGGGATCCTGCCATGCCCCATGGGCCTCCTCCTTTGTCCTGGCAAAGCTTTACATGTCTCGATGGGATCTTCAATTTTGGAAACCTCACCTCCTTCCATACCTGCTACCAACCCCATATTAAGGGCCTCCTGTCATTTCCTGGGAACTCCCGGCATTCGGGGCCTCATTCGGACCTAGATATATCTTACTCCGTCTTAAGGGACTCCTCTCGAGTCCCTTCCTCTTCTGGAAACCTTCTTTTTCGAAGTAGGGGCCTCCTGTCACGTCTGGGGCCTCCTACTCTGCGTTTTGATTATATTTTTGCCCATTTTAAGGTTGGCCTCTTATTTCCTGGTGACTCCTCTTCTCTCCGTTTCCTCATCTTCCAAATTACAAGCAGCCTTGCCTATCTGAGTTTCCTTGTCATTTCCTGGGACATCCTTACCAGTCTTGGAGCCTTCTTTCTCGCCTGGGAGCCATCTCGCTTATCTAATGACCTTTCTCCTATTATAGGGGCCTCCTAATTCATCATGGAGGCTCATTTCCAATCTTGTGTCGTCCTCTTCCGAATAAGGTGCCTCCTGCCACGTTTCTGGATCATCATTTTCTATCTTGGTGGAACCGTACCCGTTTTGGGGCCTGTTTTTGCGTCTCCGAAACCTCATCTCATATCCAGTGGCTTTCCCTTCCATCTTAGGGCCTCCTCTCATTTTCTGAAGCCTCCCTTTCCGTATTGTAGCCTCCTTTGCAATCCTGGGAGCCTCATTTGCAATCCTGGAGGCCTCCTTTGCAGCGCAGGGGACCTCCGTGCCAATTGTTAACACTCTCTTGATTTCTGAGGCCTCATTCTCTCCTAGGTGACTCCTTTTTCAAATTAGGGGCCTCGTCCTGGCCCTAATTTGTAACGTCACGTCTTGGGGGCCTCCTCACCTGTGTTTGGAGCCTCATTATCCTCTTAGCTGTGTGCTTTAGCGTCATAATCCCAAATCGTCTCTCCTAGCTTCCTCCTTTTCTAGAATATGGACCTCGTGGCCTTCTCTGGTCTCAGTGGTCTTCACGCATTCCTGGGGAGACCTTCCTACCCATCTTTGGGCTCCCTCTTGCCTCCGGAGAAATCTTTCCGATCTTTCCATATTTTCTATTGTAGGGGCCTCCTCTTACATCTTTGGAGTCCTCATTTTCCAAATTACGAATATCCTGCCACCGACCGGAATTCTCCTTGTCTAACCTGGGTGGCTTCTTGCCCATCTCGATGACATCCTTTTCATCCTGGGGAGCTCCTCCAAATATCTGTCCTACGTCTCTTATAAGGACATGATTAGATTTCCCAGGGGCCTCGTTGTAAGTTTTGTGGCCTCCTCGACAGCTTGAACTTCTGTCTCGTCGACCTCCTTGCTCACCACTTTTCCTGTGCATTTCCGGATAGGGGCCTCTCAAATTTCATGGAATCCGTCCCCTAGTCTCACGGCAGGGGGCAGCTGTCCCCCTGTCCTCCAGTGGCGACGTTCCTGCGTACAAAAGGTGGAGGCGTGTGACAAGTGTTGTTGGGGAGGTACCTAGCGACCTACGTCGTACTGCTCCGGATATCAGTCTCCAGCAAGCATGAGCTCTGCTTCGAACGGGTTCACTTTCGTCCCATGCTGAAGGAACCAAGATGCGATAATATCGGGTACTTCCTCCACGGCTTGTGTTCCTCAGTCACACGAAGCCGTTTACGAATAGCCCACATATATACACACATGTGTATATGTACGTCCGATGATATCTCTAGATAACCGTTTTACGTCATGATAATTTTAAACCAGGTCGGCTCATTTACGTCAGATGCCATTCGTGTGGCTATCTCGGTTACTGGGATGAGTGGTCGAACATTATACATGGGATGTTGTCTCATGTCAGCCGCCATTGGCTGATTTTCACTCTACACAAAATGATCCTGGGCCCGGCCTGCTTCGTCACCAGTCACCTCTGAAGTGCGAAATTGGCGTAACTGATTGGATCCTGTGCCGAACGGACTATGAATTTGATCTGATTAATTTACTTCATGAATGAAATACATTCTTATGATAGAAATACATTCTTAGGGTATCATCCTAGTCCAAGTCGGTTTTCCTGGAAGTGACAACCGGTCTTAATCCGTGGATTACGCAGCTATCGCCTAATAGCACCCCAATGCAATTTTAGAACTGTTCATGCATGTTTTCGGCGAGGAGCCGTCAATTTCTGACGTCTTCCTTTGGCTTTCCAACTTGCGCTGGTTCCTCCGACTTTCGCACCTCAATGACTGTTCACAATCATTTTGAGATGAACAGAAGCTAAACGAGAAATACCCAAAAGAAACCACAAGAGACCAAGCGTATATTCCCAGAAGCAAACGACCCCACAACACGAGTTAATGATGGCGACCATATGGGTGTCAATCCCAAAGCAACACATACATACACAGCACACCTTCGCGCTATGACGCCTGACGATGCCCACATCAGACTTAATAGCGGCCAGCCTGACTTCTGATGACCGCGATCCATCGTATGCGATGCATATTCGGGGACAGATGAGTTACACCGGTAGCGTAGTGTAGCCGCAGAGACTCACCTCGATGTCGCAGCATAGCGGCATCGAAGAAGCAGCCTTCACTTGGCCCCCCGAGCGATTCGAGTCCTTGGAAAGATCAGTGACGCGCGAGGGCGTGAGATCCTTGGTCTCTATTCCGCACAGTCTCTATTCGCACGATCCACGATCTACCAGACATACGTTCACTAAGATTGTCTCTTCACTGCACATACCGACATACGGGGTGTTGTCGAGACCGAGAACAAAAATCGAGCATTTAGTCCGGCGACAGAAGATATTCACTGACCTTCAACTGGAGACAGGGCTGATCGTCAGACTCTGAACTAGGAGCACAACGGAGCATATGACTCCCTTCATGCTCGGACAGAACTGCAGACCACTGATCATAATCCCAATCTGATCATATTGTGCAGACTGAGAATGAGTACGATCCTTATTCCTACGATGACCAGATCGGAACTCATGAGTGACACCTACATGACTTAGAGCTTTCTTCCGTTCAGATTATTAGCGCTGAGCTTGGGGCCAGGGGTGAGTCGTGACCATGACTGACAGGAGTCCCCAGTCAGAAAGACGTCACCTTCTCCACGAACTGTGCGTCGACAGTGGGTCGCGCCGAAGGTCCCGACAACCGTGTCCCAGACGTTACCGACTTCCACTGACTATTATGTCGCGACCGCAGGCCCACGTGACATAGCTGCACGCAGAAGCGCCGCACTTTCCGCAGAATCCGTGCGAACGCCTCGCGAAATTCCACGTTGAAGATGCTGTAAATGACTGGGTTGAAGCTACTGTTGCTATATCCGAACCAGGTGAGTATCTGGAAGACAAGCTGCGACACGCACGTCTTGCAGAAGGCGGCCACGATGTTGACGCAGAAAAAGGGCACGTAGCAAACGAGGAACACCCCGACGATGATGCCGACCGTGGTGGCCGCCTTGCTCTCGGAAACGTGGCAGCGGTTGCAAGCCGGCGGCGGAGCCACACCATCGATCGTGCCGAGAGTCACTGGCTTGCTCAACGCTTTAATGCTTTCCACGTGCTGCTTGGCGTACAAATATAGTTTGCTGTAGATGGCCAGCATGACCACGCACGGCACATAGAAGCTGATGCAGCTGCTGACGACAGCATATAATGGCGTCAGATCGAGCGCGCACTGCGGCAGACCGCGCTCGTCTACACGCGCCGCACTGGACGCCCCCTTGGGCCGGTGCAGGTCCTGCGAGATGGGCAGGAACGACACCAGGACGGCCATTATCCAGATGGCACCGATGCTGAACGACACCACGCGCTTCGTCATCCAGCGGCCGTAGCGCAGCGGGTCCTTGATGTGGATGTAACGGTCGAGAGAGATGGCGCACAAGTTGAGTATACTGGCCGTGCTGCACATGACGTCGAAGGCGATCCACGTGTCGCAATACTGCTGGCCGAAAGGCCAGTACTCCAGCAGATCGTTGGTCAGAGCGAACGTCATCACCAGACAGGCGAGCGTCATGTCGGCGAAGCTCAGCGATACGATGTAGAGGTTGCCGATCTTGCGCAGGTTGCGATCGGTGAGTACGGCTATGCACACAAGGATATTTCCCGACACGGCCAGGATGATAATGATGGAGAGAAAGGTACCGATGAAGATCTGCACGCCCAGACTCATCGAGCTCTCGTCCTCAAGCTGATCGGACAAGTTCGTGGTGACGTGACCTGACACGTTCAGCGGTGCCATTGTGGCCATGACCGAAATCTCCGATGCCATCACAACCTGTAACATAATAGGTCATGTTCAGTACTGGGCTTATTCGGTACGCCATCGCATTGCATTGTCGGCGGTGGGACGTGCTTCTGCAGGATGGCTAAGTTAGCCATAAGAATGAACAATGTCAGGTTAATTTATGTCGTCCTCGGTTGCCATCACATTTACAATTTCCTCCACTCACAAATACAATGAAATCATTCTTATTTGCATGACATGAGAACAAAACACATGGAAAATTTCCAAAACGAAACTGCAGCACGTACTTCTCTCTCAGCAACACCTCGCATGCAAACCAAGGTTGTAATATTGCCGGCACGGTTGGGTTGAAGGTGAACAGTGAGAAAGAACAACTACATTCGCACCCCAGGACATTTTACACAGCACTACTCATTCCAATCTCCAATCACACCCGTCTCCAATCACACCCGTCTCCAATCACACCCGTCTCCAATCACACCCGTCTCCAATCACACCCGTCTCCAATCACACCCGTCTCCAATCACACCCGTCTCCAATCACACCCGTCTCCAATCACACCCGTCTCCAATCACACCCGTCTCGAGGGAGAGCCGTTAATAACCCCTGCTAATTTCAAAGCTAACGTTACACGAAGCGAATTGGATTATATCAGGAGATCCTCGATGACTAGGACCCACAAGTTTCCTAATATTTCAGTTCAAAATACTTCGGAAATATAAATAGCGGTTTTCTAAAGAAAAATGATTGTTGAGAGAAAAAAGAAAGAAGAGAAAGCACAGTTTGCCTCTGGTAAATACACGGAGTAAAAACACATGCTATTTGATAGCTAATTAACCAGCACAAGCTACACAAATATTACCATTGGCCCAAAATCGGCAGTAACCTTAGATCACTGACCTTACTCCACGAAAAACGTCCATATATACGTGTTGTAAGCACTAACAAATTGTAGTCATGATGCATGTTTGATGCCAACATAGTTTCACGTGTATGATTTATCGACCCCAATTGAAAAAAAAGAAGTTATAGGACACTAAATCCGGACGAACTTGAATTTGATAATATATATTATTGAATTGGGTAATGTAGGTCACGCAGTGTAAGTATGATCCCATATAGGCATGAAAACTCGAGATTAACCAAAAAATGAGTATCCAAGTAAGTTTGGCCAAATGTGCGAACATTATCTTGACCTGACACCAGGTCACTTCACGGAATTCACACAAATTGCGCAACGTCATGTACCTAATGGGCACCAGAGCAGCAGAAGAACCTAATGCTTCAGCATGCATACCAAGGTAAAAAAATATGAATGATGAATATTACACAAATATGAAACGTGGCCAAAATGTGTACACCAAAAGTGGGCAAAATTTGCCTTCACCTCAGTTTACTGGTCTGACATGAAGAACAAGTCTGAGATATACATTATGTAGGTAATGTCAACTTGCTCTTACGTAGCAACTTTTATTTCTGTATTCTTTCGCTTCTTTGAGTTCCTGAACCATTCTTTTTTTTGGTTGATCGGCTTTAGCATGAGCTAGGTCAATGACCTAGCCTTAACCTGACGTTGAAATGTTCATGTAAAACGCATAAAAAATGTCAAGGAAAGGTACTGAACATTTCGCCCCTTTTCACCATCTAGGAAGGACTCTGGTGTGGGGGGGGCAAAATATCCCTCCCAAATATTAAGGAAATTAGATTAAAAGGAAGCAGAACACCGTCATGCAACTTTATGACTGTGCCGCACGCAGCCCACCCGTCCCTCTCCCATCATGTCATATGTGACTGAGGCTGAACAACACAAGCGCGGTCGCATGCTAGTGTGAAGTTGTCATTAATACCTGTTGTTTACGTATTGATATTGAAATGCCTGCTGTTGAACACCAGGTGTTTCCTTCTTAAGTCATATAAGTTATATATATATACTAAAAGTGAATATAGGTGAACGAGAATGTTCATGAGCTTGGCACCGTAGGGCCCGTACGTTGGTAGAGCTGGCAAGATTTTTGAACATATTTCAGCGCAAGCATGGGTGTAAAACAGTGAAAGGGAGAGAGAAAGGACAGGGCAGTGCTGCAAGATTGCTAGCAAAGCTGCTGTTGCAAATTGAAAAGTTGGTGTTGCGAAGTGGAATATGCTACGAAAGCTTCAGAAAGTTGAAATTGCACTGCCCGGCTGCGACGCCTGTTCTAGCCCACTATGCCCGGCTGCGACGCCTGTTCTAGCCCACTATGCCCGGCTGCGACGCCTGTTCTAGCCCACTATGCCCGGCTGCGACGCCTGTTCTAGCCCACTATGCCCGGCTGCGACGCCTGTTCTAGCCCACTATGCCCGGCTGCGACGCCTGTTCTAGCCCACTATGCCCGGCTGCGACGCCTGTTCTAGCCCACTATGCCCGGCTGCGACGCCTGTTCTAGCCCACTATGCCCGGCTGGGACGCCTGTTCTAGCCCACTATGCCCGGCTGCGACGCCTGTTCTAGCCCACTATGCCCGGCTGCGACGCCTGTTCTAGCCCACTATGCCCGGCTGCGACGCCTGTTCTAGCCCACTATGCCCGGCTGCGACGCCTGTTCTGGCCCACTATGCCCGGCTGCGACGCCTGTTCTAGCCCACTATCCACGGTTGGCGAGGGTATGGGTGGGACAATGGCCCTCACTTAACCTAAATGAAGCTTAACCCTTTACATTTAATCTCTTTTTATTGTGTCCAATTTTACCTAGATGCCTAGATGATTATCGTTATATGGTGCATAGAAAGCACACACTCCAAAAGTAGATTTCCTCCTCCACACACACTTCGAATTACTTTGCCGTTGAAAACGATGCTCAACAGATCAAGACCTTCACAATCCATGTGTTTTATCCCTTCAGGCAGCTATATCTATTATTCACTGTTTGCATACTTATGTTATAACCACTGTCTAGCTTAACCATACCATCGTGGATATACCATTAGTTTGTACTCCACCGCCTTTCATCGCTGAGCTACGCCGTACCTATCTAAATCTGACTCCATGCTATAAATGATATAGTAAGAAGTCTCATCTCATTCATTGATTCATTCATCCCATCCTTGATTCTTTTGCACTCTTCTTTGATGTCCTGTATCTCTCTCCTAAGCTACATTTCATTTTTTTGTATTCCCTATTGGATAAATTTGTTTACATTCTCCATGACTCACCCAATCTAGGTCCCTAGACTGTGTTGTATCAACTTGTAAGTTTTCAGATGTGTATGTAATCCTAGTTTGGTAAATTTGGTAAGGGTTCCAAATTTCAACAGAGCAGTCTTTGACTGCATGAGAGCGGCTTTAAGTGCCATCAGATGGGAAGAAGAATTCTCCAATTTAAATGCCTGTGAAATGTGGGAAAAGTTCAAATCTTACTTGAAGGAAATTCAGATTAGACATGTCCCCCAAAAGCAAAGACGCAGAAGAAGGGTAGGAAAGCCAGCATGGCTTAAACCAGACTTGATAAAAGCAATTAAGGCTAAGAAAACTGCATTCATAGTCTTTAAAGAAGCCTCAAATGTCGTTAATCCAAAGGCGTATCGAAAAGCTAGAGACACTGTGAAGCAAGAAACCAGAGCAGCAAAGCGAGCAAAAGAACTGGATTTAGCTAGAAACTGTAATGGGGACAGTAAAAAGTTCTTTAGTTTCTACAAGCTGAATAAAGTTTCTAGCACAATTGGTCCACTGGAAGTAAACGGGACTACATTGGGTGAGGATAGTGAGATGGTTGAGGAGCTGAGCAAGCAGTTTAAATCAGTGTTTACATTGGAAGATATGACCAATCTGCAGACCGTACACCATAGTTCAGTGACATGGGATCTGACAAATGATGTTGATTTCATTGATAGTGATGTTGCTTTCAATCATATCAGGAAAATAAAGCCAAACAAGGCAGCAGGACCTGATCATATTTATGCTAGGGTGTTGCGGGAAACTGAAAGGGAACTGGCATTTCCACTTAGTATATTATTTTGCAGATCAGTTTCACAAAATGAAATTCCAAGCGATTGGAAAAGGGCAAATGTAGTTCCTACTTTCAAGAAAGGAGAAAGAGGGAAAGTTGAAAACTATAGGCCAGTAAGTCTCACATCCCTAGTCTGCAAGATACTTGGATCAATTATCTATATAGTTAGTTATAGTTAGTTATCTGGAAGGTAGCAGATTGATTCAAGATACTCAACATGGGTTTAGAAAAGGACGATCGTGTCTCACAAACCTCTTGGACTTTTTTAATTTCGCCACAGAACAATTTGATCAGGGAAATCAGGTTGATGTAGGATATCTTGACTTTAGTAAGGCCTTTGACAAGGTACCCCATAAACGGTTAATGATACAGCTTCAGTCCCATGGTATTGCAGGTAGCATCTTGAAATGGATGGAGTTGTGGCTTTCAGATAGACACCAAAGAGCGATCCTAAATGGTACAAAGTCATCATGGCAAAATGTTCTTAGTGGAGTCCCCCAGGGGTCAGTACTGGGGCCACTACTGTTCATTATATTTGTAAATAACATTGAAAGTGGCCTAAGCAGTGAAGTTGTGAAATTTGAGGATGATTTGAAGGTCTTTAGGGCAATAACAGGTCAAGATGAGCATACCTCGCTGCAAAAAGACTTAGACGAACTTGTGAAATGGTCCGAAGAATGGCAAATGAAATTTAATTTCGATAAGTGCAAAATCATGCATGTAGGTAAGCAGCATATGAAGGCTCCATTCTTGATGGGTGGCCAAGTGCTATCAGTGACTCAACAGGAGAAGGATTTAGGTGTTATTCTAAACACAAAACTGGGTGCATCAGAACAGACCAAGGAAGCCAGGAAGAAGGCACTGAGAATGCTCGGGGCAATAAATAGGAATGTATCATACAGAAGTGAAGAAGTGATCAGGAATCTTTACTGTGCATACGTCAGGCCACATTTGGAATACTGCATCCAAGCTTGGTCTCCTAGCTATGAAAAAGATTGTTGGCTTTTAGAGAGAGTACAAAAGAGGGGTACACAAATGGTTAATGGCATAAGCAACCTGGCATATGAGGAAAGATTGAATAAATTGAATATGTTTTCACTTAGATATAGAAGGCTGAAAGGAGATCTCATCGAGGTCTTTAAATTTGTCCATGGTCTGGAGAGGGGATACCTTGGGGAAATGTTTGAATTGAACAGAAATGATGCAATTAGAGGTCATGAATTCAAAATTAAAGTTAACCACAGCAGAACAAGGTTAAGGCAAACTTTCTTCACCAACAGGGTAGTGGAACACTGGAACCAGCTGCCAGAAAACACTGTCAGTAGCAGCACATGGAACATCTTTAAAAACAGCATAGACAAGCATTATAAGAATAGAGGGCTTGTTTTTCAGTATTACAGGGAGGGCTGATTGACAGATTTGGTGGGCAACTGGTTCAGTGTACAGAGTGGAACCAAGAAGGGCCCTTGTGGCTCATAGTTGCACTAATCTTTTATGTCTTTATGTCTTTAGTTCAGTTTTACTTACTAATTTACCAGCAGCAGCCCAATCATAAAATCATATAAAAACACAAGAATAAGACAACCCGTACCAACTCCCTGCTCTACGGGTGCGTCTCTTATGCCACGTTTCCATATACGTGCGAACCACTCGCCGTCAGACAGAGACGAATAACAGATAACCGGCATGATAGCCAGAGTACTCCCCTCCCCCTAGTATATCCGAGGTAGCCCAGGATCGTCATTGGCTGTGGGAAGGGGCATATAGAATATGACCCTTTTCTCTATGGAATATAGGACGGCGTAGCCTATAGAATATCTCGATCCGCCCTCGCCCACGGCAGGCAGGAGGAACCACACTCATGTTCGGGAGGACAATACGTTTGTTACGTTTGTTTACATTACATTTGTTAATGTTGGGATGCGAATAATGGGAACCACACTCATGTTCGGGAGGACAATGCGTTTGTTACGTTTGTTTACATTACGTTTGTTATTGTTGTGGTGCGAATACGTTTGTTTGTCGGTCTGTTGTGGTGTTGTTGTCTAAGTGTGATAACTTTGATTGGAGGTCTTTATCGGTGTTTGATGTTTTCAAAAGTGTCCACATTTGGCCGAAAAGTGCCAAATTTAGTGCAAAATGGGTTCCAATAGTTTTTGTTTGCGTTTTTGATAATTGCAGAGCCGCCCGACGGAGCAGTCGGGTGGTTCCGGTAACTGGAACAGGTAACTGACCTGATAAAGGTCTGCCACATTGGTGACCTGAGGTCAAATGCCGGATCTAGCATCTGTATTGCATCATTAGTAATCTCCAAAACATCATTGGTTCCAATTCTCCAGCATTTAAACATAATTACAGCGGTCCATAACAATGACAAGCCAAGCCACGCAAGACAAGACAATTGTCACATATGTGACTTCATTTGACCTTGAAGGTATTGACCTAAGGTCATGAAATGTGCATACCAGAGTTCACTAATGTACCCATCCACCCTGCAAATTTCGTTACTCCAGCTTCAATATGAGCCATGATCATAGGGGCGAAATCCCCTCTCGCCCCTCTCCAGAGCACGTAACTTTCAGATGCCCTTTTGTTGGTCCAAAAAATATGTGCTTTCATTCCGTTTCAGCCGGGTGCCACGTGATGCAGTTGTATCATTTCGTTTCAAGTGGCAGATATTCTAAAGTGCACAAAGTGTACTACAGAAATTTTGAGTTGAATGACCACCTATGTGCTGGAGTTAAGCCCGGATGACGAACACAATATCATGCATTATTATTTATTGCGTTTTCTTTTCCGCATTCTGTCAGCCTGCCCATCTTGATCTCCCGCACACTGGATCAAAGCATCTTCAAACAGCGATCACCCGTCTTTCCTTTTCTCATCCTCTCCAGCAACAATCGCGATAATTATTTTGTCACGGGCCAGCAAGTAAGCTTTGTTCTTGCTAGCAGCCAGTGCAAACTCGTAGGGTGGACGCTGCCTGGGAAACGTCTGTGGGCGAATACGTAATAAGTGTGGCTATATCTGGCAATCTAAATGAAATCAGACCCTTTCTGATTTTCACATTCTAGTGACTTGCCATGAAAATATGAAGGTGTGAAGAATGTCTAAGCGGAAGAACTCAACTCAATGAAGAACAACCTAAATTGAGCAAAAGTATAGATCGGTGAACTCCCAATGACCCCCGGTATCTTTTGGTCCTTTCGAAATCTTGGTTTACAGGATAATTTGCACTGACGTTCTATTCTTTCTCCCCATCAACATCGGTGAACAACAGGTGACATCTTAAAACGCTTGGTCCTATATCATGAAATCTAGGGTACACCACTTAGCCATTAGTGAGGCTGTAAGGAGCTTGCACCCACCCCCACACACACGCACATGGCGGAAGTTGAAGACATTTCGATTGAGCAGTAATACTAATGGTTTCGCTCGCACCAGGAAGATAAATGGGTAACCCTATTATTACCTATTATTACACGTATTATTTAAGGTACCTATTTAACACCTATTTAACATACCTATTTTAATATACCTATATTAAAACCTATTATTATAAAATAATCCATCAGTCGTCAAAAGAGTTCCAAGTCCAGCGAGAAGTGTGAATTTGAAAGTACGTGTGCTGTGATGATGCTTCTTTTTCACTTTCGCGTGTTGTTGCCGCGCCTAG
The DNA here is from genome assembly GCA_034440575.1 of Imbricaverruca yamaguchii. NCBI lineage: Eukaryota > Metazoa > Arthropoda > Thecostraca > Neoverrucidae > Imbricaverruca > Imbricaverruca yamaguchii. The sequence continues at coordinate 184,251 of JAOTOL010001162.1, read as the reverse complement.
GGGCTTGCCCCACCCATTCAGTGGTCCCCATGTTAGCGGTAAAATATTGTGTGTTCACTATTATAATTATCGAGTTATCTATCCAAAAGTGCTCAACCATGGTACTTTGCGAAATTACTGGATGCGTCCCTGCTGTTGACCCTGGCCCACCCACTTTTGAGACGTTCCTACGACTATGGTGACGAGGGTATGAAAAGGCATCACATGTCAGGAGGATAACATGTAAAAGTTATGCTATAATCCGCCACTCCGTGTCGTATTATTTTACCACGCGTCGATGGATTTCAGGTGGAAATCGTGTGAATGTTATACGATCATACGCCATTGCGCAACGCATTACTTTCCCACGCGTCGATGCGCGAGCAACCGAGCTCTCGAAGAATATAAGAGCTGTAAGCAAAGAGCACGTATTTAATCGCATCATTCTGCCATCTGGCGAGAAATACTGCTACCTATGATTCAGCATTCAAATCTCATGCTTGTAATACCTAGACCGTGCTGCTACCTAGCGAGAGCTATCTGAAGTGATGGTTCTTGAAAATTATCGAGTTCTTCAATTTGTGGAGGTTGTGAGCTGTGGAGGTTATGAGCGTTTCGGAGTTGTGGAGGTTATGAGCGCTTCGGAATTGTGGAGGTTATAAGCTGTGGAGGTTTTGAGAGCTTTGCAGTGGTGGAGGTTATGAACTGTTGAGGTTACGAACATTTGGGAATTATGTAGGTTATGAGCTGTGGAGGTTATGAGCACCTTTGACTCGTGGATGTTGTGATGTCTGCATTCAACGCTTCGTTTGACTCGCATGTGGTGCCCAGTGGACCACCTTCATTTTCTCAACTTCATGAAACCTGACCTAAGCTCAAACGCTGACCTTGCAGTTGACATGCTCGGGTGTGCTGCTTCCTTCCTCGGTAGACGATTACTCGACACTAAGATCCATTCAATAAATGTATTCAGAAAAATATTATTCGGTACCCTGTGTGAGTACCGAATAGGGTGCAATGTAAAAGTCCGAATCCCATAGGGTGTATTGTTAAAGTCTTCGTTGACCTGAGGTCAAATGGCGAGTGACCAGTTGCCTTGATGTGCTGCATGTTACCGTGATAACGGTGGCACAAGCGTTTGGATCATTCCAATAAGCATAATATCCGGCAATTTATGAGGTACCCCATATTTGACCTTGCCATCCCTTTCGCCTCTGAAGGCGAAATGGTTAGTCGTAGAAACAAAGTATTTGGTGATGCATTTTCGGCATGCCTGCGAAGGTTTTGCCACATTTTCAGACGAATCGGAGGATGTTGGTGAATGAGTTTCTGAATGCGTTGCTGAATGGGATGCTGGTGCTTCCTGATGAAATGCATCATCGATATAAGTCAGGTCACGCGGTGTGCTGCTTCTTGTATTGATATTGCATGCATCAGTGTTGAAATAGTCTACACTGAACGCTTCGTTTGGCCCGCATGTGGTACACCAGTGGATCACTTTCATTTTCGGAATTTCATCAAACGTGACCTGAAATGAAACGCTGACATCCAGGTCACATGTTCGGGCGTGCTGCTTCCTTGCTCGGTGGGCGGTTATTCGCCGCTAATATCCATAGGATAGATGTCTTCAGGAAAAATGTTATTCGGTATCTTGTGATTTTCCCACAGGGTTTATTGTTAAGGTTGTCTTGTACCTGAGGTCAAATTGTGACCTCGAGTGACCAGGTGACTTGGAGTGCTGCATGCCACCGTGTTAGTGGCATAAACGTTTCGATCATTATAATAAGTGAATTCTCCGGCAATTTATGCGGTACCACATATTTCACCTTGCCGACCTTTTCGCCCCTGAAAGCGAAATGGCTGGCAGTAGAAAATAATCGTTTGGTTATGCATGTACGGGCATCCCTGCGAAGGTTCTGCCAAATTTTCAGACGAATCAGAGGATATTCGCGATTGCGTTTCTGAATGCGTTGCTGAATGGGATGCTGGTACTACCTGTTGAAATGCGTCATTTATAGACGGCCGGTCACGCAGTGTGCTGCTTATTGTGTCGATAGTGCATTGAAGAAAATGATAGTGCATCAGTGTTGAAATGGTCTATATCCAATGCTTCGTTTGGCCCAAACGCGATACCCCAGTGGACCACTTTGATTTCCCGAATTTCATCAAACCTAACCTGAGATCAAACGATGACCTTGCAGTTGATATGCTCGGATGTGCTGCCTTCTTGATCGGTGGGCGATGATTCGGTGCTTACATCCATCCCATCAATGTATTGAAGAAAATGTCAATCCGTATGCCTTGATTTTCTCATAGGATGCAATGTTAAAATCATTGACCTGAGGGCAAATGGTGAACGTGAACGTGACATGCATGGGTGTGCTGTTTTCTTGTACAATGTTAGATTATTTGGCGCTAATGCCCATCCGATTAATGTAGTTAGGAAGGTGTTATTCGGTACTCCGTAGGTGGCAAAAGTGCTCGATCAAAACAATACGTTGTGAACATAAATCGAACTAGGAGATTGTAGATCTTCGCTTCAATGTGCTACATTCATGAGCCATGCCCAATGTCTGGTGTTATCTCGTGGTGCGAAGCAAACTTTTGTGGAAATTATCGTCTATCCAAGAAGTTGGCATATTTACACTTTTTGGAACCTTTTGGCGAACGGTGATGAATCCGTGGCAATTAATTAGTGATTTGGATCGATGTGCTCTATGGACGTGTTATGTAGACTATCACCTGCAAAAATAAGGTATATCCAATGTTTCACCATGATTTTATTCGGTACCCCAGAAATGGATATAATGCATGAATAAACCAAACTTTGCTGACCTGAGGTCAGACTGTGACATTGAAGGTCATGTAATTCGATGTGCTGCATCTTTGATGGACAGTGTACGTCTAGGCGTTAGAATCATTCGGGTAAGTGAAACACTGAATTTTATACGGTACCCTGTTTTTTACTTGAATGACCTTGCTTGACCTCTGGAGATCGAACTGCCCGTCCTATTGAATGATTGTTGTTTCTCCTACATTCCCAAGCGATAAAGATCACATACTGAAAACAATGAACGAAATCTGAGAGTATGCGAGCAGGATGTTGAATGCAAATGCGAGTGCGTTGCTAATATCATGACCATATAAGATCAAAGGGATGGCTCCCCAGCGCAAGAGGAGGCCCCAAGATGGGTAAGAAGGTCGCCAGGAAATGAGAAGGCCATTGAGATAATAAAGGATGCTCTTAACTTGGACGATGAGGTCCCTGGAAGAGAAGAGGAGTCAACCAGATCATAAAATGCCACCCGAATATGGGAAAGATGGGAGGCTCAAAACACAGAGGATGAAGCCCCCAAGATGTGAGAGAAGGCCTCTAATTTTGAACAGAAGGCGTCTAGAAGAGAGCAGGTTGCCCCGCTGGACCAGAGAGGAGTCCCTCAAGACGGGCTAGGATGTCCCCAGGACCGAATGAGGTCCCGAAGACCAGAAGAAGGCCCAGGAAATGAGAGGAGGTCCTTAAGGTGGGAGTGGTAGGAAGTATAAAGGTGAGGTTAAAAAAATTGAAGAACACACATCCTCAAGACGGATAGGGCGTTGTCAGGATACAGGAGGGAGACCACGAGGCGTGGCAAGAGGCCGCTAATTTGGCAGAGAAGGCCTCTGAAATATGAGAGGATTCCCCAGGCCATGGTAAAGGGGCCACAGGATGTGAGAGGAGCCCCTCCATGACGGGAGAGGAGGAACAGTGAACATGGAAGCTGGTGGACACACAAGACATTAGAAACCGGAAAGGAGGCTCCAGAAAATGACGTGAGGCCCCCTAAGACGCGAGAGGAGGCCCATAATTTGCTAGAATAAGCCCTCAGAAATAACAGGAGGCCCCGTGAACAAGAGGATTCCCTAAGATGGGCAAGTGAACAGTCAATATGGAGGAGGCCAACAAGATGTGAGAGTAGACGCCTAATTTGGGAGACGGTGTCTTTAGGAGAGGAAAAAGGCCCAGGGTGCACGAGAAGTCCCCCAAGACGGGTACGGAAGCTTTAAGGATAAAGTGGGAGGTACCCAAAATAAGGTGTGAGACCCCGATAAAGTTCGATCCAGTCCCTATGAGACGGGGTACGGAAATGGCGAAGAGGCGCCAGGATATTGGGGAAGGACCCCAAGATGAAACGGATGACGCCGGGATGGATAAGGACCCACCAGATTTGACTAGGATTAAGCTCCAGAACACATCAAGTTCCAGCTCAAGCTCCAGACAGAATGCGCCTAAGTTGGAAGAGCAGTCCACCAGGATGCAAGATCACACCCCTTAGTGAGGAAAAGAGGCTCAAAACACAGGAGGTCCCTAAAACACGAGGAGAGGCACATATTTTGGGAAAGGAAGCTCTAGAACGCAATAAGAGCCACCCAATGCGGACAACAAGGCCACAGGACATAGAGCTGCCTTTTACATTAGAGACATAGAGCTGCCTTTTACACCACTTTCTTTGTTTACCGTTCGGCGTCTCATCATTTTCTCTATCTTGTTTGTCTGACATCGAATGCCACATAAGTCGGTTTAACGTCACTTCTCTTAACGTATATAACGTATATTATCTCTTGCAGATGGCATTTTATCACTGTTAAATCACTTGGCCGCTTTTGTGCAATAACCGTGATTTGTGCAATGAACTGCACCTATGTGCAACTTATTGCACAAATAACGGCGCCCGAAGTTGTTATATTTTCACTTATTGCTAGTGCTATCAAGCATTCATCAGTTTCAGGTACTTTCATATTTCTAAATATTTGTTTTTTTAAAGTTCATAGTGAAGGAATAGAGAGAAGTAAGGTTATTGGACATGGACTACCTACAAAATTTGGCGGTTTGGCCAGCTGGATGTCAAACGGCCGGCCGGATCCGTCAGTGAGCTGGACACACCCAGCGCCGCCGACAGGCTTCCACCAATGCGTGCTTCTACACGAGTTAACCAAAAAGCTGGGTTGAGCGTGCACGGATCAAGCCAGCGTCTGAACGACCTAGAGCGATGAGACACGCCCCCTTATCTCGACAGAAGACGTCTGCCTATTTCAGGTGGGACTCACGCAGGAAATAGCTGTTGATCAATGGTGTCGATTGAGAGCGATTGGCGCTGTTCTTGTTGACACAGTAGCAGGAGGGACCCGAGGCATCCCCTTTCTTCATCAATAGCACCGTTGGACCATGAGTTTCCATCGGCACTGCGGCATCTGTTCATAGCTGGACTTGTTTCTCGCCGACAGTGACACTACATGTTTCGCGATATGCTATGCACCACGTAGTTACTGTGCCAAAGAACCCAGCTGGAGAATCTATAATTATATGTATGGCTACACCAAACAGTTGGAGATGAGATGCGAAATATGAAACAGATGCAATTCAATGCGCTTGAACCCAATGAAAGAGTTGATGGTCAGGGTGAGAAGCCAAATTATACTGATGTTTTGTTGTCCGTTGTGTCTGCCATTTTGTGTTTTCTTCAGTCATGTATCTATCGTCACATGTCGAATCCTGTCACCAGTTTCATTGGGGAGGGGGGATAGCAAAGGTGATCCCAAAAACCTGACTGAAACAAAGGCTAGACAAAATACAGGAGTTCCATTAACTTATCGGGTTTGCATTGTCATCGACACGAACTCAGTTTACATATATTACATTGAGGCATTGGAAAATAATAGCTTGCGTTCGTATGTCAAGAAAGCGAATTTAATTTACCCTTTGCTTACAACTTACCAGTGGCGTAGCCAGTACTTTCCTAAGGGAGGATAACCCAAAACAATGTGATGAAATTGAGAAAGCTAAATAAAGATAAAGCGCTTTGAAAACGTAGGGTTTTGCGTAGTAAAAGATCAGAAATCCTCCCTTGGCATTGGGTATTCCTGGGTGCTATGGGGGGAATGTCCCACCCCTTGGCTGCGCCTCTGCAACTTACACATGGTGGGGGCTAACGAGAGCTGGTCAGAGCTCTCCTGATTCTCATGGGAATAACGTAAATAACCATTCACGAATGGCATCGGATGCAAATGAGCTGATTTTTTCTTCATTTAAACTACATGGTTACATAGCGGTTCATTCGGACGTAAATGAGTCGACTTGTCTTGGCAATTATCATCACGTGGAACTATTACCCAGAGGTGCCATCGGACTTAGACGAGCTGATTTGTCTTGCAATTCATAACGCAAAACGGCTACGCAAAGGTACAGCGGACATAGATGAGCCAAGTTGTCAAACACAATATTATCCTCACTGACAATCCTCCATGAAAGCATGCTCCTACTAACCCACTAATAACAACTAATACTCGGCTGCCGGCGTGATAGGCGGGTGTACAACAACCTCCTTGTCCGCACGGTAAGTATCTATCGGTGCTCTTCGACAAGAGTATGATAATTAGCACACCCTAGCAAAATCAACTTTCTCGTGACCCTTCCCCAACCCGAACTGCAAATTAGCTTGTTGTGGAGTAAAGTAAACTAGTAACACTAAACAACCTAGTACGTCCCCGTTCAGTCCCCGCCTTCAGCACCCTAACGTTACATACACTATAACGTAAGATTCCCTTGGCTCAAATGTAGTCTTGGCTTATACTTGCTTGGCTACTCGCTTTAAAGACGGCGCAAATGAACTCTATGGTCCGGCAAGCCTTTAAGCTCATTTTCTCCCTCCCACGCCCCAAACCACCAGCATCACATCTTCAGGCAAACATCTGCATAAAGCAATTCACTAGGTTAGCTCCACTCTGCAGTACACTTAATCATACATTATCTGAAATGGCTAAAAGAGTGCAGGATGAGTCACCTGGCATGTTGGTCATCTTGATTTTTTCGCAAACCATGCGAAATCGCGTGCACGCCAACGCCCATGTGCAATGGCCAGCATGTTCTTGCATGCGATGAATGCAAGCGATATGAACTGTAGTATATCTGTTCATCTAGGAAATGTTGAGCAGCGTCTTTGAAGCAGTACACCGAAAACAAAACTACCCAAGTCTCTTGGTAGCTTTTTAACGGCACCCGATGATGCGAATAATCTGAAGAAAAAAAACTATCATATTTCAGGTTAAGATACGGATGTTCATGGTCGTGATGAGAGAGTCACTACCAAATCAGGGTTGATCCATGGAAGGGAAAATATTTACTCTTTTGCGATTCACCTGATCCATGCTCCACTCAACTAATTATGACAGTTTCACAGATCGCGGGTAACTCTTACAGAGCGACCCTCTAATCGGGTATCGTTATGTGGTTACACAAAACGATTACCATCAAGCGGTTGTCCTACTCAAAATGATATCTCGCAGATTGGTAGTCAGCATCAACCCACGTCTGTTAGCCATATTGAATTGCCGTTGAATATCGAGATGTCTTCGATGCCTATGATATTAGCAACGCATTCGCGTTCGGATGCAGCATTCTATTCGCATACTCTCAGATTTCGTTCTTATTCATGATATGATCTTCGTCGCTTGTCAATGTAAAGCAAACAATAATTTTCCGCATGCTGAGCAGCTTGATCTCCAGAGGTCAAGAAAGGTTATTTGGGTCAAATACTGGGACCCGCCCACAATTCAAACTATTTCACCTAGCCAAATGATTCCAACGCCAAGATGTTCGCTGTCCATCAAAGATGCACTACATCGAATAACGTGACCTTCAATGTCACAGCTTCACCTCAGGTCACCAAAGTCGGTTTCACTCATGCACTATACTTATTTACGAGGTGCCAAGTAAAGTTATGGTGACACATTGGAAATACTTGATTTTGCATGTAAGAGTCTGCATGGCACGTACATAGATCACCTCGATCAAAATGACCCGTCATGGTCATCAATTCATGCCCGTTGGCACAAAATGCCCAGAAATGGCATGTATATACAATTATTTAGACCGGATAATTTGCGCAATATTTTACACCACGAAAAACACACAAACATTGGGCATGGCTCATGGGTATAACAAATTCAAGAGTCTGACGTACAATCACAGAGTTTGACCCATGGTCAAACGACAGCGTATCATAACCTCCACAGTTCATAACATCCACAGGTCACAACCTCCACAAATTCAACACATCGCTGTGGTCGTAACCTCCACAGGTCATAACTTCCACAGCTCACAACCTCCAGAACTTTCAAGCGTTCATAACCTCCACAACTCACAACCTCCACAAGTCCGCAGCGGTCATAACCTCCACAGGTCGTAAGCTCCACAGCTTACAACCTCCACAAGTAGGAAGCGGTCATAACCCCCACAACTCAGCAGCGGTCATAACCTCCACAGGTCGCAACCTCCACAGATGCAAGAACTTTTTTTTTAATTATAGAAGCATCACTTCAGATAGCTCTCGCTAGGTAGCAGCACGGTCTACGCATTACACCAATGAGATTGAATGCTGAATCATAGGTAGGAATATTTATCGCCAGATGGCAGGATGATACAATTGCGTACGTGCTCTTTCCGTGCAGCTTTCCTATTGTTCAAGAGCTCGGTAGCCCGCGCATCGACGCGTGGGACAGTAATGCGTTGCGCAACCGCGGATGATCGTATAACATTCACACGATTTTCGCCTGCAATGCATCGACGCGTGGGAAAATAATGCGACACGCTGCGGCGGATGATGGCAAGACATTTACATGTTATCTGCCTGCAATATAATGCATTTACATGGCCTGGTCAGGCGTAGGAACGTCCCCAAAAGTCAGCGGGCCAGGGTGAACAGCAGGGACGCATCAAGGAATTTCGCAAAGTGCCATGGTTGTGCACTTTTGGATGGATGACCCGATAATTTTAATTGTAAACACACAACTTTTGCCACTAAGATGGGGACCGCTAAAGGAATGGGGCAGGCCCCAGGTCGCGCTTATGGCCAACAACAACATGCGATACTGAAAAGAACTACCATCACAGTATAAGTACATTCAACTTCACAATTCTCGCTGGACTTTGAACTCTTTGCACGACTAATGGATGCATTTGTAATGCTAGGTTTACCTTTTTGATGCGAATGAAGCTATTAGTATATTACTGTTCAAACACAATTTCTTCAATTTCCGCCATGTGTGTATGTGTGGTGTGGGTGCCAGCTCCTTACGGCGTCACTAATGGCTACGCGGTGTGCCCTAGTTTCCAATATTAGTACCAAATGTCCGTGAGACGTCATCCGTTGTTCACTGATGTTGGTGGGGAGAAGGAATAGAACGCCAGTGCAAATTATCCCGTAAACGAACATTTTGAAATGGCGAAAAGCTGCAGGGGGTCATTGTGAGTTCACCGATCTATGCTTTTGCACAATTCAGATTGTTGTTCGTTGAGTTGAGATTTTCCCCCTTAGACATTCTTCACACATTCATGTTTTCATTGTAAGTTACTTGAAGATGAAGGTGAGAAAGGGTTTGATTTTATTAAGATTGCCAGATATAGCCATACTTAGTACTTATTGGCCCACAGACGCTTCTAAGGCAGTGTTCACCTTACAAGTTTGCACTGGCTGCTAGTAAGAACGAAGCCTACTTGCTGGCCGATTAAAAAAATAATCATCATAATTATCGTTGGAGAGAATGAGAAAAGGAAACATGGGTGAGCGCTGGTTGAAGATGCGGTCTGTGGGAGACAATGATTGGGAAGCTGACAGAATAGGGAAAAGAAAAGCGCTGTAAATAATAAAATATGATATTGTGTTCATCCTCAAGGCCTCATCAGTCACGTCAAACATTTATGTAGTGCACATCGTGCACTTTATAATATTTGCCACTTGAAACGAAATGCTACAACTGCATCACGTGATACCCGGATGAAACGGAATGAAAGCGCATATATTGAGGGCCAACAAAGTAGTGCAAAATAACTGATAGGTGACAACACACGGCACCTCATAAAGTAATAACGTGGTCAGACTTAGGGCCGCAACGGCCCATCCTGAATTCATTTCGATGACTAGCTATCTTGTTCCCACGTTTTCTGGTGGCCAAGAAATCCGGATAACCGCTTAGCTTTGACGCAACTCATCTCAGATTAAATAACAAAGCTTCCAGATTGGCTACTGAATTGAGACTCCAGTTAGATATTCTTTTTTACCTTTCTGATTTCCTTTGTTTTCGGATGTGTTTTAAGGCTCCAGCCAATTTTTTGCCTGGGGCTCGCCACGTGTTTGCAATCCCGACTTTACAAAAAATAAAGTTTTGTTACTTTTTTGTGCACCGACGATAATTTGTAAGCATCGGCGCGTTTTCGCAGATCCCGCAGTGTTCATTTAGCGCCGTCTTTTCGTTCCTTTCTAGGATCATGTCGATTTTTGACATGGTCATGTCGATGTCGATTGTCGAACATGTAGATTTTTTAGGGACCCAGCCTGTTTTTTAGGCCCCATGCTGTATCAAACCCCGCTGTGCTTTGAGGGGCCGTCGTGTCTCTATTTTTAGTTCCGGTGTGTATATTTAGAGCAGCAGGTGTCTTAAGGCAACGCCGTTTTTTTCCAGACTCGGAAAGCTTTGAAGCGCCAGATGCATTTTCGTCCTGCAATTATGCTCTTTTGAGTCCCGCTGTGTTGTTTTTGCCGTTCCGTGCTCATATTTGTGGGACTCCAGCACGATATTATGGGCCCCGGTATAATTTCCTTCGATCCCGTCTCGATGTTTCGGGCCCAGTCGCGTGGTACCGAGAGAATCCGACGTCACTTTTTCTGGGCTCGACAGTTTTTGGTGACTTGTTGAGCCCCAACAGTTTTCTCGACAGTTTTTGGTGAGCCCCAAGATAATTATTGATTCCTCCACCAGAACTTACGCGACTACCGTCGATAATTTTGGGTCCCTTACGCGACATTTGGGGGTGGTGGTGTTGGCGCCAGTTCACAGGTCGCGTTGTGCTAATCTGACCCCATGCCCAGACTAATTTTAGCGTTCCCCGGTGCAAGTTTTAGGGCCCGAAGCAAGTTTTGTTTGGTGTCCGCTGTATTTATTTATAACCCCTAATTATGGGGGCCCCGACGCGAATGTATCTTGCCCTAGAACCATTTTTGTGGACCCGGCGCAATTCTTGGGTTCTTGGAAGCCCGCCTCGTTAGGACGGAGGGAGATTTTCCTCTTTAGCATGTCACTGCGGCTGCTCAACGAGTTTTTCTTTCAGCCGATGTCACCCTTCAGAGTAAAAAGACCCTCAGGATAATTTTCTTTCGTGACCTCTTCTGAATTTTCCGGTGCTCGGGTGAACTCGATAGACTCCCTTTGTTTTTTATTGGGGTCGACTTCTATTTTTGTAAACCTCCTGTGCGATATTTGTGAGCCCTGATGCGATTCTTCGGGCTCCCGGTGCATCTCTTTCCGTGCTCCAACGCACTTCTTTCCGGGGCCCGACGCCTTTTTGGGTTCTTTGACGCAATTTGTGTGGCATTCACGCACTTGAAGTTGATGTAGTAAGGTGTAAACTTCATTATTGTATCTATGCTACAATAATACATTATGGAAATAAATTTCCATAATTAAATTTCCGCTCTTTACTTTACTTTAGGCAGTCCCTAGTCACGATGCTGCCCCGAATAGCAAGATTGAATCACTGAATGAAATAGTGCATAGTATGAAATGAACTTTTAGAGAATTGCATTCTATTTTAGCCAGGTGCAGACCCTGAAATTGTCACACGGCGGCAATGTCCGAAGGACACCACTTCGAAAATGCAGAAAGAGAGAGAGAGAGAGAGAGAGAGAGAGAGAGAGAGAGAGAGAGAGAGAGAGAGAGAGAGAGAGAGAGAGAGAGAGAGAGAGAGAGAGAGAGAGAGAGAGAGAGAGAGAGAGAGAGAGAGAGAGAGAGAGAGAGAGAGAGAGAGAGAGAGAGAGAGAGAGAGAGAGAGAGAGAGAGAGAGAGAGAGAGAGACAGAGAGAGAGATAGAGACATAGAGAGATAGAGAGATAGAGAGAAAGAGAGATACAGAGGTACAGAGATCAAAGGATGCAGGTACGCAGAGATGCAGAGATACAGAGATCAAGAGATACAGAGACCAAGAGATACAGAGATCAAGAGATACAGAGATCAAGAGATACAGAGATCAAGAGACACAGAGATCAAGAGATCAAGCGAAACATATACAAAGAGATCAAAATACATGCAGAGAGATGCAGAGAGATCAAGAGTGGTGCAGAAAGATCAAGAGAGATGCAGAGAGATCAAGCGAGATGCAGAGAGATGAAGAGATGAAAAGAGTGAGGGAGAAGGGAGAGAGGGAGAGGAATATATGAATATAGATATCGATGTATGGATGTGTAAGGAGGCTTACATTTTTTTCGGCACTAGAATTTGTATATTTTTCCCATCCGAACGGGCCGCCAGACCTCCAGCCAGCTCCCGACCAGCTTACCCGTCCCTTTCAAATATTTGCCCGGAAAGCAAACGCGAGTGGCGCCGGCGCCAAGATCAGAAGGGGGCTCCGGAAACAACAACCCGAGTAATAGCCTGGCACCTTCAACTGGCAAACAGGGGTCCAAACACCAGCTGGACCACCTCCAGCAGAAGGGTCATCGGCCTGTGAGGTCGATGCCCCGGGCCTGGAGCCGTCGCCACCCAATCCAGAACCTTCTAGAACGCCATGAAGGCCCCAGGCGGCAAAGGCAAACCCGACGAATGAAAAGCGCGAGCTCACCCCGAAGCCCTGGGAGTGGGTACAACAAAAAAAAGAAGACGGGGCTAAAGAAAATTCAGAAGAGCAGAACAGGACAGACGGGGAGAGAGGAGAGACGCAGAGAAGGGTCTGGAAGACGCTCGGCGGTGGACGCCGGACCGACGCCTCAGGGGCGTCCAGCGGGGTCCAGATGGCTGAGTTTTCGGACGGAGGAGATGAAGTACTCAGCTAAGGCCACTCGCCACTCACCATCGGTCATGTGAGTGTTACACTTCTGACATGTCATCCTCTTTCCAAAACCTTTCCGAACCAACCTAAATCCTCTTCCGCAGCTTCTGCCCTCTCACCAAATTCATTGCTGAGAGCGACCTGTCTCATGGGGGGGGGGACCAAATAGGATAAGTTCAGGATGGAGAGGAGGTGGACGGAGATGTCGGAGATGGCGAGAAGTATGTGAGCAGTGTGTGCGTAATGCGATGCGGTGTATGTAAAGGTAAATCTATTAGATTAAGCATAGAAATTATCTGGTGGCATCAGCAAAGACCGGTGGTAGCATTTCGGCAGTGACGTACAGGAGGAGCGGTAGAGCAGGACCGGATAAAATAAGATAAAGTGCAGCAATGGATGAGGTGAGAACTACGACCCTCTTGAAACGGTGCCCGCGTAGTAAATACCTCAGCGACCAGGTGCGAGGAGGGAAGGATATTTACGTCCAGAATTGAACTGGCGGCCGTGCCGAGGGTGATGAAGGGTGCGCGCCGCGCTGTTCGCTCTGACCGGGACATCATCAGCCGACCCGTAGAAGGAGATAGTACCGTGAGTGCTTCACGACAAGGTGGAATGATTCACACAATTATGCTTGGATATGTGCATGATATCAGTTTGTACTATAAAGTAAATTGATAAGCGAGGCAGCCAGTGGCGTCGCCACCGGGGGGGAAGAGGAGGCAATTGCCCCCCTGCCGTGAGACTGGGGGGGGGGGCGCCGCTCCCATAAAATTTGAGGAGGCCCCCAGGACGAAAAGGAGGCCCCCAGGACGAAAACGAAACCACCAGGACGAAAAGGACGCCCTTAGGACGAAAAAAGGCACCCAGGACAAAAAGAAGGTACCTTAGGACGAAAAGGAGGCCCCATGACGAAAAGGAGACCCTCCAAGACTAAAAAGAGGCCCCCAGGACGAAAACGAAACCCCCAGGATGAATAGGAGGCCCTCAGAACGAAAAGAGGCCCTCAGGACGAAAAAGAGGCCCCCAGGACAAAAAGAAGGTACGTCAGAACGAAAAGGAGGGCCCCAGGACGAAAAGGAGGCCCTCCAGGACTCAAAGGAGGCCGCCAGGACCACACAATCTGGCTGCTTATCCCCTGGTTCTCTAGATCTATCAGGAGACATAAATAAGTCAGAGCGTCCCTCCTCGATCCTCCGCAATATCCATGACCACCCAACGTTTTTTTTCAGTAATGCCTTGACAAATGACACCTCCCTATGTTTGTTCATAGAGGAGGAGAATACCAGAGGTAATTGTGAGCTGATACGGAGTACTCTCATTTACTTGATACTGATTCAGTGCTCCATTAGAAATTGCAAGATCGCCATTAGTTAGCCGTTTCTAGATCAGCTCTGCTTTAGACGCAGGCTGGCCGTTCAGATCCCGGCTAGCTCGCCTCTTCGGGGAAAGCCGAGCAGGGCTGCGACGTCAAGCGCCCGGCCACTCAGGCTGGGAATCGGGCGGCTGCAGTGGCGGACACAGTTATTGAACTATTCATCCTTTTGTCAACGTGTACATTATCTTCAGATATGTATGCTGTTGCGCTGTTGGCGCGTCATCTTTTCCATGTCACTGTCATGTGGAGGTGTCCTTGGAGATTAGGCTGAAGACGCCACTGGCAACGTGCACATGTCACTGGATACGGCGAGGGTGAGGCACTATATCGTACGGTCGTCGGGGAGGGGAGGGGAGAGGAGTGGTAGTTGATGCGTGGTCTTCCCACGCCGGATTGGGACGGGGCTGCTGGGAACTGACCAGCGGATGGTCTGGCTTATTCAATAGCCGACGTGATTGACTGGTTTAAGGTCGATACACGTATGTATAATGCAAGGTGTTGAGCGATATGTCAAAGGTATGGCTTTTTAACTTTGAAATCATACTGCTCGCATGCAGCATGCAGCTAGGAGAACAAGTAAGCCAATTAAGAAAATCAGCTACCCAGTTTGCATGGGCCGCGGTAATTCGAATTTCTACCTTGAACAGCGCAGCGTCGCAAACACCCACATAAACATACAATTATAGCGGAACCACTACAGCGGATAGGTTGGTACTCAAGGTGGAGTTTCCATTCAGGCAAAATGTGCTGCCACGGGAGCTGTACATCCCATAATCAAAAATGAAGAAAATATGTCATTTTGAATTATCTACATTCGTCCAGTACACTTCACAATTACCTACGTTAATTGAAGATAATCGTTAACCTCAAAGAAGAGTTTTCAACAAAAAGTTGCAAAAGTTGCACAGAAGGTGTAACATACAACTCTTTCTGCCGATATTTTTGGATATCTGGATATTAATATCAATATTTGTTATGGCAAAATGTTGTTTCCGAGACGCGAACTCCGAAGCACCGGCTTTAATTACATGCTTGTGGTATTATAATGGGCATCGCAGTCACTTAGAAGGTCAGAAAATACCGTCAAATGACCCTACTTCACAGACTCAGCAAAAATCAAAAGTTCTGGGAAAAAATGGGGAAAAGAAATCCGAAAACTGTGCGAATCCCTAAGTGGCCCCTCCCTCGTCAAATATTCAGCAAAAAAAATTCGGTCAGCGATTTTCCAAATCAAACTCCGAATCACCCACTCCGGGCCAAATCGCCAAATTAACTCTTAACAACCCACTTAGGCTTCCCAAACTTTTCATCAGCGACACCATGACTGTATCCCGACGCGAACTGTCCACTTTCGCGCCACAGACGCTGCGCTTTCTCCTTCCTTCCCCAGACTGCTCATCAATGGCGTCACCAGGGTATGACTAGCTGGCATATTTCGAGCCGAAAATGCAAATATCGCGCGAGAATCACAATGTAGTCAACATTTTATGTAGCCATGAAATCTGATACAAACAGGTCTGAGCAGAGTGTTCGTACTCTGCATCCGCCACTGAGCCGCATATCAGTTTCCCACGGGGCGACAGCTGGTTCCCGGTCTGAAAATCTAACAACGCGAGTACACAGCAAAAGCGTATTCAACGACACATCCTGCCATCTAGTGAGATATATTGTTATCTATGCTTCAACGATCAATCGCATAACATCCATTCAATATCCGTTGCTATAATACCTAGACCGTGCTGCTACCTAGCGATAGCTATCTGAAATGATGCTTCTATAAAGTCATGCAGTTCTTGAATCTGTGAAGGTTATGACCGCTTCGGAGTTGTGGAGGTTATGACCTGTGGAGGTTATGACCGCTTCGTACTTGTGGAGGTTGTGACCTGTGGGGATTACGACCTGTGGAGGCTACGACCGCTGCGATGTGTTGAATTTGTGGAGGCTGTGAGCTGTGGAGGTTATGACCTGTGGAGGTTATGATACGTCTCCGTTCAAACTGTTGTTTTCACCATGCACTCTTGCCATCCATAGGGTAACGAATAATGTCTTCCTAAATACATTCATGGGACGAACATTAGCGCCGAATGATCTTCCACCGTATAAGAAACCAGCACATCCAAGCGTGTCATATTCAAGGTCAACATTTGATCTCGGGTCAAGATGCACAATAACATTACGGTCTTTGGGAAAATTACGAGGTACCGAACAACATCTTCCTGAATACAATTAGCGTAAGGACACTAGCGTCAAATAATCTCCTACCGAGCAAGGAAGCAGCACATCCGAGCATGCAGCCTTCAAGGTCAGTGCTTAGCCTGAGGTCAGGTTCGATGAAATTCAGAAAATGAAGGTTGTCCACTGGGGTACCGTGTGTGGGTCGAACGAAGCATTGAATGCAAACAATCTCAACACTGGCATATGCACAATCAATACAAGGAAGAGCACACTACGAAACTTGACCTCTATCAATGCCGCATTTCATCAGGTAGCATTAGCATCCCATTCTGCAACGCATTCAGAAACACAATCACCAATATCCTCAGATTCGTCTGAAAATTTGACACAACCTTTGCAGCTACATGCACCACGACAATTGTTTTGCTACGACGAACCCTTTCGCCTACAGAGGCCAAAATGTCAACAAGGTCAATTCTGGGTTGCCGCGTAACTTGCCGGATAATTTACTTATTCGAATAACTCAAACGCTCGTGTCACCGCTATCAAGGTGGCATGCAGCATGCCAAGTGAACTGGTCACTCCAGGTCACCATTTGACTTCAGGTCAACGAATACTTTACCGTTACTCCCTACGATAAAATTATGACTATCCAGAGGAGCAATCGGGCGTAGATTAGCTGAATTACAAAGCACCGTACAAACACAACTGGCAACCCTGCATGACATGCTTGAATAACCATCTACGAAGAAATAACACGCGATGATCGGTGTGATCAGCGGTTTGGACAATTACCCCCCTGTTCGCACGGTAAAGATCCCTCAGTGCTCTTGGACAAGATTATGCTAATGCCGGCACCCTGACAAAATCAACTTTCTCGTCACCTCAAAGCACCTCCCCCATCCCCATACCACTGAGACATCATGAAGATGTCCCCCATCCAGCCTGGCCTTCAGCACCTAAAACATCACGCACTATAACGTAAAACTCCCTCATCGTAAATGCATACATGCCCGCGCTCTGCTTACAAACACATTTGTTTGAAAGGGATTTGAAATGAATGAAATTAATGAAATGAATGAAATGAATGAAATGAATGAAATGAATGAAATGAATGAAATGAATGAAATGAATGAAATGAATGAAATGAATGAAATGAATGAAATGAATGAAAAATGAAATGAATGAAATGAATGAAATGAATGAAATGAATGAAATGAATGAAATGAATGAAATGAATGAAATGAATGAAATGAATGAAATGAATGAAATGAATGAAATGAATGAAATGAATGAAATGAATGAAATGAATGAAATGAATGAAATGAATGAAATGAATGAAATGAATGAAATGAATGAAATGAATGAAATGAATGAAATGAATGAAATGAATGAAATGAATGAAATGAATGAAATGAATGAAATGAATGAAATGAATGAAATGAATGAAATGAATGAAATGAATGAAATGAATGAAATGAATGAAAAAAATGAATGAAATGAATGAAATGAATGAAATGAATGAAATGAATGAAATGAATGAAATGAAAATAATAAATGAATGAAATTGAATGAAATAATGAAATGAATGAAATAATGAAAAGAAATGAATGAAATGAATGAAATGAATGAAATGAATGAAATGAATGAAATAATAAATGAATGAAATGAATGAAATGAAGAAGAATGAAAAATGAATGAAATGAATGAAATGAATGAAATGAATGAAATGAATGAAATGAATGAAATGAATGAAATGAATGAAATGAATGAAATGAATGAAATGAATGAAATGAATGAAATGAATGAAATGAATGAAATGAATGAAATGAATGAAATGAATGAAAAATGAAATGAAATGAAAAATGAAATGAATGAAATGAATGAAATGAATGAAATTGAAATGAAATGAATGAAATGAATGAAATGAATGAAATGAATGAAATGAATGAAATGAATGAAATGAATGAAATGAATGAAATGAATGAAATGAATGAAATGAATGAAATGAATGAAATGAATGAAATGAATGAAATGAATGAAATGAATGAAATGAATGAAATGAATGAAATGAATGAAATGAATGAAATGAATGAAATGAATGAAATGAATGAAATGAATGAAATGAATGAAATGAATGAAATGAATGAAATGAATGAAATGAAATGAATGAAATGAAATGAAATGAATGAAATGAATGAAATGAATGAAATGAATGAAATGAATGAAATGAATGAAATGAATGAAATGAATGAAATGAATGAAATGAATGAAATGAATGAAATGAATGAAATGAATGAAATGAATGAAATGAATGAAATGAATGAAATGAATGAAATGAATGAAATGAATGAAATGAATGAAATGAATGAAATGAATGAAATGAATGAAATGAATGAAATGAATGAAATGAATGAAATGAATGAAATGAATGAAATGAATGAAATGAATGAAATGAATGAAATGAATGAAATGAATGAAATGAATGAAATGAATGAAATGAATGAAATGAAAGAATGAAGGAAACGGACGAAACGGACGAAACGGACGAAACGGACGAAACGGACGAAACGGACGAAACGGACGAAACGGACGAAACGGACGAAACGGACGAAACGGACGAAACGGACGAAACGGACGAAACGGACGAAACGGACGAAACGGACGAAACGGACGAAACGGACGAAACGGACGAAACGGACGAAACGGACGAAACGGACGAAACGGACGAAACGGACGAAACGGACGAAACGGACGAAACGGACGAAACGGACGAAACGGACGAAACGGACGAAACGGACGAAACGGACGAAACGGACGAAACGGACGAAACGGACGAAACGGACGAAACGGACGAAACGGACGAAACGGACGAAACGGACGAAACGGACGAAACGGACGAAACGGACGAAACGGACGAAACGGACGAAACGGACGAAACGGACGAAACGGACGAAACGAACGAAACGAACGAAACGAACGAATTAAATGAAGTGAATTAAATGAATAAAATGAATGTTGTAGTTAATTTGGTTCTCTCGTCTCGACTGATACCTGGGAAATATGCACACGTTACATATTTAACTTCATAAGTTGTTTGACCATACCTACAATACATCGAATGACAATGTCGACCAAAAACCGTGCTCAATTCGCCGTAAACATGCAAATTCCGAACATTACTCACGTTTCTACTGCATTTGTCGTCACCTCGCATAATTATCACAACACCGGGTGACCGTGCACTCTATGTAAGATTATTTATTTCGAGCATGTTTCCGTGTGAACTTTGTTGAAGTGTTAGAATGTCGTGTCGACTGCGTCTATAAGCTAATAAAAACTGCTTAGTTGTACAATAAATGCATCGTTCGGAATTCGGAACGTGTCACACTCACACTCGATTATAAACGACCTTTCTCGCTGAGATAATTCGTAACAACTACAGTTTGATGGACTTATCTTCATTAGTCATTGAGGTATCAAAATAGTTTGACCTATATAAATATTACATGTGTACGTTCCGACGCCTTACAAATGACAAATTTCTCGTGTTTGATGCATATAGACGACAAATGGCTCAAATAAAGGGATAGACCTATTGAAGCTGTAAATTTTCACCCTTTGGCAAAATCAGCATGCATAGTGTTCATAGACAATACCTACTAACGTTTTAGGATACGAACAAGGGCTCCAAAATTGTATGTTATTAGGGGAAGAAAGGTCAGAACAGCATACGTCTATTTACATCGTACTAACCTTTACTTACTTTAATTTCAGATAACCACCCATACGATAATGCGACATAAGTACATCTTTAGCATGCATACATAAACACATAAAGACATAAAAGATCAGTGCAACTATGAGCCACAAGAGCCCTTCTTGGTTCCACTCTGTACACTGAACCAGTTGCCCACCAAATCTGTCAATCAGACCTCCCTGTAATACTGAAAAGCAAGCCCTCTATTCTTATAATGATTGTCTATGCTGTTTTTAAAGATGTTTAATGTGCTGCTACTGACAGTGGTTTCTGGCTCCATTGATCTATTGCCCTGTTGGTGAAAAAAAGACTGTCTTAACCTTGTCCTGCTGTGGTTAACATTAATTTTGAAGTGATCACCTCTAATTGCATCATTTCTGCTCAATTCAAACATTTCCCTTAGATATATCTTCTCCAGACCATGGACCAATTCAAAGACCTAGATGAGATTTCAAAGATTCGATGAGATTTCAGCCTTCTATATCAAAATGAAAACATATTCAATTTCTTCAGTCTTTCCTCATATGCTAGGCTGCTTATACCATTCACCATTTGTGTACCCCTCTTTTGTTCTCTCTGAAAGCCAACAAGCTCTTGCATAACTAGGAGACCAAGCTTGGACACAGCATTCCATATGTGGCCAAGCATATGCACAGTAAAGCCTCCTGATGACTTCCTGAATTCTGTATGATGCATTCCTATTTATTTCCCCAAGCATTCTCATTGCCTTCTTCCTGGCTTCCTTGGCCTGTTCTGATGTCCTCAATTCTGTGTTCAGAATAGCACCTATGTCCTTCTCCTGCTGAGTCACCGATAGTACTTATTTACATGCATGATTTTGCACTTATCAAAATTAGATTTCATTTGCCACTCTTCGGACCACTTCACAAGTTCGTCTAAGTCCTTCTGCAGCAAGATGTGCTCATTGTGACCTGTCATTGCGCTAATGACCTCGAAATAATCCGCTAATTTCAAAACCCTACTGCTTAGGCCACCTTGAATGCTATTTGCAAATATAATGCACAGTAGTGGCCCCAGCACTGACCCCTTGGGGACTCAACTAAGAACATTTTGCCAAGATGACTGTGTACCATTTAGCACCACTCCCTGCTGTCTGTTTGAAAGCCACAACTCTATCCATTTTAGGACGCTATCAGCAATGTCATGGACCTGAAGCTGCATCATTAACCCTTTATGGGGTACGTTGTCCAAGGCCTTACTAAAGTGAAGGTATGCTACATAAACCTGATTTCCTTGATCAATTTGTTCTGTAGCGAAGCTACACAATTCCAGGATATTTGTGAGACACGATCGCCCTTTTCTAAACCCATGTTCAGTATTTTGAACATATTTGTTTCCTTCCAGATAACTAACTAACTATTATATGCTTGATAATTGATTCGAGTACCTTGCAAACTAGGGATGTGAGGTTTCCATAGTTTTCAACTTTCCCTCTTTCTCCTTTCTTGAAAATAGGAACTTACATTTGCCCTTTTTCAATCTGTTGGAGTTTCATTTTGTGAAACTGATCTTCAAAATATTACTAAAACGCTAAGTGGAAACGCCAGTTACTTCCTTATCAACTTGCCGCAATACCCTGGCATAAATTTCATCATGTCCTGCTACCTTGTTTGGCTATATCTTCCTGATATGATTGAAAACAGCAGCACTATCAATCGAATCAACATCGTTTATCCGACATGTCACTGAAGGCATATACTTCGCATTGTGCAATGTGTCATTAGTGGCATTAACTGCATTAAATGATATCATTTTCCAAAAGGTAACATCGACGTTCAATTAACTTCGAAGCAGCTGCGTCTCTAACCAATGGGCCGACTGAAGCAGGCGAGGCGCCGGCCAGGATCCAGTGCGCGGCGGGCGAGTGCCGCTTCTAACACGGACGGCGACAGGTGGCCTGTCGCGACGTTACCGTTTCCGTCGGCGACCCCGCCGGGCTAACCTAGCGGCAGTCGAGGCCCGAGCGAGTAGCTGGCCAATGCCTACCTCACTGTTAACTCGGCTGGCACCGGCACGCGCCGCTCCGACACCTGGTCGGCGACGCTCCCCTCTGCTGGCTGGTCGGCGACGCTCCCCTCGGCTGGCTGGTCGGCGACGCTCCCCTCGGCTGGCTGGTCGGCGACGCTCCCCTCTGCTGGCTGGTCGGCGACGCTCCCCTCGGCTGGCTGGTCGGCGACGCTCCCCTCTGCTGGCTGGTCGGCGACGCTCCCCTCGGCTGGCTGGTCGGCGACGCTCCCCTCGGCTGGCTGGTCGGCGACGCTCCCCTCTGCTGGCTGGTCGGCGACGCTCCCCTCGGCTGGCTGGTCGGCGACGCTCCCCTCTGCTGGCTGGTCGGCGACGCTCCCCTCGGCTGGCTGGTCGGCGACGCTCCCCTCGGCTGGCTGGTCGGCGCTAGACTGACGTCGCGCCCGACAGCGGTCGGCTGCCAGCAGCACCTGCCGGCGCACGCTGGCACCCACGGGCGTCGGGCTGGTGTCACCTGCTGAGAGTGGTGTGTGCTAGTGCTCCGTCACTGTCATGGCGACCGTCGGTCGGCACAGCTGCTGCTCTGGACTCGTCACGCCTCGTCAGGCAGCTCTGACGATGTATGCACCATATTTCGGGGCTATCTAAGCCTGGAACTCCAATTCCAGTTACCTGCTTACGGATGGAACATGTGTGGCTCACATTAGATGGTGAAGGCGGTGAGGGCAGGATTAGACAGCTCCAGCAGACATATTTGTTTTATTCTGGTAATGCAAATTCACCACCGTGGTTAGACGTTTCCATTTCAGTGTGAGGTGGAGTTTACGTTGAACAGCATCTTTCTTCGACTGGAGGTTATCCGCGGACTAGGATTTCTTCGGCTACAGGTCATCAGGGAACCAAGGTCATTCTTCGGCTGGATGTCTTCAGCGGACCTCGATCATTCTTCGGCTGGAGGACATGAGCAAATCAGGATCATTTTCGTTGGAGGGCATCGACGAACCAGGATCATTCTTCGGCTGTGGATCATCAGCGAACCAGGATCATTCTTCGACTGTAAGTAATGAGCGGACCTGAGTTGCATCACAACGTGCAGCTACCAACTCATCTGTGCTATCTTCGGACTCTATTGTACCGGGAAGATTGAATGGCCTGCTGACCTCCGGTCATTACCTTGACGAAACTACCTTCTGGCTTTAGATCATCTGCAGATCTAGACTGTACTGACCCGAAGTTGCCAGCTGACCAAGACCCAAGGCTGCCTGTTCAACTGTCGGTTTAACTGATCATGAAACGAAGCTGGCTGAGCACCCAGGCCTTGAAGTGGCACAAGGGGCCTAAATTCGGCGGCCTTTTAAAGCACCTGTATAACCTTGCGCCACAACCCAATGCTTTCACCGCAGCTGTACTCGATCAGAGAGGAGAACTGCAGTTAAGCATACATCATGGTCTCGAATGCGGCGAGTAGACAGTGGCCATGAGTATGCGACATGTCAAAAGGCAGGAGCAGGTAGATATTATTTTCAATCGATATAAATGCTTTCTTCTGTGGACCGTTCACTTTTACGTCAGTGGTTCACAAACTTCTTGCGCTAATACAGGCATGTTCAAAGCGTCCCGGTGGTTGATATCCACCTAGGGGGGTTTCTGCGGATAATGAAGGAACAGCGCGAGGCAGCTCATATCTAGGGTCATCTAGGTTCCACATTATCATCTAGGGTTAACGAGTTAGTCAAGATCAAGCGAGGCTACCTCCAAAAACGTTCAACCAGTCGTCTCGCTTTAGCGAATGAAGACGCTTAATTGTCGCCGGCGAGACTGTTGTCAGACCCCTAAGAACATCTACGCGCTCTCATGAACACGTGCCGGCTCTTATGAACGTTTTCTGGCCTTTGTGAACGTCTCCTGGCTATCACGAACATATACGGGCCTTACGAAGTTTACGAGAGCGTACTGACCCCTCCAAACGTCTACGAGCCCCTCCGAACGTCAACGAACCTGTGCGAAATTCCACTGGCCCTACATATATCTATGAGCTCATACGGACCTTTAAGTGCCATTACGAATATCTACGCGCTTTGAGGAATGTCGGCGTGCCCCTACGGACACATGTACTTAATAACAAACGTCTACGAGCCTCTATCAATGCCTATGGGCCCTTACGAACGTGTGGAAGCCCTTACGGCCCCTACGGACGTCTGCAGGCTCTTTCGAACGTATACAGGCTCTTAGGATGGCGTGTGGAGGCTTACGGGAGTCTACAGACTCAAAGGAGCGGCTACTGACTCTCGCCAAATGGTAAATCAACGTCTTCCTAATACAGTTTTGATCAGTCGGATTCCGAAGACATTAAATGTGCGAGGATAGTCCAGGCCCCCTTCGCAAAATTCACTGTCACTTGAGAAAGTTTCTGGCTAAGTTCCTGGCGCCCGACGGTGTCTCCTTCTGGCACGAGTTAGTTCGTGGCGCTCCTTATCTTCGACTACGCCCAAACCTGGCTTGGCAACCTCACGCACAACGAAGTCTACAGTTTGGGTGTGAGGTGGGAAATGGGTACGCACTGACGTTTAGTGAGAGTGCTTTTAGCTGTTTGAGATATCGTCCTCCGCTAGCTGGTTGTAAGCGTACGGCCGGATTGTGGCTGCAGCTAGCCAGTCGAATACCTCATGGTAAAGCAATGCGTCTAACGTAATATTTGGAATACGGAAGGGGTACACCTGGTCGTTGTCATCATTCACGACAGCGTGACCTTGGGTTCTTCATCATTCACGACAGCGTGACCTTGGGTTCTTTTCGACAGCCTTCTGGCGAGCCATCCTGTCACCATTCGCTCACATCGCCAGCAATACAGCTTGAGAGTGATTGGTTGGTTGGTTATTTGGGCTTACGGGCGCATCGACTGCGTTGGTCGCCCATAACAATTTTATATGGACAACTAAGAGTAGTCATGTGAACAGCAGTACGCGAGCCTTCAAAATACAGGAAGATCATTGTAGTGCTACATGTCAGTGAGGTGTGCAAATCGTTCTAAATTTGAAATCCGAGAGAAAACGAAACAGTTGTCCTGAAGGTACAACGCGCGAGTGAGCCCATAACATCGTCAGCGAAACAGTGAAATGCAAACAACATCTTCAGTGAAACAGTGACATGGAATTAACATCAGTGAAAGAGTAAGAGCAAGCGCAAGCAAACATCAGTAAAACAGTGAAATGGAAGTAACAGTAGTGAAACGGTGAAACACTGAAATGGAAGTAACATCAGTGAAACAATAATAGCAAGCGAGGATCAGTTAGAGTGACATGTCACGGTTCCGAGTGTATAGTGCTACATGTCAGTGAGGTGTGTAAATCGCTCTAGCAGGGAGGATCAGTTAGAGTGACATGTCACGGTTCCGAGTGTATAGTGCTACATGTCAGTGAGGTATGTAAATCGCTCTAGCAGGGAGGATCAGTTAGAGTGACATGTCACGGTTCCGAGTGTATAGTGCTACATGTCAGTGAGGTGTGCAAATCGCTCTAGTAGGGAGGATCAGTTAGAGTGACATGTCACGGTTCCGAGTGTATAGTGCTACATGTCAGTGAGGTGTGCAAATCGCTCTAGTAGGGAGGATCAGTTAGAGTGACATGTCACGGTTCCGAGTGTATAGTGCTACATGTCAGTGAGGTATGTAAATCGCTCTAGCAGGGAGGATCAGTTAGAGTGACATGTCACGGTTCCGAGTGTATAGTGCTACATGTCAGTGAGGTGTGCAAATCGCTCTAGTAGCTCTAGTAGTACTAGAGATGCCGTGAAAAGGTCCCGTAAAATAGTGTAAGGTGGGTTAAACGTCCTAGCGCCAAGAGACTGCTGAGTGGGTCAGTGAAAATTACATGCGAGGAATCCCGCCCAACTTCAATAAAACTGATGGCCTTTGAGACCGGCACCAGCTCTGAAGTGGAAACAGTTGCATGTGGTGGTAGAAAAGAAGATCTTGACAGATGCCCAGTAACAAATGCACTGCCCGCACCAGTATCAGTATTGGATCCATCTGTGTAAGCTGGGGCGTATCCTTCGAACAAGGCTATGTGTTGTCGGCTATGTGCGCACGTGACAGTCGGCACTGTGGTGTAGCATGATCCTTTTGAATTGAGGAGAGTGACGTATATATTACAGGAGGGGTCACCTGCCATGGCGGCGTTTAAACCAGATTGGACTGCATAATTCCCTTTAGTCGAATCCCACTGTCATCAAAGAGCTTGCGTATGCGAACGCAAAATGGAATGACATGCTGAATGCGTCCTGGACCAAATGATGCGATGAGTCGATGGGAGAACACGTGCTAATATGCGGGATGACCAGAGAATTGGCGCAGCTTACAGACATAGCGCATCCCGAGCATTTCGCGGCGGAGCGAGGATGGTGACTCGTGGGTTTCAGCCAGAAGGCTGGCAGAAGGTGAAGTGCGGGAAGCGCCGGTCACAATGCGGAGCGCCGTGTGGTGTACGGTGTCCAGTGTGCGCTTCTTTGTTGCACATGTGCTGTCATATACAAAACATTCGTAGTCCAGGTTTGCACGAATGAGGAAGCGATACAACAGTAACATGGCTTTCCTGTCTCCTCCGTAAGATGTGTGCGCAACCATCTTTAGCAAGTTCAGGGATGTAAAAAATGTATCCCCAAGTGTTTTAAAATGTTCCTTGTAATTAAAACGAGTGTCAAAAGTAACTCCCAAGAATGGAACAACTCGCCGGAAGGGAATTCGCTCACCATACAGCTGGAGTGCAAGGTCCGGGCAGTTCCGGCGACGCCGACTAAAGTGCATTTTTGCATTTTTGCAGGTGCATTTTAGCAGTTGTTGCAGTAGAGGATATTATAAACCCGTTCTCGGAACTCCACCTTCCCATGTGGGATACCACCAACCAAGATAACTAGACACAACAGGTACTCCAAAGTTCGCTGTTCTATTATAGTTAGTTTCAACTAGACAAAACCTACGCCACGTGACGTCACATACCAGAAACCCTTTTTTATTCAGAATACTACTGAATTATATTCTAGTTTTGGACTATACTGATAAATCTACTAAATCTGGTGCTTTCATTTTAGCACTATCATGGCGCTTTTCCCACGATTAATTTCCCCGCTGTTTGTAAAGCATATCAGGCATTTATTAAAGCTTGAATGTTATATATTATTTTGCTAGTGTGTCGGTGGCTTTGACCCGAAAGGCACCATCCACATAATTAATTTATCCATTGAGTGGTTGATATTGAGAGCACACCTCAGACAATTTATACGAATTTAGGCCTTATACCCACAATGTTAACTTGGTCAGCATGTCATTGAAGCAATCTGGTGATTAATGTTAGCATGTGCGTTGGTCCCCTGTCACATCATATTTTTCATATCGTCCCTTATCATATTTTTCCTGTGTGCCATGTGCAATCATGCCATACTGTACCATTCACCAACTTGTGCACAATTTGGTAATTGCTCCCCTCTTGCCGGTTTTTTTTTTTTTGGGGGGGGGTTTTTCAAACCTTTTTTTTTTTCAAAAAATTGGGGGGGGGTTGTTTGGGGGTAAGTTTCTCGTCTCACAGTCGAAGGGTTGTGGGTTCACCACTTCGCTACCATGGCTGGGCCAATAGTGGCGTAGAGAGGGCTAATGAGGAAGGTTTCGCAAAACACTTACCAACCAAGCATGCAATAAATCGCTCTACTGCTGCTATTGTGTGGCCAAACCAGTAATTACACTGTTTACTGAATTTTACAAAATGAACAAAGTATCTATATTCACATGGCTATTTCTATCAAAATCGTCTAACCACTCACATAAAGCTACTTTAAAACATATAATTGTCATGTAGTGTTGTGCCATATTCTGAACATGAAAGTGGTTATGCAGGATTACTTCACTGTAGGTGTTGTGATACCAATTATTAGTAGCCACTAAACATACTAGTGTAAGTGCTAAAATATAAGAGGTCACTTCCTTGCAGTTTTCTTAAGCTGACTGCTCCCAAAAGCCTGAAAATGGTACCAGAGAAGAGGGAAGAGGGGGTATATCTGGAACACGTTCTATTTCCCGAACACCTACCTTTGGATGTCTCCCACATTGTGTTCAGCACATAAATAACAGAAAGATGATGGCATTCGTAAATGATGGACCTGTCTCTACCAAAATATGAAGGTCTGATTGCATAGTTATACCATTTTTTGTGTATGAAGCAAGCGAAGTTCACAGGCACCATTTTAGGCTTCCAGGAGCTTAAGGAAGCCATGAGGAAATGACGTTCAATATTTTTGTTTGAATTTCACCAGCATTTTTAGTGGCTACTAATGGCTTGGTTAGTTATTAGGGCTTTAGGGCACATCAACTACATTGGTCATGTAGTGCCCAAGACTACTAATAGCTTGTACCACAACAGCTACAGTGTGTTAATTCTGCAGAATAACATTTTTGTGTTCACAATACAGCACACCACTACAAAGTAATTATCCGTTTTGAAGTTGTTCATTGCAAGTGGGTGGAGGATTTTCATTGGAGGGAACTGTTTGAATATGGATAGCTTGTTCATTTCTGTGTCCGGTAAACACAGTACTATTATTGGTTCAGCCATACAAAAGCAGCAGTAGAGATATTTGTTTCATGCTGCCGTAAGTGTTCAGAACCCCCCTCTTCCTCTACTCTCGCTAGCTCCGTACATAGAGATAATAAGTGGAACTATTGAATCAGACCTTCATATTTGGGGAGAGAAATGTCCATTGTTTACAAATCCACCATTTTTCCTTATTCTGAACATGACGCAGAAGACCTCCAAATGCAGGTGTTTGGGAAACATAATTCATTTGTACAGCACAGTTTGCTCTAGTTACCTAATTGCTGGAGAAGCGAAGCTAGCTGAATATTGCTCCTAACCAGTGTTGCCTGGGTCCTTATTTTCAGGGTAAATTTGTGCTATTTATTTTTTAAAGTTAATATTTGAATTCTTGACAAGCCTTTCCAATGCAAAGTTGATTAATGTGGTTAAAATGTGACCACTCTCACCTGTACTGTGTGAGATATGATTTAAGGGTTCATTATTGCAGTTTTGTGTGTTTTCACAAGTAACGTTTTGCACATTTGTACCTCAGGCAAGGCTAAAATGAGATTGGGATAAGTTAGGCATTTCTTTAACTTCTTCAATTTTTGGATGAAATTGTTGATGAACGTGATTTTGTTCTAATCTTGGAAGATAATCTATGTCCTCTTCTTAAAAGAGGCCAGGCTGGAGCTGTGTGAGGTTTCTACAATTGCACCTGCAGAAGAAGATTTGCATTTTAGTTCAGGTGGCACTTCAAGGAAAAATTGTAAATGCATGTTTCTGAATGTCATTAAGATGATATGACCATTATATTCCAGCGCAAATGCAAGTATTTCAGTTGGTAAGTGAAGTAATGCGAACTTTGTTGCTTTGAGTGGGGTAATGGGTAATGAAGGATAGTATTAAATATAAGAACAGTGCATCCAAACCAATGTCATCCTTGAATAGCTTTGATATCATATATGCAACAATGCTGGTTGAGTTACCATCACAATCCTTCATCAGCCCAAACCTAGCCTGCCTCTTTTTTAGGAAAAACATTGTGTTGTTTCTATTCTATCGTCCAAATTCCAAAAACCTTGGCATTTATATATATAGGAAGCCCCAATAAAGACAATTGTTTAGACAAATGTATGGACTGGACTTCTTAAAGCTTACTAACAACTTCTTCCCAGTATCCTAAAAAATAATTTTCCATAAACTGTGTTGGATGAAGAACAAGGCTATCTGGGAGGAGTGAAAAATGAGAAGAAAACAGAATAGGCAGTCATGCGTGAAAAGCCAAAACCGGGTTTAATTATACAAAAATATGAATACATATATTTATATATGGCTATTTGTAATCACTTTTCGTCATGGTATTCCAGCAGAATAATGGCCAGCCCTTTCTACACGGGGTAATGATAACAGATTCAGCTTAGTATGCAAAATGTATATGTCCATTAACTGAGTTTCCATGTCACTAGGTGAATTAATCTACGGTGCAAAATTGATGCGAGTGTGTAATTAGGGTACCATCGATCTACCATTTCCTTGGTCAATCACGTTCAACATCCAGCATACAATATCAGTAGGTTTCAGATAACCGAACACGAGTATGTTTTAGGAGGTCCAACACCAGTTGGTTAGGTTAGATTCAGTTAGGATATTTTTGTAATTTTTTAGCCACCAAAAAACCCATTTCCCCACACTTACCATGTTTTTATGGCGTAGGGGATAACAGGTACTGTCAATGTCAAATTTTGTCTTTTTTCCTAATGTTTAAAAAATCTTATTTGAACGAGATTAATTTTTTTGGGGGAAAATACTTTTTTTTCTAGATATGAGCACATGAACATGAACTGCTCATTTGCTGAGTTTTCATTTCCCATAGAAATGAATATCAGCTACCTTCAAATCACGTCAGATAATGATGTGAATTGAAGGAATGTTTAAATGTGAAGCGTGGCGGTGGGGAGGGGCACCGGTGATGTGTGGCCGGGTCCACGGCCAGAAGGAAACCAACGGACCGATCGCTGGGAGCCCATCTGCGTATGCCGAAGATGAACCACGAGAAGCGCTCTGGACTCGCCTCCTGAGGCTTCAGCGGCCTGACTGTTCCCACTAACGAATTCTTCCAAACATTCAGTGAGATGGATCGTTCTGTGTTCACCATGCCCAAGAACCCGACACTCTCAGCAGAGATCCAAAGGTCATTGGAAAGTTTCCGCCAGGTGTTGGAATCCAGATTCAATTCCACAGCTAAAATATGATTAAGTGCTTTGCGAGGATCCGGGCATTTATTCGCCTCGGGCTGGCGAACAAAAGGCGTGGAATTGCAACGTGGCAGCTACGAGAGTTTGCCAGTGACGCGAAGTGTAGGCCGCACTTGGGCGAAACTTCATGTTTAGATCAGTGTTTGAATCCTTCATTGTTTGAACGTATAGGTGCATCACATGACGTTGACCATGTAGCTGCATATCAGGCCTTTCTACACAAAGATTACACGAGACTAGACGTACATGTTGTAGCTACACCGAGGGTATGTCAGACTCAAGAACTGATATGTGCCTGTGTTTGTCAAGTCGGTAGAACGCACCCTGTAAGTTTACGCGTACTCATCGTCCCACTACGGTGCTTGTTAGTAGTCTGTATGTATGCATGTCGAGTTGTTCTCAGCCACAGATGACACGATGAGGATGTTCCACCTTTTCTTGCCAGTTCGTCAGATTTTATGAGGTGCCAGATATGTACGTCCTGTGATGTTAGGTATTGTAATGTATTAGCGCAATGTAGTCTCATTAAGTAACGTGGCTCATTTGCACCTGCTACCGATAACTTCTTATGTCACGCGTTTGGTGGAGCCGCGGTAGCTCAGTCGGTAGGGTGTTGGACTCTTGACCGCAAGGTTATGGGTTCGAGACCCGCATCCAGCGGAATTACCGAGTCCACCCGCGACCAATCGGTTTGAGAAGCTGGCGGCGCTATATGACCTAGCAGTTAATTGCGTCGTAAAAGAACCTAAGGTTCTTTTTTGCTTCATGTGTTTGCTTCTCCCAATGCATGTCTTGCGTTGAGCGTCATCGATAGTGCGTTTTAATACGCACTCTGTTCGGCGCCGGCATATATTTTCATGTACGTAAAATGACGAACGCAGTCGATGAGCCCAAAATGCAAATTCACCACCACAGAGTACACAACCGAGAAACAATCGGCATTGGGAGAGAGGAACTTCCTCAATCTTGGCGGTCTCGTCTTCCCCAGATATATGCTCCTCGTGTTCAAGTTTGATAGATAAACAACTTGTGTTGCCGTATTTATGTCGTGCTGTACTGCAAAATTCGCGATGTTTCAGGTTACACGACGCGAATGATGAAATTATATTTTAAAATGAAAATATTTATTTTAGTTAAAAATGGAACATATTTAGTTAAAAACATGTATGGTATTACGTGGTAATTTTCCATCCCATCTACAAATTAAGCTGTATTAAAGTTGCTTCCGAGCTGGTCTGGCATTGACGTTGCTGTTGCCACTGCATTATTGCATGCATGACAGAAGTTTGATTCACGTGGCGTCAGTCACGCAGCCAATTCATTTCGACGGAACATGCCGGATAACGGGGTGCGAACATGGGCAAAGACACGGTGGGAGATGAACGGGGATGCTTCCCCAACCTTGCCAAGCTCCGCGTTAAACCTTTGGCAATGCGTGATAATCGAACCGAAATCCTCATGCGGGCATCTAAAATCCGTCTTAGCGCTTACGGGTTCCACAAAGTTGTTGCGGAATCTAAATCGAGCCTTCATGGTACGAAAAGCGTGATTTTTTGTTTTGCGCCGGCACTCCAGAAAGTTCAGGATTGTCACCGAAATATTTTAGCCAACGTCTGCTCCTGTCAAAGCAATGCTTGTCGCAGTCCTGGTGACGTGTGTTCGCCGTGTATCGTGAGAGGCGTGGAGCCAAGATTAGAACTGGCATCGCTCTGACTCCAGCGCGGGTCCAGTCATTTGACTGTTCGGCAGCATGCACAATTGTTGGTTTTGTCACCTTGATAATCATGGACTGTTAATATATGCACACCTCGAGGAGCAGGGACTTATGTTGGTCGGCGTGTACTGGTGGGAGAGAGAAGGGCAACCGTTAGTTTTTAGCTCAATATTTGCGACGCACTGCCGTAGTGCCAAAATGATTAAATTCAGGGGGACCTGTCTCCTGTCCCACCCGTGATGGTCCCCAGCCCATGCCAGGAAGGGACTGTGGGCCTGGACACTGTCATAAGCGGTGACGTGTACCGTACTTCCTATGCCTGGTTGATTAGAAAAAGTGCCCAACCGTCAATTTAAGGTGGCCGAACCCTGGCCTTGCAGAATATCCGCGTTTTTCCCTTCTCTATGCAAAAGATCGTCCCATGTAAACAATGTCTTAATTTACTGTCACTTATTAGAAGGACTTCCCACGACGCGCACAAAAACCCGACGGCTTCCAGACTCGAACCGGTTACTTCCGATTCGCAAACTGACGCGCTACCAACTGCGCTACCCACACCGAATCGCTCGCCCCGCTTAAGTTAAACAGTGTCGATGGATATGGCATGGGTCTAAATAACACCATTTTACACAATAACTAAGACGTTCATGTGAAAGCCTGCCATGATTATCGAAATACCATGAAGCAAGATTTCAGATGACGTATAATTTATACCTCTCACGTGTACTTGCTAGTCAAGAACGTACGCGGAAAAGTACCATTTCTTGCTGTCGTGAGAACATGCTGAACCCAAATCAGCGCCCAGATGACGTCCCCGGCTGCCAATGAACATTGACAGGGGCCGTCGCTAACTGCAGCTGTCGTGCCATCGCTGGTGCACTGGATGCACGGCACCAAGTCGCTGCATCGTCAACCAATGCTACGTGGAAGGGAATCGCAGATGTTAATCGCGATGGCGAATAGCGCCACGCTGAAAACATGTCTTTGCGGTACCCCATTCCTCTGTGGATACCTGTCTGCACAGGTAGTTCCCGATGTTTACGCGAAAAAGTAAAAATGGCTCCTTTGAAAAAATAACGGTATAAATCAGGGGACTTTTTAATGGGGACAGGGGTCCCCCTCCAAATATGCTTCCCCTAGATCAAATTAGAGGTACGCCACTGGTAATGGTACGCTGTCGCCGGAATTTTAGCCGTATTAGGGTGTGGAGCCAGACTGATGTGTGGTGGCAGTGTTGTAGTTCCGCCTTATGGAAGGAAAAAGTTGAGGTTGTTGCATGCAGACCATCAGGGGTAGGGTCGCACAGAGTCGCTTTTGCTTGGTGTGATGTCTGGACATGGGTGACGGTATCATACAGATGATGAGACTATGTCAAGAGTGTAGAGAACGGAAAAAAGTTGCCTGGTGGTACAATGCACCTGGGCGAATGGCCGACGGAACCCTGGGATAGGGTCCATGTTGATTACTGCGGTACAATAGGTCACATGGTTTCGATCATAGTGGATGCGCATTCAAAATGGTTCGACAAATATCTAACGAATAAAACAACCATAGAAGTGACACTGGTCAAGCTGAAAACATCGCTTGCAGCCGGCAGTTCCTGGGCAGGCCCACGCTTATCCACTGGGACAAGGTGAGGCCAGACATGTTCCATAACGTGCACAATCGACAACGCACTCAAGGAGTACCGCAACCGTGGTTCCCAGGTGAAACAGGTGAGCGATTAGCACGCAGTCTAGGTAACAGCAGTTACTAGGCTAGGAGGGGCTAACGGAAAGATTTCGATGCCGGACAAAGTGCTTTCGATAGTGGGGATTAAAGTTACTGTTCGGTTGAGCGATGCTGGGGTATTTCAGCGCCACATGGATCACATTCGACCGGACCTATTCGGTAATGGTATTAAACCTGATGAAGGTACGATGTGTAGCGTCTGTGAGTTTGTGCCTGCTGATGTACTTCTTTCCCATCTGAATGAGCGACAAGAGCCTTCCTGGCATGCGCCTCGGTACAGTCCGAGTCCTCGATATGCACCAGCGCCGGACCGTTTCTGATTTTTGCATCTCTGTTCCTATGAACATTATACCGTTGTGGATGTATTATACTGTGCTGGAGGCGTGGTAGGGTACATGACGTGGCGTACAGTGGCGTCGCCACGAAATTCTTCCGGGGGGCAAGGTCGAAAGGGAGGTTCCTGCTCCCCGAAAGGGGGCCTCCCGTTGTTTTTAAGCTTTTAGTATGGTTCTGGAATGGGAAACATGATTTCGTACGTTATCTTGTTTGTTCTTGGCATGGTTCATCAACAGCAATAGTCTGTTTCGCTTAAAAACTGAACCAGACCAGGATATTAATTAGTAATATGTGGATAAATACCTAAGTGTCAAAACAAACCAACGTCTCAATGCTTTCTCAACCAGAATAATCTTCCCGGTGGCCTCTAGATTACAGCGAGTTGGGGAGCTGGTGCTAAGCATATCTTACAGGTATCTCCCATTAATCAACCCACTTGTATGTCCTCCGTGTATAACTGAATATAGCTAAATGCATCACTACTATTATGTATTACCACCACCGTGATGTTTTAAGCATATTTAAAGCGGTCATTTCTCAATCCTATGACGATAATTTTGCGAAGGTGACAACGAGGAGTGGATTGCATTTGTTTTCTGAACGACATCTTAGGAATTTCTTAATTTTAATAACATTTGGCGTTGGCTGCGAGGCGCCTGTCATACAAGCTAAAATAGCACACTCTTAGCGAATACATTCACGGCAAGAACAAGTATCGAACAACAATACATTAATGGCAATGCAACAATGCAACAATGGCAATTCATACATAATGAAACACATTCAAATTACACGCTGTCACGCACATGGCTTTCGCTATGCTGTACCGTTTTGTAAATGATGTTGAGAAGGCATGGAAGTTTGGAAGCTCTAATCATACAGGCTGTAATAACAGAAAAAAGTTTGTAGGCAGAAAATGCATTTACATGCACCATTCCTCCTATTTTATATGGGGCCTGGGTGTTGTTTTGTGTTCTTGCGAGGGTTCATTTGCCCCCTCAATGTCGGCTTTGCCCCATGGGCGTATGTTTCTGAAAATAATTGAAGGACCAGTGGAGTGCCTATATTTGCGTCAAGGGTAAACAGATTTGCAGGGTCCCACCTACGCCCATTAAAAGTCTTGGATTTCGACTTCTATTTTGTCTAATGGGAATTTCAAAATGAAATAATTAGTGATCAACTGAATTTTCCTGTGCAGGGAACCAGGCGCGCACCCAGGATTTTTCCATGGGGGGCGGACCGAAAAGGGCACTTGGCCGGCTCCAAAATGGCACCTGACCGGCTCCAAGAGGGCACTTTGCGGTCCGGGAGACACTGGAAGGTTTGTTGATCGGGAGGGGGGGGCGTGTAAAAAAATTGGCCAAAAGGGCAGTCTTGGCACAGGCGGGTCACATAAGGCAGGTCATTTTTTTTGCTAAATTTGGGACATTCCGGACAAGAGGGCACTTTGTTGACCGATGGGGAGGGAGGGTGGGCGTGAAGAAAAAAATCGCCAAAAGGGCAGTTTTGGACCAAAAGGGGACCTTTGGCACAGGCGGGGCACATCAGGCAGGTGATTTTTGGGCTGAATTTGAGACATTCCGGCCAAGAGGGCACTTTTCGGTCAAAAGGGCACTTTGGTCTCATGGGGGGGGGGGCCTGGTCCCCCTCCGGTGCGCCTATGCAGGGACTTCCACTATCGTTCCTGATTCGTTTGATTGACAACCCTAACTCCCCCACCCAATTCTAAGGTTTTATTTTGGTATCATTCAGCTCACCCTGCCGAAATTACATCTATACCACACAAACCTGATCGGTATCCGAAAATATCAAGCTGCTCAAGCTGCAGCCCTCCAAAATAATGAGGGATTCAAACAAATAAATGTCCGAGTCAGGAAATGGCTCTGGAGTACCGAACATATTACTAGATGTCTTCACAAATTGCGTACGACACCGAAAAACATACCGGATCTTGAAAAAATATAGGTGGGATAAAAATACATGGCGCCAGGGTCTGGAAGTGTTAGGCCGGAATTCGGACTTTACAAAATAAAACCAGCAAAGTTTCACAAAAATCGCGTTGAGCCCCGAATTCTGGTGTTGGGTCCCCGGAACCACGCGCCTGGGAGCGATAAGTCAGGCTGGGACCCAGAAAAATCGCACCGAAGCCAAAAAATCGTGATGGGGCTCACAAATATGTGTCAGAAGCCCCAAATAAACACAGCGGGGCCCTGAAAGCACAACGGGGGACGGAAATACAATGGACCAACTCAAGCACACGTTCTCCTAAAGAGCGACATGTACGTAAAACATGCGTTGCAGTCCTAAATTCTACGCCGCTCTAAAACAAATATTTCAAAATATCTCTGGAGCTCTAAAAAAATACACCGGAAGCTCTCCAGGCACATATGGCCATGATAACACACAAGGGTCCGGAAAAAGTGACTGGGGCAACAAAAGGCAAAATGGTTCCAAAACGAGCTAAAAGACCACGAGTTAAATAAACACATCTGGATCTTCGAATACGCCCTGAGACGTAAAAGAGCCTCATTGCATAAAAAGCAACGAACCTCTAAAACGAACACAGTTTGCTAATTGCTGCCATATAATAAATAGACTTGCGCCATATTTGACGTGCTAGAATACTTCACATGGGCGTTCGCTGCGAAAAGTCGGTTAATTGAATTCGATCATTAGTTCCCTGCTTCCAACATTTCCTAGTAGTTATGAAATGCGGATTCCGCTGAGCTTTGATGCACCTAAAATATTTGCTTCTATCTTTATTTCCGGTTCGGAACCCATTCTTTCCCAGAATGGGTTCTGAACCGAGGCCCTTCCTCATTGTTCTTTTGTGGACCCGTTGCGTCTTTCTTGGTCTACGGAATGTGTCTTATCACCCCAATCAATTTTTGTGAGGGGCATAATGCATTTTCGAAACCCCTACCCGTTTTGTTTTTTTTCCACCGAGGATTTTTGTTTACGTGTCAGGGACGTTTTCGAAGATCCCGATGTCTTTATTTAGCGCCCGGTCTTTTTGTTCGTTTTGGAACCATGTTTTGACATGCTTAAGCTGGAAAGCTTCGATGGTGACCATCTCAAATGGATGTCACTTTTCAAATCGCTGGTGCACGATCGACAGATGTCCAACGCGAAGCAGCTGACCTACCTGCAGGCCAGATTGGAGGGAGAGGCTGTCGCACGGTGATTGAACTGTTAGGTGATGGCTAACTTTATGGAGGGGCTCTACGCAAGCTACAAGAACTGTTTGGTGGTCTTGCAACGATGGCACACGCTAGTCTGTCCAGCGTGATGGATTTTTTTCATTGAATTTTTATTAAAATGGAATTATTTTTTACTTTGAATTTTTCCTTCACGGCGCTCAGACAACACCGGTGCCGAATGTTTCCGGACAGGGCGTGAAATGGCCGGCCGAACAGATGAAGCGACCGCATCTGGCGAACCTGGTCCTGCTAAAAAACAGCTCAGAAA
This sequence comes from Imbricaverruca yamaguchii, assembly GCA_034440575.1. Taxonomy (NCBI): domain Eukaryota; kingdom Metazoa; phylum Arthropoda; class Thecostraca; family Neoverrucidae; genus Imbricaverruca; species Imbricaverruca yamaguchii. Next base: position 146,056 of record JAOTOL010001162.1, on the reverse strand, counting down.
ATGTCAGCGTGCTATTGGGTGCTGACGTTGTGGATGTTATCGTGCCGACGGAGGTAAGAAGAGCTCCCGTCGATAGCCCCTATACGTTGCGAACGCAGCTCGGCTGAGTAGTGTAGTGACTGGACAGCTATCGAGCGGCGACCGAAGGAGCATCCCTGTGACAATCACATCAGCGGGCCCACTGAAGACAGCTGCCTGCAGGAGCTGGTGAAAGAGTTCTGGACGACCGAATCGTGCTGGTGCGAAGTACACAGGGCCGACAAGAATGTCCAGAGAGGATACCCGTGCGCTAGCGACCCTGGATGCAACAGTACTGGTAAGGGACGGTCGATACGAGGAGGTGGTGTATAAAGAGCATACCCCACGTCGTCGGAGATCGGCGAGGAAATACAAATATATCCCGTCGGCATGCTCTACATCGCGTATTCCAGCTGCGCATGTCGGCGAATTGGTGTAGTTGGCTAACCCTTGCACGGCTGGTAGTCTGAACCACCTTCGTCAAGCTGGGGTAGATACATACCGTCCCCCAGGTATCTCACGAAACAAGCAAGATAGAACGAATCTGAAAATTGCATCGGATAGCTCGAACAAATTCCAGTCGAAAGTACTTCGGTAGTTTTTACACTAGGATTTAAACTTAACCCTCGCACAGCTGAGGGGGGTAGATACCTACCCCACCAAAGATTTCCCACGACAGCGGGAAAACGGGCGCGCGGCAGGACGTTGAAATTTGGGATAATTTACAATTAGCTATGTTTACATTTTCTTTAAAAATTTGATCGGGTCATCGTAAGTCACCGAATTATCGCGGGTCAAGTGAGGTACCTAAAATAATATTTAAGCAGTTGCCACGTCTTCAATAATACAGATATTACAATGAAACTTTCAGGGTTTATTCATCTTGACGTAGCGACAAAAAGTAAGCTTTCAGAATTTTATATTTTTGATTTTTTGATGACGTCATTTTTTTTGTTGCACTTTTTAGTTTTATTGAAGCTAACATCAACATTGCAGGCAAACTATGCACTTTTGTATAAGACTAAGTTGATCAATGTCATCAGTTGGTTTCAGTCGGTACAGCAGTGAATACGTGGTGCTGGTACTAGTGTGAACATGTCCGTGTTCAGAGAGCGAGCGCTGACGGCCTTAGAGGCCGCTCAGATGATTCACGAGTTGGACAGTGAAGAGGAAGAGGACGGGATACTGGAATCTGAGGAAGAAGAGGACCGGGTGGTGATACTAGACCTGCTAGAGGATGAAGTGACCGTGCATGACATCCAGACAGCTGAAGAAGCTACTGATGATGCCGAAGATCAGGCGCTACGCACTGGCCGCGCGACAGTAGCGGCTCGTGCTGATTCCATTTCCCACAGAAAGCTGGCGGAAGCACAGCTGGTGACTTTGGAACAAGAAACGGTGCAGTATCAAGTGGAAAATCCCCAAGGAGGACATCTGGCAACCTGGTCAACTGATGCAGGAAAAACGCGGCGGAGACGTGATCCCGCTAATCTCCTCCGCGAATCACAGGGATTGAAAGGAGAGGAGTCCAAGAATATTCAATCACCCATGGATGCATTCCTGCTGTACTTCAGTTACGACATTTTAGAAGAAATGGTGATACGAACAAACGTAAAACTTTCTGAGAAAAAAGCAACATTCATACTGACTGTCAAACAAGAAGTGCAGGATAAAAATCAACATCTGTTTGCACCAGTGGATCGACAGAAAATGCTGGCTTTCCTCGGTCTAAACATTTCGCGTGGCACCGTGCCACTGGAGGGTGCAAACGAGCTCTTTACGGGCGTATTTTGACCAGCTCCGTTCAGGGCGACCATGGCCCAGAAGCTATACGCAAAACTACTGACGTGCGTCAGCTTCGACGACTCTCGGACACGAGCAGAAAGACGCGGGACAGAGAAGTTTTGTCTGATGAGACATGTCTTCGAAAAGCTTGACAGAAACCTTAAACAGCACTATTGCCCATCTGAGTGCATCACCATTGATGAAACACTGATCAAGTACCGCGGTCGATGCCCATTCAAAGTATACATGCCCACAAAACCGGGGAAGTACGGCATACTGGTGCGATCCTCGGCAGATGCGAACGCGAGGTATGTGTGGAAGTTGTGGCCGTACTCCGGCAAACCAGCGGCTGTCGACCGTGCTCCGCCTGGGATCATCATGCCCACTGTACCTGACCTGGTGCGGTACCTGGCAGATGACGTAAAAACCACCGGCAGAAATCTGACAATGGAGAGGTGAGACATCAGTAAAATTGTGTCTGTTAAATTTTGTCGCCGACATTGTGGTATTTTCTAGTATTTCAATATTATTAGTACTCTGAGGGAAACCATTATCCGATAGACGTGGTTATGCTTTTTTCAATATACAATAGCTTATGTATGTAACGATGGCAATTTATATATATATATATATATATATATAAGATATGTCTGTGATCACAATATGTCTGTGAATATATAATATTGACAAACACATTGTGCATGTGATGACTAAGCCTTCTGTTGCCATATATATATATATATATATATATATATATATATATATATATATATATATATATACGCACGTCCAATACCAACTAACACACAACACACACACACACATACACATACAGACGTAAAATTATAATTATAGAAAAACATAGTCAACAATCATTTTCTTACCATCTGTATGCCATTTATTTTGAAATTTTTGAATGCATTTCAATTGCACTCCAAATGAAAAATACCTTGATATGTATAAGGTAAACTTTGCAGAAATATCAATAATTCCTCCGTTACCTTCTCGTTGCACCGGTTTGGTTCCCTAACTTAGGACGATGACGTAATGCAAGTACCGTTGGTATATATTTATGTAAACGTATATGTACAATTTAATTTTTTATTATTGTTTTGGACGATCTTTCGTACGTATTTTCGGAATGAATCAATACCAGGAATTCACGATATTTATTCATACGAAAAAATACCCTTTAGTTGCCCATTATATTGCAACATAGAATACGTACAATTTACATTCATGCACATTAATTTATGTAACGTTTCATGTGTCCACGTTTCAGATACTTCACGTCGATCCCGCTGGTGGAAGAGCTGCACGACCAGATGGGCCTATCTGCGGTGGGCACTCCGAACGCGAAACGAAAGTTCCTGCCGACAGAAATGACCAGCGCCAAGGACCGGGCACAGGACAGCACCAAGGTGTGCTTCCGCAATGGCGTCCAGCTCGTGTCAGTTTGTCCAAAAGCTGGTAAGGCTGTGCTGGCCGCGTCAACACAGCACACAGCGCCACTAGTCGATACAGTCACAAAGAAACCGGAGGTAATTTTGTGCTATAACGCGAGGAAACGAGGTGCAGACGTCTGCGACGCTATCATCGATACCTACACTTGCAAAGCGAGCGTGCGTCGCTGGCCAACGTGTGTGCTATTCTTCATGGAAAGTGTGGGCTGTATCAACGCCTACCATGTGTATGTCACAGTGCACCCCACATCCGATGTCGCGGACATCAAACACGGGGGTCGTATGCGGTTTGTGCGCGCGCTCGGTATGCAGCTCGTGTCAGCACAGGTGGAGCGTCGTGCCGCCCAGTACTCTGGTGGAAAGGGTATGATCAATCGGGCAACCGTCCGAGCGATGGAGATGACGCTGGACCGCGAGCTCATTCGCGTGACACCGCAGCCGGTCCGTCCGAGCCAGCGTCCGGGCGATGCTGCCTGTGCATCATGGAGATGCATGGAGTGGACTACAAAAAAGTAGGAGCAAGTTAGGCAGAGTAACCTGCTGCGCTGTGTGCCACCGTCCGGCTTGTGGCAAACACAGCAGTGTAACGAAGTCATGTGACGGCTGCCAAAAGTAGTTGGGAAGAACTCAGCGGCCTACTGTCGCATGTGTGCGGTAATGTGCAGTATACGAAACCATCCAAGCAACCAAACTCACACACACACTTCACATATCTTCATTTGTGTCACCGTTGTATTTGTATTCAGTTTCAATGTACGTTGATAAGAGCACATTGTCGCTGACAACTTTGCACTTTATAGAATCGATGTAACCTCGATTAGAGACAATGAAGGTGGATCAGGATGCAGGCATTGTATCCAGGTGGATATGTGAACGGATTGGTTTTATGTATTTTCGCCTGTGATTATGTATACGTTTTGCAAACAAGAACACTGTTTGTGTGGTCGTTTCTCAATATATGTTTGGCATATGATGACCGTGTCTGCTTTTGTGAACCAGTCCATGAACTGTGCTTGGTTTACACGACAAGTCCCAAATACACGTGTAATTCGATGTTGATAACAAAATGACCGAGGTCAAACCGAGGTCATGAGAGGGAAAATCAATGTTTTTTTGGTACATAAATAGGTATTTATGGGTGTCCTTATGATGGTAATCAAACGGTACTTTTTAAAAAATCGAAAAAAATTAACAATTAGGAAAAATCGAAACATTTTATATTCTAGTTATAACAAAGTATTATATTTTGTCGAATAAAGGATCTCACAAAATGTAGTTATAAAAATACCCAAAACTGAAACTTAACATTTTTAAAATTTTGGATTTTTAAAATTTTGGATTTTTAAAATTTTGGAATTCGAATTCTTTCTTTTTGAAATAGGCATACGAACCAAAAATATGACGTTCTAAGTCACCTTAGCATTATACAAATGTCTATAGTTTGTCTGCAATGTTGATGTTAGTTTAGATAAAACTTCTAAGTGCAAAAAATGACATCAAAAAATTTAAATTCGAAAATTCTGAAAGTGTACGTTTTGGCGCTCAGTCAAGATAAGGAAACCCGGAAAGTGCCATTGTAATATTTATATAAGGCGTGGCGACTGCTTAAATATTTTTGGAGGTGAACTCACTTGACCCCCGCGACAACTCGGTGACCTTTGATGACCCTCCCATATTTTTTTTTAAGAACATGTAAAAATAGCTAATGGTATGTATACCAAATTTCAGCGCGCTGCCACACGCCATTTCAACGACATCGCGAGAAAACCTTAGGATAGGGGTAGGTATCTACACCCCAGCCGTGCGAGGGTTAAGGTGTGCGGCCCAGTACTGGTGGTGCTGGGTTCGCGTCTCGACGCCCGTGCAGTTTCAACCCTATCACTCAGTTGTTAGCGGTTTCTGGTCATTCGGGCGCACTAAAGGTCGGACTTCTTTCAACGCACAACTCCGGCCGAAAACCTGAGGGGGCACTGGGGATAAATGCCCCCAATGCCCCTTGTATCCGCCCATGCCCTAGAAACAATTGAAAGGGATTCTGATGAACTGGAGCCCCTGAGATGGTTCCATGATAGCTTTACGCATCCTCACAGTAAGACCTCTCAGTATCTGCCGGCATTCAACTTTTTGTATCTTCAAATCAAAGGATGGCTTGTGACCCCATTAAATATTGTACCCATATCCAGTTGTTTATTTCAACAGCCAGGTTCCGTTCGCACCGCATTCCGTAACAATTCGAGTGCAAGCAACGCTACCGCATGGAGTAAAGAAGATCCTCGGTCAACAATGCCTCTCACATAACGCTCACATACACATGCACCTACACATGCACAAATATACATATACATACAAATGTACATACATATACATGCATACATTCATATACATATATACATATACATATATACATATACATACAAATGTACATACATATACATGCATACATTCATATACATACATACATACATACATATACATGCATGCATAAATACATATACATATACATGCATAAATACATTCATACATACATACACACATTTACATTCATACATAAACATACATTTTGGAAACTAATCGGCGGATTTCGATTGGTTAAGCGCAAACGACATGCATGTACATTATGTAGGAATGTTGACTGTCTTTAGCACTTGCGCAGTTCCATACAGGTGTTTTCGTGTGCCAGGTGGTCTGCCAACTATAGCTGTGCCACGCAACAGCCAGGAGCAATATAGCATGCGGATGTTGGATGTTGTGGGTGAGTTACCTTGACAACACGACCAATTCCCATTCCTAATCTTGCATATGATTTACCACACATGCTACAGCAGACACAAGTACAAAATTCCGAGTCATTTCTGGAAAAATACATCGCACGAACAGATGCATCGCGCAAGCCAGCATTACTCAGTAGGACGTGCCTAGCAGGGCACCTAACACTTGGCCTGGCAGGTGGCGGTATTCAGCAGGCAGCGGGGACGTGACACAGTCCGCCAGTGATGCACTGAATGCCAGCATGCAATCCCCTGCGCTCTGCTATGGTAAAGCTTCAGAACAACAGGCGTGTACAACTGCAGGCTCCAGTATAATATGCCAGCATGAACAATAGATTGGCCATAGAGAGGGTGGCAAGAGTGCACGCCACGTTCGATATGTTTGGTACATAGCATTACGCTAATGAGTGTTTCGTGAAAAGAATCAACCTAAAAAGCAGCTTCCCCCTAATATTAGGTCGCGGCAGAGGGTGACGGCGGCTCAAAGACGAGAGAGAGAGAGAAAGAGAGAGAGAGAGAGGGAGGGAGAGAGAGAGAGAGAGAGAGAGAGAGGGGGTGAGAGGGAGAAAGAGAGAGAGAGAGAGAGAGAAAGAGAGAGATGAGGGAGGGAGAGAGAGAGAGAGAGAGGGAAGAACGGAGGAAGGGGGTCAGGGAGAGATAAATTTGAGAAATAGGGGAGGGATGGAGACCTGGGATATCAAAAGAAGGCGCTCCGATAGCTCAACTGGTTCGATGGCTGGCCTGCGTTGGTCTCGCTTGTATTGACAAGACAGGGTTCGAATCCTTTACGTGCTCGCATTTAGCCTCTGGGCGGGAGAGTCAGTTGTTAGCTAGTCCGATGAGAGACCAGTTGCCAACTCGTCTGATCGGGATGAGTTACCAGTGGAGACATGTCGGTGGATTGACGGGACGTTAAGCTGTCGGTCAACATTCTGCCGCGGGAAGTTCACAGAGCAAATCTTGCTTAGCGATGGAACACTGGTCCATAAGCCACCCTAGCAAGAATTCAGCCTACATTTCTAGAAGAAAAACGAGGAAATCATTGCGATTTTGTTATGCTATGGAACGGATTTTATTTTACCGCTACAAAACAAAACATGCATCTTTTGAGATATTGTTTTCCATTCATTGCATGTTGAACTTGAAAGTTCATGGGACTGTTTTTCATCCATAAAATACCAGATGGGCGCTGAGGTAATGTTGAAGGCGTTCGGGTAATGCTGCTCATGGAACGGGACATGAAGGCAGCATGATCGGCCTTTTTCCATGCATTCGAGGCTTGGAAGTAGGATGTCAAAAAGTGTACCACTTGTATGAACACAAGTGATATTACCTCATCCTCGCCTAACTAACATTACAATCTGCATACAAACTACTTATGTGCAGATGATTTATGTGCGTGTGCGTGTGCTTGCGTCCGTTAGTTTGCTACAAGAGGGTGTCGGCGATTGGGTGGGAATATGAACGTTGCAACTTTGGTTGGGAGAAACAACTTCCTAAACCATTGTTTTCTTTATAACACTCTAGTGCTAATGGTTCTTGCAAAGTTTGCTGCATGATATACATTTGTGCCGCGTACCGACCACTCGGACGGTGACGCTCAGCCGCCAGAGGAGCGGATAGAGCGGACCGAGCGGACACATGGGAGCGGACAGGGTCGACCGAGCGGACACATGGGAGCGGACACAGCGAGCCGAGCGACACATGGGAACGTACACAGCGGAGCGAGCGGACACATGGGAGCGGACACAACAGACCGAGCGGACACATGGGAGCGGACACAACGAACCGAGCAACGCTTGGGAGCGTACAGAACGGGCCGAACGGACACATGGGAGCGGACAGAACGGGCAGAGTGGACAAATGGGAGCGGACACAACGAACCGAGCAACGCTTGGGAGCGTACAGAACGGGCCGAACGGACACATGGGAGCGGACAGAACGGGCAGAGTGGACAAATGGGAGCGGACAGAGCGTACACAGTACAGGGGGAGCGGACAGAGTAGGCCGGCGGACATAAAGGAGCGGGCTGAGCGGACACAGATAAGCGGGCTGGGCGGACCCAAAAGAGTGGATTCACTGTGTCCATGAGGCTAAGCAACGCAGCGGATTTAGCATGCTACAGATGATTGTGGAAACAGAGCGGATTTAGCATACGTGGCGAAGCGGTACCATATCGAATTAGTAGCTTCGCCCAACGGAATAACTGAAACGGGTAGAACAATGTCTCAACAAGGGCACACACACACACACACACACACACACACACACACACACACACACACACACACACACACACACACACACACACACACACACACACACACACACACACACACACACACACACACACACACACACACACATACTCACACTCACATTATCTTCCATAATTTCATTCCAATGTGGCACAGCCAGAATTACATTTGCGAGGTATCATACAGATCAGGACGTGCTCCTCCCATACTGAAATCCCCCCAAAAACAACAACAAAAAACAAAGGCAAATTCGTCAACTTCGATTCCTTGCATCTCAGTGGGCAACCTACTAATACGATTCTATGTATACTCCTCCATGAAAATGAACTCAAAGTGAATTATGTGATGAATTGATTCGCAGGACATAAACATAACTAGAAGAGCACTCCACATAACTTGATAAGCAATCTTACTTGTTGGCACTTATCTTACTGGTTTTGCAACCTTAAATACTGACAGAGCACTTATATACTAAGATGGCGTGGCTCACCATCGACTCTCCATATGCTCAAGCCTATTGGATAAATTATCAGTTGATTGAGGTTTGCTTGATAACCCACATTGCTTGATTAATGTATGTGTTTAATATTTTATATATACCAGCCGTCTCAAAAGCCCAGACGAATTTGTATTATTGTGGCTTCAGGTGTTCACGAGATATGTTTTACACATAGTTTACATCCATCAAACAAAACGAAAAAGAGGGTAGGCTAGTTGAGATTATGTCAGGTTAAGTTTTTTTTAAGAGGGAAAGTTTAGAAAGAAACATTAAATCTCACATTTTCCTGATGCAGAACGTTCAGACGGGTTACCTTAAGATATAATGCATTTTCAAAATAGTAACTTTCGAATTTTTGTCTTGATTTTTGTAATCTAAAAATAGTCCACCAACTACTTGCAAGCTGAAAAGGAAACATTTCCGACAGAAATAGATGGTCACATTTTCTGAGTCACTTCATAACTATAGTGTTCAAACATATTCCCCAAAATCTGACCAACACGTTGAAGCACAAATTTACGAGATCAGCCCAAGTTTAGCTGTACATATTTCAAAGTTTAGAATTTGCATTAATCTAAAGTAACGAATCCAGCAAGCAGCAAAAATAACGAAGTTGCAGCCCGAGGTAGACAGTCACAACACTGGGGACAGAATAGCAACGACAAATCAAATCCCAAAGTGTGTGGCCAAGTCAGTGTAAAAAATAATGGCTTCATGGAGACAAAGACAGCTTCATCCAATGTCTGATCTGAGCCCTATGCTAAGCAGACTCTGTGAAGTGCACTGGCAGATCTAGGGGCACTGGGGATGTCAAATATTTAAAATCATGAAGCCTCCCCTGACTCAACCACCCAAAATGGTACATTATGTCTGGTTATCACAACATGGGCTGGATCAAGAGTGGGAAATGTATATTTCTGTAATTACTGTTGCCACGCAACTTAGAAGCATCCTCCATCTAATATGGTAGCTGTGGTGGAAAGTCCTCTTAGTGATATATATCTGTTACTTTGGAAAGCAATATTTGTGGACCTAAATGGAACACAATATGTATGATGTTATTATGTCGTCGGTCCTCAGTTTTGTGTGGAGGCGCCATGATGGATGGGATCCAGATGCTCCACGAATTCCTGGAATAAAACAGATCTTTCCTCGAAGCACTTGTGGATCCAACCAGTCGGTTTAGGGGGCTGACTTTTCTTCTTTTTTTAAATCCTAAAATTCCTCCAAAATTAAATTGTGGTTCGTGTAAACAAGCATCGAAAGGACATTGTTGAGGGGGAACGAACCACAGTCGCATGGGTAAAACATAGCTCACTAGATTGGGCGGGGGGGGGTGGCCGGACAAGACATATTGGTCCCACTCTCTGCCTTTGTTGGGGCATGGCCGGATTGGCCCCATGGTTCCACCATATCTGGGAGTATTTTACGTTACGTAAAAATCAACATAAATTAACCGAAATCAACCCGACGAGCTGATGAAGCCCAAAGTCGGCTTCCACCAGTTAAGTTAATTTTCCATTATTGCCACTGAGAGAACATTTCATGGAGCTGCCCTGAGGGACAAAACTTGACCACGATTATTAAGGACAGAATACATGAAGGAACTTGGATGACTCACACCGGTTAGGGGTCCACTCAATGTGGTTCCATGGTAAACGGTGACATGGGAGCATATGAGCTTTGGCAGGCGCCCTCCCCCGATGTATGCAAAGCACGCATATGGCCGCTTCCTCGGACTGGGATCAGAGGAGTTTCCCACCCATGCCCCTGGGTGTACTCAAATTTGGTTCTCATGTTTCACGCCTTACAAGTGCACACACTCACACACTCACACACACACAATTCATACAAAGCCGGACGTCATGGAAGTAGAAACGCCCACTGACAACATCCGGGACGTGCCGGCGGACAGGCCTGGCGCCCGCCACCCCGCGCCAAGAACGCCCACCACGCAGCACGAGCGACGAAGCGGGCGCAGCGTCGGGCACGGGACGGGCCAGCCGGTCCGGTCAAGGTGACCGCGCGGCTCTGACGGCAGCCGTGTCTGCACGTGTCGCTGTCGATGTGACACGACATACCGCTCAGCCGACGTTACTCGGCTGAGTTGACGCGCGCCAGCCCACCGGTGACGACAGCAGGGATAGCAGCCGTACACCAAATCATAGGCGAAATCATGTGCTGAATTTTTCAGTATTTTTAACGGTCCACCACCCAAGATCAGGTGGCCAGGAGCGCCCCTCCTATTACCCGACAGCTGCAAAAACTACAACATAAACAGTAAAGTCGCGGCACTTCCAGCTAAGAGATGGGAAACAAATCAACTTCAGCATACAAGGCACCCAGTGCTAGAGCAATATAGCACAAACAATGAAGAGTGTTATAACTAGTCATACCAAACCGAGGCGTATGACTGGCCCTAGAACAATCGCAAAAAAGAAGTTACGTGATAAAATCATAACGTTAGCAGTTGGTTTATGAAAATATTGTAGCGGCCATTCCTAATTTGGCATTCATGCATGTTATATACGCTGATCCAACAACTCCATCGACCTAAGCATAGGCTTCTTCATAGGTGGACTGCGGGAGGAACCATGGTCCGGTGTTTTCCAACTTCTATATAGTTAATCACACACACACACACACACGTACATGCACACACACACACACACACACACACACACACACACACACACACACACACACACACACACACACACACACACACACACACACACACACACACATATATATATATATATATATATATATATACTAGTGGTCCGTACCCGGCTTCGCCCGGGTTGTAAAACGAATTCATGCAAACTGGTAAACGTGTATTGTATATCATCAGGTAATCATGTTACACAGTAACAATACATTGGTTTCACACACACACACACACGCACGACCTATGCTTTTCTGAGTGCCTCGTGGTAGATCACGTTTCGGGTCTTGCCTTTTTCCTCATGCAGTATGTACAGTAGGGTGTATCTTCAAAATCTGTGCAAGGTGAACCTATGATTTTATCATGGTCTGTTCATGTGGGAATAATATTTGACCACTCATTTCCCAAATATCTCAATCCCCATCCTGCACAGAAGCGGCGAATTTTTTGCATATTCGACACTAGCGCCGCCATGCGGCCAACACACGAACTACACCTCCAACTTACGTTGACGCAGCCCAAACTTTCTCCCTATTGGAGGAAGAGGTGTGGAATGAACACGAACGGGTTCCTGAACGTCCTAGCTACAAATGGACATTTGTGCATACGTAATCATAGTACATTTAGACTATTGGCCCCGACTGAAATCAAGCAACATGTCAAACCTGCCACAGGGAAGAACAAGACGGCCCTCAACATCACACTATTTTATCTCTAAGTTAAAATGCTACTATCATTGTTCATATTCCAAATGATAAAGCGACGGTCAATGCCTATTTACTCTCTGTCTCCAGCGGCCTATGCTGACTTTAGACGCTTTGGAATGGCTCTAGTCCGTTATGCCAACAGCCGCGTGTTCACTGTCGGTTGTCAAGCTCATCAGTCACACCCCAGAGCCCATGGCCAGCGCGAATGACCATTTACTCCCAACCGCCGGCCGCTGCTCTCGGTGCCTTAGCCGACTACAGATGAATCCGCGCCGCTGTGTCTCACCGACGACCGCACTGGCCGCCCCGTCACCGCCTTCACGGCCCTTTCCACTGCCACGGTGTGGACGGGATAGTTACCCCCTTCAAGCGGGATATTCCGGATGTCCTCCAGCGCAGCATCGCTCAGAGCCCTCGTGAGAGGCGGCTCAGTTATCAGGGTCGTGCTCCACTCGAACAGCTCAGTGAAGGCTGCGACGACAAAGACGACAAAGTCAGGAGCACGTATGGCAGCACATCAGCGTGAGGCTGCTGCCGACACTGTTGAATGGTGCGCACGGCCCGGGCGCGCACCTCCGGGTCCGGGTTCGCCATCATCGCGAGGAGCACGGCCTCTGGGTGGCACCAGTAGGCGTTGCGCTGGATAACTGGCTTGATCTTGTTTTGAATCTCACGGGGCAGCATCCTCAGCAGCTCCAAGCTCCTCATGGCGTTTTTGGCCACGTTGCTGTAGCTGCTGTTGGCCCTCATGTGGAACCACATCGGCACGTAGTGATTGAGCAGGTGACGAACTAGGTCTGACAGCTCGACAGAAGGTGATGTGGCGAAGATGTAGAGCCGCATAAGTCGCGCAGCCAATGTCAGTCATCCGAGGATTACGATTCTAATTATTGCCCAATAAAATGTATTTGTTGCTACATTTAACTTGTATTGCGCTATAAAGATGGAAATCGCATCTAGTGCCGTAATGAAATAGCATGCATTAAATGGACAGGTGATAGGCACAGCAATGGATAAAATGAGTCGCGAATTGCGTTTGTTGCCTTTAAAACGTATATTTCCATCAAGGAATCCAAGCTTCTTAATCATCTCTTAAACTGAAGCTTTGCTAATACGATAACAAAAATCCAGCCAATTTGTATAACTTCGAATCAGTTTGGAACCACAAATTGTACCTGGCGTGGTTGAGCGGTCCGATCTTTCGGTGCGCGATCTCCTCTGGTACAGCGCCGGTCTGCACGCCGACGGCGAGCTGGTAGAGCAGTTGCTGATCGTGGCTGAGGCCAGCAACCAACGTCTGTGGCAAGTCCGGGACATAGCCGGGCACTGGGATGAAGTTGCCGACAGCCATGCAGTGCACCGGCCCAGGCACATATTTGTCAAGCGGACCAGTGAAGGAGTTTGGTCCCGTGGTTTTCCCGTCCAATTTCCTGAACACTTCCCGCAAATTGAGCTCATTCGTGTGCATCTGGCAGATACACCAGTGCACTGGCTTCTTCTGAATCACCTCGAACAGTCGACAGATGCCACCATATCGGCCTGTGTTCACTGCGGCTCCGTCGCAGCCCAGGACACGTACTTTGCCGCCGTGCTCATTGGCGATGTTGACCAAGTCGTTGACTTGATCTATGGCCTTCGCTGACTGAGGCGTAAAGTGGATCAGATACTGGCCGCCGGGCCCCGCCAGTACGACGATATGCTCCTCCTGAGCTATGTCGGAGGCCCGGTTGACGCAGGTGAGGTTTTTTCGGCCATCGAAATAGAGGCCGCTCAGCGCCGTCTCGTGGTGCCGCTCGGCTCTGTCCTGGGCCGAGGCGTGGCGGACGCGACGTCTTTCACGCCACACCTTCATGGGGTCAGCCACCAATGTCGGATTATCTGGCGATATCCTCCCTATGTCCATCTGGAACGCGTTGATAATAGCGGACATTGCGCGGTTCGAGACCCCGAACCTGTCGGCCGCCAGCGTAGTGTTTGTCAGTGTTTCCAGATTTCTTGACCCTGGTTCAGCACCGCCACCTTCCCAGTCTGCATTACCGGGCGCGTCAGCTGCATCAATGGATGCAGAGTCCGAACTGTCCTCCACCGCGCCGGCAGCATGATATGTAGCAGCAGATGCAGGCGTAGCAGGTAGCAGGCCAGACGGTCCGGCCTCGTTGGGCGATTCGAGATGTCTGGGGTCTGAGGGAGCTGGCGACGCCCGTCCTCCGTTCTGCTCCAGTGTTGCCCTTCTTGATGCTGCTGTCTGACGTCGGGTGCTTTCCTGACAATCGACACTCCCCAGGAACATCTTCCGCGGCACCCTCTGGTCTCTGAGGAAGCCAACTTCAGCTTCGGACACTCTGTCGTTTCGTGGGCAGTCACAGCGGCGCAGGTCCTTGCACCTGCACGCCGCGATATCGAAGAGCTCCTTGAAGAAGCGCTCTTCTTTCTCCCAGGCAGGATTCTTGCTGACACGGAAATCCTTTGTGATCTTGTTCATGCGTTGATACCTCTTGTAGCACTCAGCAATCTTTCTCTAAACGCATTTGATTGCTGGAATCCCATCGTTCTCCTATATCTTGGTCACTTCCAGAGCCACAGGCCTAAAAATACGTTCGGAGAGGACTTTCGCACGTGGGTTCACCGTTTCGCCTAACAAAAGTCGCACACAGTTAACTACGTCCTTGTTTGTCGGCACCTGGTTTTTCGGGAGGTTTCTCGGCGGTCAGATCCAGGAATGATTGGCTTTGCTGCGCAAGGACATCTTCGCTGTGATGAGTACCTGTGAAGGACATTGGATTAAAGGATGGGAATGGTGGTATGGAAATATAAATTATGAACGTTTTGAAAAAACATGTTCGTACGTCAGCATAGAGATTGGGCAATAGATAGATTGCCATTGGCAATTTAGGAGGTGAAATGTTTTCTACCTATGGTGTGAATTCTCACCCAGAATTCCCAATCCTAGCTCCCTGAGGAAAATGTTGGCAAAGCAATAGCTACTAAATACTCTGGGCTATATCATATTGTCACTGTCTGGGTCACATCTCGCACCGCCGCGCTGGGGGCGGGGCGTTCAATTCCATTCGCGTTCGTGAGAGTTGTTCACAGGTATGAATTGCAACGAAAATACTAGGAACACTCAGATCAACTAACGACTAAGATGAGAACATCAACTCCACACCGACACCAGACGTACAGATGTTCACCGGTGTGAATACTAAGGTTGATACAGGAAACGCGCCTATCAAATGACTACTGAATTGGAACATCAACACCCATACAGACGCACGGCTGTTCGTCGGTAGGGACACCAATGTGTCAACACAAGGCACATGGATCAGGTTACCATTAAAATTATTATTAACACCCATAACAGACGTAGAGAGTATAGGGAGAGCGAGGCGACAGGGGGAAGCCAGTCCAAAGTGCGGGAGATGCAGCCGCGGGATAATTACAGGAAGTGCAGGGTGATGGTGCAGGCAAGGTACAGGGAGAGGCTGGCGGCAGGGACGGGTAGGAATGATGACACCTAGATACAGTGCGGCTGAGGCAGGTGGAAAAGCAGAAATACATGTATGGCATGGCAAGGGCAGGCAGGACGTCAAACGTCATGATGCAGACTAGGGCTACACACCAACAAAGCCATCAGAGTTTCTATGGGGTTTGATCCCACCCGAGAGCTTTCAACGGAGCTGGAGCGTGATGTTATGACGCCCACTCGCTGTAAGAATGCTCTGGAATACGTCAGCAATCATATTTTATCTCCGTGACCAATGCATGAGGAGCTACAGCAGTTACAAGCGAGGTTGTCACGGTAGGTTGGACTTTGGCCGCGTGGCGGCGCTAGTGTAGCCTGTACATAGCGCACCCAAAATTGTTCCGCTTTGTGCAGGATAGTATTCAAGAACAATGAATGGTGGCATATTGGTCTCACGTCCATGGAGCATGATAAAATCATAGGTTCGCCGTGATCAGCGGCAAAAAAAGGTGTCGACGATACAGCCTAATGTACAGCCTGTTAGGGTTGCCAACACATGAGCAGCCGACATACAGTTGTCCATGGCTGAACACTGGTGAAGTGAGATTCAGTCCGACAACATGCGGTGACTGTCCCTGATTTTTGTTGATTGACATGGCATAACTGAGTTTCACGGGAAACTGTAGTCGTTTGAACTCGAATGGGGCATGTCAGACGGTATGAGTGGGATGCGTGGAATGAACACATCCTGACCACTTGCTTTGCCAGTCATCACAGTTGCCACCAACACATGTGGGAGCAGCTTCTTGACAGTCTGTCTTGTGCCGTTGCACAATTTCGGTGGATTGAGATTGCGTAGCAGCATGATCGGAGCGTGCTCCTTCAGAACTAAGTTGTGTGGCGGCAGACCGGGTGGTTCGAGTGAGTTGATAAACTCAGTTGGGTAGTTGGTCGCCTCGTCTGGGTCGGGTATGGTGTCTACCGATTTGTATCCCACCGGTGTTCCCGGTTGGAGTTTCAGCAGTTTCAGGTTGGTGTTGGCTACCTGGTCATTTTTCTGTGCCAGTATATCTCGCTGGCTCAGCCACTTTGGATTTTGGTAGTTTGTGATCAGTGATTGGAACACTTTGGCGATCAGCTCATCTTCGGTTGTCACGGCGTGTCCAAACGGCAGAGTAACCTCGCTACTCTTGTCACCGTTTGTTTTCAGTGTCCTGTCTCCCATCTGGAGTAGCTGTGATGCGAACTCTCCGGTTGTGGTATCGCCAAACAAATGGACTCGCATGTTTGTGGACAGACACAGTCTGCGTCCATATGGCCACAGATATGACGCTTTCAGACAGGCGTTCACTTCGTCTGATCTGGTTCCACGCGGGATGACAGGTAGCGTTTGACGGAAGTCGCCAGATAGGACAACCGTAGCTCTGCCCATGAACAGTTCGTTGTTTCGCAGATCTCTCAGTATCGCATCCAGTGCCTCAAATGCACCTTTGTGACTCATTGTTTCTTCATCCCATATGATGAGCTTCACCTCTTGCAAAAGCCTTGGTTTTGCTATTCCTCGATTGATGTTGCACATTGGACTTTCTTGCTTAGCCAGATCAAATGGCAACTTGAAAGCAGAGTGTGCCGTAAGACCGCCATCCAGCAATTTGGCTGCGATGCCGCTGGATGCTACCGCGAGTGCGATTCGATTTTGACTTCTCTGTTCTGTCAGTAGCAGGTTTGTGACGAATGTCTTGCCAGTTCCGCCTAGCGCATCCAAAAAGAAGGCTACGCCGTGTCCACTTTCAACACAGTCATTGATCGTGTTGTATGCATTGGGATGGTCTTCGACCATTTCCTGTGCATCATCTTCAACGAAAGAGGCCAGCCCGGCTACGTCGTAGCTGATCTCTCGCTAGTATTCAGCAGAGACCATCACCGCTACCGACCTGTCCGCTGCAGGTAGTCCGTAGCCGGGTAGTTTCTGTCCTCCCATTGCCAGTGTCCGGTCTTCGATATCAACCAATGCCTGGTTAAAGATCGCGTCGTTGTACGGAGCAGGTGTCACGTCAGATGCTTTGATGAGTTCACAGTAGTAGCGATGGTGAATATCCTCTGACATCGCCTCCTTGTGTGTGTTCCACAACTGGGTTGGATCGGACACGCCACATACTTGCAACAGGATAGCAAAGAGTTTCCTCAGCTGTCGCGGTGCTTGCATGGCGGCCGCTTCCTGCAGTGTCTTGTTCCAGTGTTCGTCGTTTTTGAGGATGCCGTGACGGGCACACGCCTCCCTGTGCGTGTCCGTCACTTCTCCGTCATACTCTCTCAGTGATCGGAAACATGTAGGACCGCGAAATGTGTGCAGCAGCAGTCACATGTAGAAACATTCTCTGTTGTTTGTGTGTACACTGTACATTGCACAGTGTACACTCGTCCGATCGCGTCTCCTGACACGTATCCTGGCCAGTCTGATACCGGCTTGCCTTTCTTTCTCGCTATCCACATTTTGTTCGTCCATTACAGTATGTCGGCACGTCTGAATAGAGCAGGGTTCTGACAAAGTCATCCCGATCGCATAGTTTGAAGAACGCGGTCAGACCCGTGTCGGCATGATTTTCAACCTGCTGTCAGGCGTTCTGCTCAGTGAAGTACACTCGTTGACCGTTCTCCAGGTGGACGGCCAGATTGACCACCGTCGGGTATCGATTGTGGATGTCGAATCCAAACAGTCGCCACACAGCTTCATTGCTGGATATGTATCGTCCCACCTGGTAGTTGTTCACCTCGTCAATGGGTTCGCCGTCTGCCTTTAGCCCAAACACGGCCATATCAGATCCCTTGTTCACATACTTGCACACATACTCGATGCTCTTGATGGAGCTGCATGACCCTACATTGATGTGAGCATTGAACGTTTTCGACAGCACTTTGTTGCATGGTACAACCCATGTGTTGTCCACTTTGACTTCTATGCCACCACGTATCTTGAGTGTGCATGTGTGGCCACCATGTTCTGGTAGGCGACGGCGATATCGGGGATAGCCAACGTGTCCTGTCTGTGTCTCAAGTAGTGCAGTACGTGGGAATCTTTTTTTTGCACTTTTTGTTCTCCATGCATGGACTGGATGGGTTGATGGCACCACATGGTCCGTGGATCATCTGAGTTTTGATGATTTCATGCAGAACTGGGTCAGCCACCGGATCGGGAAGTTCTGCACAGATCACATCGTCCATCTGTGACGATCGGATCTTCTTGATACACCACAACAATGTATGAGTATGTGACAGACCCCGTTTTTGCCACTCAGTTGTGGTCATCCAACAGATGAGTTCACCGAAGATCTTCCCTTGTTTCAGCAGCCACATCAGTTTTTTGTTTCTCGTGAAACACACGGGCGACGATATCGTGCCTGTCTCATGCGTTCTGTCCAGGATGCAGCTCGTTCACGATCTGGGGCCACTTGGGATTACATGTGAACGTGATGAACAGTTCGGGTCGACCATATTTGCGAACGTATGCCATCGCATCCTGTGTGCGCTGATGCATGTATCGTGGAGAGCCTGTGAACGGCGATGGCAGTATCACTCGCTGTCCCACAGTATCGGATCGACCACCAGTTCGGATGGCGTCCTGCAGATGAATATACTGTTCGGCATGCAGCTTTTTCTGGTTCAGCCGGATGAACAGCACTCGCTCAGACTCAACCTTGGCATACATGTCGGTTAAAAATTGGTTGGACACATCTTTGAAACGCAGCAGCTGGTTGAAATCTTTTGAGCGAATCATCAGATGGGACGAATAGAAGTCCTTGCACGAAACTCGCTTACGTGGTTTGTCGGCGCCAGTTTCGGGACATACATGTAGAATGGCAAATGTGTAGCCATCTTGTCGGTATGGGAACAGCAGCGGATACTGCAGACTGTCGTACGACCGATGAGTCTCTCTGATGTGTATTCGTTCATCGTCTCTGTGGCTGAGAACAATATCCCGGGAGCCGTGCTCTTGATTAGTCATCAGGATCGCCACCTCGCTCGCACAGGGATGATTGGAAACGTCGCTCGTGTTCGCCAGCCGGTCGTCTGTCGGCACTGATGATCACATTGTATTCGGGACACGCTTCAATGTGTTCCAGTGCTGACTTGAAACTTTGCACATACGGGTTGGTCGTGTGCAACACTTCCTGCAGTCTCCTCACGAATGTCGTTAGACAGTTGGCAGCTCGTTGAGTTTCTTCCAATGCGTTGCTCATGAAGCAAACCTGTGCATATTTGGGACCATCATCACTGGAGGTCGCGAAACTGCCCATTACATGATACACCTGACCCTGTACTTTTAATGTCGTGAATATACCACGATGTACCGGACCATCCGTGGAGCCGAAAGAGGTCATCATGAAAGCAGCATTGTAACGCCAGATTTTGCCTCGAAACTCCTTTGCCATCGATGTGCTACCTGTGAGCACCTCCTTCAATATATCAGGAGGATCAGCCAGCGTCTGCAGCTGTACTTTACCGCGTGAACAGCACATCCAACAGTTTCGCCAGCCCATTTAATTGCACCACAATGGGTACACTCTTTACTCATTGAACCGATAGTATGCCGCATTAATGTCGTATGCAAAACCGACATCACGCACACGGAATCGCATTGGCCACATAACGTGCACGGGCAACAGCAAGGCGACAATTGTGTTGCTGTGGTGCTTCTTTTTTACGCAATATAGCCTGCCTCTCTCGTCTCTCAGTCAAACGCTGTTCTCGTTGCTCAGCAGTCTCGAGTTCGCGATGAGCCCTGTTACGTTTCGCAGATGGTGTATCATCCTTAGGCATTGGTTTCTGTCGTTTTAACACTGCCGCGTCGCTTCGCGGACGGACACATGCACTCGCCATCACCGTCAAACGGCAGCTGAGGTAGTATTGATATGAGTCATCGTGGACATCGGATATTGTTGTGACGTCACAGGAATACTCGACGCTGATTGGTTGAAGTTGTGTGTCAGTGTGTCGGTTTGTGGATCAATCAGGAGAGAGATCCAAACAAAACTGGCCCTTTATATAGTAGATATGTATACATATATATATATATATATATATATATATATATATATATATATATATATATATATATATATATATATATATATATACGCATGTCCTAACGTCCTCACGTGACACGAGTACATTCACCTGTTACCCAGCATACATAGTGAATGCATATGAAAGTCATTTAGCCTTAAAGTGATTTTTCAGAACACTCTTGGAGCTTGGTATCTCTGTACGCACATGTTTGGCTATGACAATATTCCGAAACTTAGATTCAAAACATTGAATTGTAAAGAAGCGATCATTTGCTTCGATAGATGTCCTGGAAGCGGCTTTGCGACATTGTACAATATGGGGCACTTAGCGATTCGGCGAAAAGGTCGGCCAGTATGAGGCAGCTGATAATTAATTATTTTTTTTTGCAGAATAAGCAGCGCCTGGAGTATTGCTATTTTGAACTTCACTTTTTTTCTTCTGAAAGATAGGGTTCACACACGGAGGAGAAAATACTTCTTCGACAAAGCGCATCATTCTCTGTCAAAGTTAGGATGATATTTGTGGTTCATTAGCACGATACTCATCACAGACAAAACAGCACTCGTCTAAATTTTGAGTGATGAATTCATTATACAACGTTAGGTGGTTTTTGTATCATATGCCTATGTTGCGACTTATTGTGCTTGCAACACTGCCGATATGAGATGCGAATTAACATCTGGGGTACAGCCAAGCGTGTCGTGGCTCAAGAGAGCCTCAATCGCCCGCTAACAACCATATACTGACGGCGGAGAAAATGTTTCAGTATCTGTTTCACTAGTCAGCTGAATCAGGTTAATATTCGAATCAAAACAGGAGGCAATAAACGTCACGACGGAGCGCTTTTTCGAAGCCATCACGTTGAAGGGAAGACAGGAGTACCACAAGTTCACACTAGTGACCTACAGCACTGTAGTAGTTCATGAACTGCTTACCGATCCGGGGCGTGTGCGAATGATATTTGGGTCAAGTGTTAGTGTGCGCGCTGATACAGATGGTGCTAACGCAGTGACAGGCCATTGTGTTGACATTATCGCAGTGACAGACCATCAGTCTGCATTGAGATTCTGAAATGGTAAGGATTGATCTGCAGATCTGTAGATCATTGTATTACATCACGTTATGCTACTGTAATGCAACACATTAGTGTTTTGCATTGGATTCTGTAATTATTTTACTTTATTATATTTCACCGATGCAGACGGCTCATAGTCCAATGCGTTTCATTACAGGCTCAGCATGTGTCAAAAGATGCGTGGGCGCCAAAGTTGTTCTCAAGCCGTTCAAGATGTATGCATTGCCTGATAAGAAATATACCACCTTCAATATACTAGGAAGTGCTGAGTTTACATCAAAAGTAACGTTAAGGATTGTACTGTATTACTCAACATTTCGGCCGGGGGCCATCGTCAGGAGTGAAATAAAAATGTCAAGCCTAACAATCGAAAACAGCACACGGGAAAAAAGCGTGCAAAAATACACGTGAATCACAGAAAAGCATCCTCAGTGGTGCAGACACTTCAAGAAACTCCAAACCAGAAACAAACTATGTCCAGATAGAATCCTCTGAGGACGCCCGAGCTGATGGTCCATATACATATCGACACATACACGCACATACATATATAGACATATATCCAGTATAACGCGTAATACATAAAGTAATACCTAAACATAAATTATACTTTATGTATTACGCGTTATATTGGATATATGTCTATATATGTGTGTGCGTGTATGTGTCGATATGTATATGGACCAGCGGCTCGGGCTTCCTCAGAGGATCCTATCTTGACATAGTTTGTTTCTGGTTTGGAGTTTCTTGAAATGTCTGCACCACTAAAGATGCTTTTCTGTGATTCATGTGTATTTTTGCCCGTTTTTTCCAGTGCTTTTTTAATTGTTAAGATTGCCATTTTTATATCACTCCTGACGATGGGCCCTGGCCGAAACGTTGAGTAGAACAGTATAATCCTTAACGTTACTTTTGATGTAAACTCAGCGCCTCCTGGTATATTGAAGGTCGTATATTTCTTCTTGTGCAATGTGTAAAACCCAGGAGCATCTAAGAGCCATTCTGTAACGAGCTTCCGGCCACAGCCACCGGCCGTCCCGGTCACAGCCAAGGTGACCCCAGTACCCCGGCGCGCACCGTCGTCGTCGTCAGATGGTGAATGCCATGTGAAGTGACGTGACGTCAGTGGATGATGTAGGAGCCCTATGGACAGGCGTGTCAATGATGTATATACCAGCTGTCAGTGGGCTGTGGCGAATTTCACGTATGTCGCTAGAGTGTCGAGCGCTGTATCGCCAGACCAGAGGCTACAGTGCCGTCGTCTGCCAATCAGTTGTTGTTAAGCAACGTCCTGTGAAATGCTGACAGCTCACTGTCCGGCCTGGATACCGCGCGAGCCTGACAAAGGCCAGTCTCTGGATGGCGTCGGATGCGGCTCTGATATCTGACTCTGAGCTGACGTGTGTCAGATGGACAGCGCGAGCCATTGTTCTCGACCCGGGGCCGATGCCCGGGCCGCGCGGGCAGTAGTGACGTGTTGGTCACATGGTAACGACGTACTGTCTGTCACTTCGGACGCGCCGCGAGAGGCACTCGTTCATTCTCTCGTCGACGGGCGCTTGACACGGGCGGTTGCCCCCGGGCGGTCGCTTCTCGGGCGGGCCCGGCTCGTCCTGCCCTGCCCTGCCCCATACGTCGGTACTAAGGTAGGCCTGGACTCTCTTGGACTCGCTATGTCGGTAGAGATATAGTTAGGGTGAGACCGTTTGACCTGCCTATCAAAATGAAGCTATTGTATTAATACCCGTATCACGCTGCGATATTAACGTCCCAAGCATCATGGCCGTTGTTCGACTAATAGCTCAATATAGAAGTGCTGGCTTTGGAGGTACGTGTCAAGAGATGTGAGACCGGAGGTATGAAGTTGGAAGCTGCGAGCTGGTGAAATAATTATCCCGTGGTTATCGCAACGCTGAGGTCCATAGTCTATTATTCATGTGCCTAATGGAAGTAAGCTTGGAGGAGTAAAACTTCCCTACAATTGGTCGCCGTGACTCGGATAATTAAACAAATTGGTACACAGGGCCACTCGTTACAACTGATGCCTAAGTGACCAGGATTCAACTGGTGCTTGCGTGATTCGGATAACCCCATATCTGATGCGTTCATGAACTGGGATGAAACAAGCAAATGCCTGAAAATGCCAATAATTAAGGATTGAATCTAACCATGGTGCCTGAGTCAAAACAGGTAGCCATCGTCGAGAGCAGCAACTGCTGTCACACGCCGACTGCTGTACCATAGGAAGCTGTAGGCTTCAATGAAAATTAACCACTGCAGCCGTCTTCACAGCCTGCTCAGCCAGTAAACCGTGAGTCCGGGCATTCCCCAAATCCTGCCAGAATATCTGTTTGAATTTTGGCCACTACTAGAACAGTATTGTATAATTTTATAATATCATTTTGACGTCTGCTGATCTTCGTATATCGTGCTTGTAAATTATTGTGTGGACTCTGATGTGAAATTGAAACATATAATTAGTGAAGCCTCATATTTGTGATAATTATTTTGGGAAATGGCTGCTTCTTTAAATGAAATAGTTTTATAAAATTATTACTTTATTAAATAAGTTTAATCCCAGCCAACAGTATTATGTAAATATGACTTGATATATGAGCTGATGGTTTGAGGAAGAAATCAAACAATACTTCAGTGAGTTCTAATTCATTTTGTGACTTTTTCAATTAATTCAAATGGGCAAATAGGTTAACTTAGAGTAAATAGAACATTGCCAAAATTAAGCTTACAATTCAACTGTAGTATTGTACGGAACTCCAATGCACTTTTAAAAGAGATGACACCTACTTAGAAAAAGAATTTAATGATAGGAATAGATAAGAATTAAATAGACAGTTACATAAAAATATTTTTGGACTTGAGAAATTCGACTCAAAAGGAATATACTAGTCTAGAATTGTTTGTCCTTTTAGAGATAATTTAGTTGAAGTACTTTTATTTGATGAAAATCTAATTATTGCCAGTTGGAGGGCATAATTAATTTTCATTGGGTGACACATGTACCCAGATGAAAGAAAATTATTGGGACTACGATTACATCTACATGTGTGTTTGTGTGTATGTATGTTGGATACGGTGCAAAATGAGTTGATATACTTGAGCATCAAGAGGCTGCTGGACTAGTAGGTCACAGCCTGTGCGAATTTCGGTGCAAGAATGGTTGATTAACCTGAGCACTCAAAAGCCACTTGACTAGTGAGTCACTTAGCTTGGATTAAGCCGTTGCTTGAGCTCCTGAGAGAGCTCAGACTGAAGCTTAATTAGCCTCTCGGTACTGTCGAGACTAGAGAGTCCAATGACAGAACAACGCATGCTGATCCCTGGTGTCTTGTAAGACACGCGAATGTTTGTAGAGTATGTATGGAAGAAATCGTTCCCATTGCTCACATTTTTGCATCTTTTTGATGAACCCTGACTGTCCAGGTCATATAATGAGCTTTTGTTTGGAGTGTACTTGTGCTTTTAGTTGACAGTGCCAACCTGTAGTGACGCAACCTATACAGGAATTCTGGAGCGCGGATAGCGCCATCCAAAGTTACCCATTCCTGTCTTACCACCCGGTGAAGAGAAAAGCTGACTTCATCTGATGATCACAAGATAGTGCGTGACTAACTTGAGTTGGACGCGTCAGTCCGGTTCGAATCGTCACTACTGACTAATCTGCCACAGAAAGCTGACCGCGATTGAGACAGGTGCTGATTCCAGCACTGCCGGCGACTTAGACCAATGGACCTGAACACACCACTGGTCATACGGAGCTGCGCTTCAGGGCTGCGCTTGCTCACGACTAGCGCTGTCCGAGGTGCGCTGCCATGGCACCCCATGCACCAGGCTACCTGCGCCTGACTGACTGGTGTTCTCGAGAACTTGAGCGGCATATGCTCGGGTGTGTCCGTGCGGCACACACAGGTGGGCAGGCAATGCCTCGCCTCATCTGCCACACTGTGCGCAGCATCTTCAGTGAACAACGAACGCTATGGTGATTCAGCACTTCTTCATCCTCGATTTTCGGCAGAATTTTAACTCTGCATTGGCTTTGATCGTATTAATTTAGGATGAGCACCGAATGACATTCGTAGGACTGTATGTACTGATGCATTGTGTGATTGCGTTATGGCCGTGATTCGTCTAGTGGGATTTAGGGTTCCCCTTGTGTGCGGTACCCAAATCTATAGAACCTGCGCTGTGATGTAACGAAGTTAGTTTTCGGGGCATCTAAATCCTCTAAATGCATCCCCGTACCCACTCCGTTCCGGTCCCGACAAGCTTGCGGCACGTACCGTGTCTCCCTCCGTCGCATACCCATCGGCCGACGCCTAGACCAGGTCGGCCAGTGGACATTGCCCGCCCTGGCTTCAGGCCACAGCCACCGGCCGTCCCGGTCACAGCCAAGGTGACCCCAGTACCCCGGCGCGCACCGTTGTCGTCGTCAGATGGTGAATGCCATGTGAAGTGACGTGACGTCAGTGGATGATGTAGGAGCCCTATGGACAGGCGTGTCAATGATGTCTATACCAGCTGTCAGTGGGCTGTGGCGAATTTCACGTATGTCGCTAGAGTGTCGGGCGCTGTATCACCAGACCAGAGGCTACAGTGCCGTCGTCTGCCAATAAGTTGTTGTTAAGCAGCCTCCTGTGAAATGCTGACAGCTCACTGTCCGACCCCGATACTGCGCGAGCCTGACAAAGGCCAGTCTCTGGATGCCATCAGAGGAGGCTCTGGTATCTGACTCTGAGCTGACGTGTATCAGATGGACAGCGCGAGCCATTGTTCTCGACTCAGGGCCAATGCCCGGGCCACGCGGGCAGTAGTGACGTGTTGGTCACATGGTAACGACGTACTGTCTGTCACTTCGGACGCGCCGCGAGAGGCATTCGTTCATTCTCTGTCGACGGGGACTTGATACGGGCGGTCGCCCCCGGGCGGTCGTCCCCGGGCGGTCGCCCTTCGGGCGGGCCCGGCTTGTCCTGCCCTGCCCTGCCCTACACGTCGGTACTAAGGTAGGCCTGGACTCCGTTGGACTCGCTATGTCGGTAGAGATATAGTTAGGGTGAGACTGCCAATCAAAATGAAGCTATTGTATTAATACCTGCATCACGCTGCGCTATTAACGTCCCAAGCATCATGGCCGTTGCTTGACTAATAGCTCAATATAGAAGTGCTGGCTTTGGAGGTACGTGTCAAGAGATGTGAGACCAGAGGTATGAACTTGGAAGCTGGGAGCTGGTGAAATAATTATCCCGGGCTTATCGCAACGCTGATGTCCATAGTCTATTATTTACGTGCCTAATGGAAGTAAGCTTGGAGGAGCAAAACTTCCCTACAACTCTTCGTTGTATTAAACAAGATGTATGCGAGTAATCAGTCAATCAGGTTCATCTTTTAAGTTCCAGAATAGGTTTGGAATGCCAGAAGGTTAATATTACGGTGATCGGTGGTGATAAAAACCCTTCAGTGTCGTCGGTGGAATGTGATCGTACTTTTTTAACATGCTGACTTTGAGGGAGAAACATATTGCATAAGGTGAGATCATTTCAATTACTTTTCTCCTTGCAAGTGACGATATATGATGTTACAAATCATCCTTCCTCGCTTCCGAATTTCCAAAGTAGGATTGCGACTGTCTCGGAGGTCAAACTGGGTAACTTTATCATAGGTCATAAGCTCACGATTTCAAAAAACGCGTGAACAAAAATTGCGAAATCGACACAAGATGCAGTGGATCATGGCGAGTTCAGCGATTTATAGCTTCGTGCAATTCGTGTTTCTCTTCATTGCGTTCCAGGTCTCAAAACTTAGGTGACCTCTCAAAAATGTCCGATGCCATAACCCCTTAACCGTTACTCCGCTCCTTCCAAGAATTACACAGCTGAATTATAGATAGATTTACCCTACATGTATTTTCATCGAGATACAGAGTGTAGCTTAGCCCCTTCACATGTCGATTTGTCGTGGAATTGGCCACATACCACAATTCAGACATTTCTGCCAATTTGATGGCCCTTGACCTCTCAACGAGTTAAAACAGTTGAAGAGCACAACACTCAAAATCAGACGACTAAGATCGGGCCCTGGCCCCATTCGCTGCGCGTCTGCAGATTGTTACTGCCTGCCAAAAGTATTTAAAAACATTATAACCCCAGGTCAGGCGGCTGCTCCAACAAGGTCTCATTGAAACATGCTATGTTTTGCAGTTTGCGGCATAACAAAGAACAGTCAGATTTGATTTTCACAGGAAGCCTCTGTTCTGCCAGGAGAGCACAATAGGTACAGCACGAATGTTTTCTTATTCGCTTGTTTATATGGCTATACGGTAGACAATATGCTGTGCTTATTCCACGAGTCGAAGGTCATGCATTGGTCGTACCTTGTGAAGTCGGGTCCCTGCATCCATTAAGGCATGCTCGCCGAGGAGGGTAGGAAAGTTCTGAAACTCAACCCATGAACGCTGAGATATCGGCTACTTTCGTGAAACGCCAAGTTCACGGTATTCGCGCAACCCGTACCCACTTGCTTCCGCAACACGGCTGTGGCCATTCCGGAATATGTAATGGAGACGAACTTGTGTGCAAAATAGTCTGAAAGTGTTCCCTTTCTGGTGTAAGACGGGTTGGAGTAGTGCAAACGGCACTGGAAGTTCGATACATGTTCTGAGGCTCTCCAAGGTTGTTTTGTTTAACATAGATACTTCCTCATACGGGGCAATAAATAAACGACGTTTTCTGCGTCTGACGACTTCGGGAAGGCACGCAAGGGTTCCAGTGATCAGTTTTTATTAGAAGGCTACTGAGTATCGTCTGGAAGCTGAGTATCGGAGTTGATCCAACATTCGGGACAGTGGCACTCGAATTTCCTTCAAATTAATGTCAGGCATTTCGATGTATACCGACTAGTCAAACGCAACCACAGCAGGGTCACTTGTATGTTGCGTATTCCTGAAGGATGCACTGTTGTAGAAAACTAAAAACGAAGGATTGACTCCTACATGAGGATAAAATGCAAAAGAAGAAGAACATTCTTTTCTCTAAGAAGACCCATGGGTTTTTGCGACTCCTTGGACTGTTTGCCACAAAGTTGTCTACCACTCACGCCGATTGGTCGTGGGTCGACTCGAAAATTCCGCCGATTGCAGGATTTGAACGAACGATCTTGCAACAAAGACCCTAAGGATCTCCCCACCGAGCTACCGCGACCCCAAAAACATAACCACAAAACGAGGAGTAACGATAATAGAGTAACCTGTGAAAGACGGGTAGGTGTGGGAGAAAAACACCGCGATGGAGGGTAGTAACGTGGTAGTAATTCTGTGACTGCGGGTTATCATGATGTGCAACTACGAGATTAGGGGTAGGCAGTGGATAGCAACTCGTAAGTTAAGTTTAACTGATCAAAAGTAACTTGTAGGTTAAG
The DNA here is from genome assembly GCA_034440575.1 of Imbricaverruca yamaguchii. NCBI lineage: Eukaryota > Metazoa > Arthropoda > Thecostraca > Neoverrucidae > Imbricaverruca > Imbricaverruca yamaguchii. The sequence continues at coordinate 116,857 of JAOTOL010001162.1, read as the reverse complement.
AGTAACTGATAAACAGTTACCCTGACACCAGCAGTAAAAAGAAAGTATAAACCCGTCGTCCTACTTTAACTTAAACCGCAATATGGGTTGCATAACCATAGTCTAAGGGGTTTGTCTCGTCTGTGTGGTAACTCTCCGAGAATTGCGGATTAGCCTGCGAGTCGGGAGTATATCCGTTTTTAGTGAATATGTGTTGCGCCGGTAGCAGCACGTGACACCTCCAGACACCCCACTGACCTGGTCCGGTCGACACAGTACTCCGTGCCAGCAGTAGCACGTGGCACCTCCAGACACCCCACTGACCTTCCGGTCGACACAGTACTCCGTGCCAGCAGTAGCACGTGACACCTCCAGACAACCTGGTCCGGTCGACACAGTACTCCGTGCCAGCAGTAGCACGTGGCACCTTCAGACAACCGACTGGCCTGGTTCGATCGACACAGTACGTTCCGAGCCGACAGCAGCACGTGACTGACCGCACCACAGGATGCCGTGTGGGGCAAACGGTGGCAGCCGGCGCTACAATAGTGACAAAGCACGTCACACAGCTACCGATCGCTGTAGCACACACGCCGACACGTTGCCGTCAGCCGACACGATTCCACTCCCATGCCGCGGCACCCGAGGGGCCAGGTGTGCTGGTCCGCACGCATCCACCCCGTCCACCGCCACACCGCTCGTTTCTACGGTTTCCTCGAATCGATCCGGATACAGCCGGCACGAACGCACCCACTCACCGCCCACCAACAAGACGTGACGCACGGCAACGGCCGGTGCGCGGCGCTACGTAACGCGCCGCCTTCAATACGGCCGGCCCGACACAAGGCACGCACCACGTCCAAATAGTTCGCCCACCGCTCTGTGGAAGTCTGCATGGCTTAAGGACGACAGTCGTCACGTACATTGCAGTATTAGTGGGCACGACCTACAAATGTGATTTGCATTGATGTGGAGGTTAACTTGATTCGGATGTCGTTAGCATTACTGAGTCAGTTGGGGCGATTCAAGCGAAGCGTTAATTCGGGAGTGGGTCTAAATAGTATCAATTATTTTGTATTGGGGCATGGGTCTAAATGGTACCAATGATTTTGATGGCGTGTTCTTGACTGAAGTGACCCAGATCATATTTCCAATGCATCTGCTGGTTCTTATGAGCCGGCAATGATTTACACTTTGCTTACTTGAGGTCGGGTAATACGTACGTGAACAGAATGCTACATGTGCGGTGCTGTATATCGATGAAGAATTGTAGTTATCTTATTGCATTCTCCAGAACTTGGAATTATCCGATAGCGAGTGAATGCTATCGAATATATTATATTCTTAAACCAGTATGATTTGGTCCAGAACTCAACTAGCATGCTTCCCATCGATCCGTCACGATCTGAGTGTAGCTACAGAAAATTGTGTACGAGAAACTTTTGTCTTTTATCGCGTGGTATATGCGAAGCCCTAGTTGCGTCCGCAAATAAGGCAAACGTGGTGTGCACTACAAAAATGGCATGCAATACACCAGGCGAACACACAAGACAACAAACTAGACAGAAAACACCATGCACTGCAAGTGTTTTTGGGAAGTTCCAGTAACGCCCTTCATGCCAGCAATCTGCACTTTTCACCACGTTCGTTTGGCATTATGGCGCTTCGGAAATACTCTGATGGGAAAACGTTAACCCATGCCGTCTCGGGGGGTCTTGAACCACCCCCCTCAGGTTTTTCGCGGACAGCGGACGAACAGCGCGCGGCAGCGCGCCCAAATTTGGCATACCTTTCTCCACATCAATTTTGCATGCTGATGCAAAATTTTGAAGTCAGGTCATCTAGGGTCAACGAGTTAGTCAAGGTCAAGTGAGGCCACTTCCAAAAAACTTCAACCAGTCGTCACGCTTTAACGGATACAGATATTTTAATGGAACTTTCAGCGTTTGCTTATCTTTAGGGATGCAACAAAACATACGAGTGGAATGTGTCATTTTTTCCAGTTTTTGACTACATATCAATTTTGCGTAGTTGCCAACTTGCAGTTCGAATGGAGGATTCTGGCTAAAGTAAGCATTTTTTTATTAGGCAAGTTGACTTCCAACAACGTTTCTCGGTTTGCTCTACACATTAGAAAAGGAGAATTCAAGAAAACTTGAAATCTCAAAATTTGGAAATTAAACAAAAAGAATTGGGCGGGGGAGGGGGAGAATTAGAGCCCTAGCTGATTTCGCTGTCCTTTTCTCATTCCAAATCATTTTTTCTCATATATCCCCCAAAATGAACTCACCAGAGCCAAAAACATAGTGCAAGTCGTGAAAAGTCATGAAAATCTAGCCCCCTGGTGACGTCACTTTTGGGGGAAAATTGTTTTTTTGCGGTGGACCCGGACCCTACTCGTAGAGCGCTTTCCGATGACACCTCCTTCGTTTTTGTGCGATGCTTAGTTTGGATTTTAGAGGGGGAGGTCTTCAACCGCCCCCCCCGAGAAGGGGTGTGACGATTTCACCGGAAAGATGGCGCGGGTTAATAGTCTGACACGGTACAATTCATTGTACCACCAACGTAAGTATACAGAGTACCGATACGTGGGCGAGTAGTGAGGATCTTCTCAAACTTACCGGCTTATGCTCTCTTAACCCGCGCGTCTTTCCGGTCAAACCCTCCCACCCCGTCTCGGGGGGGGGGGTCCATTTCGTGGAATAATAAAGCTGCATTATAAAGCTGGATCGATCTTAATGGAACCTTTATTAAACGATCAGCCGTGTGCCAGAGGCGTGCGGATTGCACTTTTGAAAATGTGACAGGTTTATGGGTTTCAATGCTCGTAGGTGATATGCTTGACGTTTCGTGCATCTCTGTCCCTTGGAAGGAAAGGGGCCTCTTCGAGAAAGGCTGAGTGCAACCCCCTCAATTTTAGCCCGCCCTCGAGTTTTCGCATTTGCCGCCAAAGAAGGCGCCCGTCCAGACAAGGTTCCCGTGCCAATTTGGTCTACCCTGATTACAAATTCCCGTCGCGGTTATAAACCGGCTAGTTATAATATTGTGCTCATTCGCGTGTGGTTTCGCTTGCAAACTTGACAACATCCGTTGATCCATAAAGAGGAAAGCGGACAATTTAGGAAAAAGGTTCAATATTTGATATTTCCAGAACCGCAGTGGGGCAGTGTAAATTGAAAACCAGCGATGAGAGCACCGTTCGAGCCGGTTATGACGGATTTCTTGGGGGAGCCCCTAGCCATATAGGATAGGATTCTTGCAACCACAACTGCTGCAAACAAAATATATTTGACCCTGATATTCTTATTATCCTGAATCATTGTACACACGCCGGACCTGCCACACCTTCGAAATTATTTCTATATCTCAACATTCCGATATCGTACAGCAAGCCACGTCGAATAATATCCACATAATGCAAGTTGAAGTCCCTAGTCACGAAACGCGAGGACTCTGAAAACTCTGAAAACACAAAATTTCCCAATTGCTCTCTTGGATCCCATGGTAGTGTCATACTTGCCAATCAAAGTAGCCAACTTGAGGATTACAAGACTTATGTCATAAAGAGCAGCTCTCTCAATTCCATAGCCGTCCGACGTCTGAAATGTTCCAAAAATGTACTAAGCTGTAATGAAAAAAGTTTTGGGAGATGCCAACACGGTTATTCGAACGAGGTGCAAATGTGTCACGTAAGAGAAACCTTGACGCACTTGCGGGACCCCAAACTGGTCTTCGATTCCAATGAACTTGCATAATTCGATTTTTTTCTTCGTCACCAACCGATAGATGAACTCATGGGAAAGTCGTGTATGAAAACTTCCCCGCAGCCAGTAAAACGCATTAATATATATATATATATATATATATATATATATATAACATGAAATAATAATTTTCGCCGAAAGCGTAGTCATACGATAAACCTGATGGCCAATAGAGCTTTAAAGATCATGAGATCTCATTTATATTTATATTGTTAGAACTCAACGTTTCGTTACTTCGCGTGGTATCTTCGGAGCAAAAAAAAAAAACAATGGCGATACAAAAACATCGAGTTGCACATCATGCACACCGTGACTGAAAACATACGGATGTAAGACAAAGCACGATCCGTTTCAATTTTAAATCCCTGCCGCCACTCAAAAAGTGTTTATGTGCAATACGTTTCCAACCCACATGTTACACTTCAACATTGAAACATTTCTGGACTCCAAGTTCAGTAGGAACTCTCATACCTACAGTTCCAAGGCTGCTCAAGTACTTTGTTCTATTTTTTGGACACGAAGTATGATAATCTAAAGACTGAACTAATTCGATTAATATCTATTACACTTACATGGACCCAAAGACCATCTTAATGAATTCTTTCACAATATTCTTCTTTTTCCGATATAAGAATAGGATTCCTAAATGTTGTTTATCCTCAGTATTATATAACTTCAGGTGTGCATCGCATGAGGAATCGTACGTGGGGTCTACCCTGCGTACCTTCTATGTTCAATTCAATGTTCCATGTTCAATGTACTTCGTACTTAAGTATTTAGGTTTACCCTTCTTAAAAAAATTATATTTTGGGACTAAAGTTCCGCCAAAATTAGCAAGTTTCACTACATACCATGGCATATGATCATTTAGCTATGCGTCGTATGTGCTGGACCCGACTTCACACTCACCATAGAGCAATGCTGTATGTTAAGCGTTGCCCTCTTGTAGCAGGAAGAACATAAAGTATTGGACGTTGATTTTATGGTTGCAAAAATGGACGTACAATTAACTCTCCCACGGTTTCCTGTTTTACGGGCACATATTTCGATACAATGACAACCAATGCGGATAAAGGGTGTGGCACTGAAGGCACGTCCTTCCTGCTAGGAAAAGGCGCCCCTCTGAAAATGTTCCAGTGTACACACCCGAATTTTTTCGGCCGGAGTCGCCCGTATGAAATAAAAAGGCACCCTATTAGAGGGAAATACCGAGTTTTTCAGAAAGGTCCGAGTGCATCTCGCCCCCTCGAGCTTTGCAGTCAGAGGAGCCCCTTCAGGTGCTTTCACATTGGCGCCGCCACAAAGAAATGGCGCCCCTCCAGACAAGTGCCCCCGTGACAATTCCTGGATCTACCCCTAGTTACAGTATTGCTCCCTCGCGGTTATGAACTCCGGATAGTCATATAATTGTCCGCATTTATGTGCGGCTTCTCTTGCAAATTTGAGAACTTTCGTCGAACCAACAACACGCGCCCTGGAGGGCCTCGGAAAATTACGCGCACTTGAGGGGGGGGGGGCAGATTCCACCTCCCAAATCTCGGTTCCTTCTGAGGCTAGAGCAACGAAATTCGCAGGGTGGAAAATGCACGATAGTGAAATATATTGTGTGCAAATTTCATGACCTTAGGTCAATATCTTCAAGGTAAAATGAGGTCAAAATATCAAATTTTTATGGTTTTGCGTGGATTGGTTTGTCAATGTTATCAATCGCTGTTATTGTGTTTAAATGCTCCAAAATTGACCTTAATGATGTTTTGGACATTACTAATGATGCATTACAGATGCCAGATCTGCCGTTTTACCTCAGGTCACCTATATAGAGGCACTTTAGCAGGTCATTACCTGCTCCAGTTTCCGGAACCGGGCTGCCCACCCGACTGCTCCGTTGGGCGATTCGGTACAATCGGCATAGCAAAGAAAGGAGTGAAATACATGAATAAAGTATGGAAACGCTTAGGCACCCAATGACAAGCAGTAAAATTCGGGATGTGTAAGGAGTAACATATAAAATGACACCAATCGCATGACAGTCATTTGCATTTTTGACAACATTCCGGTTGACCAAGTTTGGTTCTATTAGCCTGTCATGACCTTGCCCTGACTTGATTTCGACGACCTAACATGACTTTTAAATTAGATAGCATAACAAAATGCATCAAACAAGTCGCTAGTGTTGTCAAGAACAGTTCCCCTTTGCCAATATACGGGAAGTGCATCAGCGCCGATTTTTGTGGTCTGGCACTGCGAATTGATTTGACTTTAACGGCCCCTAACATGAAAAGTTTTCTGCTGATTTCCATTTGTCTTACTTTAAGCAATGCGCCGGTCATTTTCAAGTAGGTACGCAAAAAATGGCGAATATCGGCCGGGACAGCATGGAGTTATGTACGAAAAATCGGAGGGTTGGGCGGATTTCGCCATCCCCTCCAGGGTGTGTGCTAACCTGTCATAAACTTGACCTGACTTGACCTCGGTGACCTGACATGACTTTGAAACAATATAGCATAATAATGTACACCAAACCAGTCGCTAGTTTTGCCAGGAACACTTCCTTTTTGCCAATATGCGGGAAGCGCATCAGCGCCGATATTTGTGGTCTGGCGCTAAGAAAGTTTTTTTTTTCACTTTAGTGACCTCTAACTCGAAAAAATGTTCAGTCGATTTTCAATTTTATTACTTTATATAACGCGCCGGTCATTTATGAGCAGGTACACAAACAATGGCGTATATCTGCCGGCAAAATCTGGAGTTATCTACGCAAAACCCGAGAGGTGGGCGGATTTCGCCCCCCCCCCTCCTCCAGGGCGCGTGCTAAGAGGAATGCGAACAATTTGAAAAAGTTTTATATTTTGTATGTCCGGAACAACAATGTAGCAGTGTGAATTGAAAACAAGCGATGAGAGCACCACCGGATCAGGTTAAAATGGATTTAGTTGATTACCTTTTCCATGGTTTCGTTTCCAAGCCATGTCGAAGGACACCCACATAATGCAAATTGAAGCCATAGGTACAAAACGCGAGGACTCTGAAAATTAAACTAATCTTTGACATTGAGGCTTGATCTGACATGTTCCAGGTTGAAATGTTACCCGAAGGATGCCCGCGGGCTATCTCTTGATACCAAGCATAGGTAGCTGTGGGAGGAAACGAAGAAACGCGGAGAGACGGAATAAATGAGTTCGACCTCTGACTTTGAAAGTTAAACTGTTTTTTTTCTGGACAGTTCCCTGGAGTACGACACGGCACGTTGAATGACTCCACTTGATACAAATTGAAGACATAGCGATGAGGCGCAAGGACTTCAAACAATTTAAGCTAACCAATCAATATTATGGTTTGACATTGACATCTCCCGGTTTTAACACGCGCTCTGGAGGGCCTCTGAAAACTACGCGCACTGAAGGGGGCGGATTCCGCCCCTAAGATCTCGGCTCCTTTTAAAGCTGGAAGAACGAAATTTGCAGGGTGGATGGATACGACAGTGATCTCTATTGTGTGCCAATTTCATGATCGTAGATCAATATCTTCAAGGTCAAATGAGGTCAAAATATCAAAATTTTGTTGTTTTGGGTGGATTGGCTTCTCATTGTTATGGATCGCTGTGGTTGTGTTTAAGCGCTCAAAAATTGGGGTAAATGATGTTTTAGACATTACTAATGGTGTAATGAATATGCTGGACCCGGCTTTTGACCTCAGGTCACTTATATATGAGCACTTTAGCAGGTCAATACCTGCTCCAGTTGTCGGAACCGGGCCGCCAGTCAGACTGCTCCGGTGGGCGGTTCGGCGCAATTGGCTTCACGAGGAATGCAGTGAAGTGCATGAATAAAGCATGGGAAACCTTAGGTACACAATGACAAACAATAGTTTTAAGGATGTGTAGGGAGTAACATGCAAAGTGACATCAATCGCATGACAGTCATTTGCATTTATGACAACATTCCAGTGTTTAATGCAACGAAGAATGACTCTTAAGTGCTCCTAGGTTTTAGCGATGAGGTCGTACATTGCGTAAGACGAAATGTACGACCCTCAATATACCAGGAGGTGCTGAGTTTACATAAAAAGTAGCGTTAGGGATTATGCTATATTACTCAAACATAGCATAATCCCTAACACTACTTTTGATCTAAACTCAGCACCTCCTGGTATATTGAGGGTCGTACATTTCGTCTCACGCAACATTCCAGTGGACCAAGTTTGGTTCCATTAACATGTCATATCAACCCCGCGCCGCCATCACTTGACCTCAGTGACCTAACATGACTTGGAAACAACACAGCATAACAATGTTCATCAAGCAAGTCGCTAGCGTTACCAGGAAGACTTCTATTTTGCCAACATACGGGAAGCGCATCAACGCCGATTTTTGTGGTCTGGCGTTGCGAAACTGTTTTTTTTTAATTTAACGGCCCCTAACTCGAAACATTTTCGGCCAATTTTCGTTTTTCTTATATTATGCAACGCGCCGGTCATTACTAAACAAGTACACAAACAATGGTGTATATCGCCCGGTAGAATCGAGCGTTATGTATGAGAAACGTCAGGGGTAGGCGGATTTCGCTCCCCCCCCCAGGGCGCATGTTAAATGTTACTTGAGGTGCGCTACGGCTATTGCTCGGTACCAGATGTGGATACGCTAAGGCGAAGAAAATTGTGTGAGGCGAGGAATGAAATTGGTTTAATATTTGGCCATAGAAATCAGTTATGCTGTGGTAACATCATAATGCGGCACAAGCCACGTAGAATGACACCAACTTTGTGGAAATTGAACCAATAGTGACAAATCTCGAGATCTTTAGAGGTCCTTGATTCTTAGTGACATCATGCATGGTTGTGGTGACGGACTTTGGATGGGATTGGGACGGCACGAAGGAATTTTTTAAGTTATTTTTTTATGCAAAATAATTCTGCAAAATACTCAATCATTCTTATATTGTTTAAGGACAAAAGCTTGGAACGACCATTCCCGTAGGGATCTAATATGCTATGTTAGCTGATACAGGTAGGCATGCCGCTCCCGAAGTGACTCACACTCTTATGATTTATATTGGGTCGTAGTATGGTGGACTTTGATGGTAAGCCTGCATACGTCAAAGGACGTGACCTCTTAGTCAAAGCTCTCCAGTAGGCCACATCCACCAGAGGCGTAGGAACGTCTCAAAAAGTGTGTATGCGTTTGTGTGTGTAGGGGGAAACCCTTTTGTAGTTGATTCTTACGATGCGTCGCCATAGCATTATTGTTAAACTTTCATGAAAAGTGGAGAACCACACTCCTCCTCCCCCTGTTTCCACACCTGCGATGTTTACTTGCCTTGCCGATGCCGGTGGCTTCAGGAACGATGGAAGTGGCGATGACAGTGGTATATCCAAGTGGAATGAAAGAAAGCAACAACCATTCTCCGTTTAGGATATTTTTTATAATATGATGTTTAGGTCCTACCGTATCCAGATATGATGAGTACTTCTTTAATTGGCATTGAATTGTATACCACTCGATCCGCCTCAAAACAGGCTGGCTGTACCCACACTTCGCGATGAAGGAGGAGACGAGCAGCCTTCGCATGTGGTGATCTTGGCATTATCTATATGATGCTGCTTGGTAAATAATGCATTTAAGACAAGGCTTGTTCCATGTGGAAGAAGGAAAAAAATCAGTAAAGTCCCGCCGTTCATCGACCACTTGCTGCCCAAGATCACTTATACATGACTCGCTACCCAAGATCATCGCGCCATGCTAATGTATGGAGTTACTTAAGCACTAGTGTTGCTAAAGTAATTTTATTATACACCAGCGCCCTTATTATCTGCAACCAATGGACATTGTCCTCACTTAAAGACATCGGTGCGATGCTATTTCATCTTTAATCAAATTTGACGAAGTATAGCGGCAGTGTCAGTTGATCAGGAATGCCTTCATTGAAACGGGTGTTACAATCTGAGGAAGTTCCACGGCAGGGCATTTTTAGTTAGTACCATCCTTTGACCAAAATATTCAATTTCACATGCCACCACATCATGCTTCCGACATTCCCTATGCTTAAGCTACACGGAAATGTGGGAACACAGAAACCTTAGAATAAAATTGAGCCGATTATCTGGTGCAGTAATAAAATTGGTCCATCTAAAGTCCAGCGCAAACCGGTTTCTTCGGTTGCCTTCCATTTTTTTCCGTTTTCAACCAAGTCTGTCCAAATCTGGTATCAGGCGATAGCCTGAGGTGAAGCATCGTGCAACCTTTCAAATCGATACATGTCAAGGTCAAACTTCTAAATCAAAGGTTAGCTTCATTTATTAGATCCCGATAGGGAACCGATTTCGACAGAACGCGAGATGCAGTTGCGATCGCTTGAATTTCAATCAAACGGGCGTCACTCGACGTAGCTTGCCTTGCAGTATCAGAAAGCTAAGCAAGCCTATTATTTGTTTCAAGGACGAAGGCCACGTAAATCCTTCAGTCGCTAATTGTTTTTGTTTTCCCTCAAATCTATCCAAATCTGGTATCAAGCAATAACCAATGGTGAACACTCGAGTAACGTTTCAAACTGGGATATCTCAAGGTCAAAGGTTTGATTGAGTTCTTCGATATCCCCGTGTTTCGTCGCTATGGCTTCAATTTGCAGAGCATGGATTTCCTTCGTGCTGTCTTGTTCTGGAGCATCAGAAAGTTTATATTTCCAAATAATCTCTGCGGGTCAAAATTCAAGCTCATGTCTTGCGTCGCTCCACATTTTGCTTACAGTTTTCCCGAAGCCTTTCAAGATCCACTGTCAAACGACAGCCCATGGCGAACCCTCGAGTAACATTATAAAACCGGGTTATGTCAAGGTCAAACCTTAAGGGTGAAGGCTAGTTTAAATTTTTTCGAAGGCCTGGAGATTTGTCACGATGGGTTTAATTCCAACAAAGTGGGTGTCATTTGACGTGGCTTGTGCCGCATTATAGTGTTACCAAACAGAAATAATTTCTGACGTCAAAGGTCAAACCGATTTCGTTCGTCGCCTCGTACTTTTTTCTTCGCCCTAACTTATCCACATCTGGTAACATGCAATAGCCATGGTGCATTTCAAGTAACATTTCAAACCGGGACATGTCAATGTCAAACCATAAGACCGATTGCTTAGCTTCAATTGTTCGAAGTCCTAGCGCCTCATCGCTATGTCTTCAATTTTCATCAAATGGAGTCATTCAACGCGCCGTGTCGTACTCTAGGAAACTGTTCAGAAAAAAGACCAACTTTCAAAGTCAAAGGTCGAACTCATTCATTCCGTCGCCCGCGTTTCTTCGTTTTCCCCGACAGCTACCAATGCTTGGTATCACGAGATAGCCCGTGAACATCCTTCGAGTAACATTTCAACCCTGGACTTGTCAGATCAAGCCTCAAGGTCAAAGATTAGTTTAATTTTCAGAGTCCTCGCGTTTTGTGTCTATGGTTTCAATTTGCATTATGTGGGTGTCCTTCGACATGGCTTGGAAAAGGAAAGCATGGAAAATGTAATTGTATATCCATTTTTGTTACTATAAAATCAACGTCCAATACTTTGTGTTCTTCCTGCTACAAGAGGGCAACGCTTAACATACAGCATTGCTCTATGGTGAGCGTGAAGTCGGGTCCAGCACAAACGACAAATAGCTAAATGATCATAAGCAGTGATAAGTAGTGAAACTTGCTAATTTTGGCGGAGCTTTAGTCCCAAAATATATTTTTAAGAAGGGTAAACCTAAAAACTTAAGTACGAAGTACATTAAACATTGAACATTGAATTGAACGTAGAAGGTACGCAGGGTAGACCCCACGTACGATTCCTCATGCGAGGCACACCTGAAGTTATATAATACTGAGGATAAACAACATTTAGGAATCCTGTTCTTATATCGGAAAGAGGAGAATATTGTGAAAGAATTCACTACGATGGTCTTTGGATCCACGTAAGTGTAATAGTTAGATATTAATCGAATTAGTTCAGTCTTTAGATTATCATACTTCGTGTCCAAAAAATAGAACAAAGTACTTGAGCAGCCTTGGAACTATAGGTATGAGAGATTTCCTACTGAACTTGGAGTCCAGACTTTTTTTAATGTTCAAGTGTAACATGTGGGTTGGAAACGTATTGCACATAAAACACTTTTTGAGTGGCGGCAGGGATTTAAAATTGAAACTGATCGTGCTTTGTCTTACATCCGTATGTTTTCAGTCACGGTGTGCATGATGTGCAACTCGATGTTTTTGTATCGCCGTTGTTTATTTATTTGCTCCGAAGATACCACGCGAAGTAACGAAACGTTGAGTTCTAACAATATAAATATAAATGAGATCTCATGATCTTTAAAGCTCTATTGGCCATCAGGTTTATCGTATGACTACGCCTTCGGCGAAAATAATTATTTCGTGTTATATATATATATTTATATATATATATATATATATATATATATATATATATATATATATATATATATATATATATATATATATATATATATATATTAGTGCGTTTTACTTGCTGCGGAGAGGTTTTCATACACGACTTTTTCCATGAGCTCATCTATCAGTCGGTGACGAAGAAAAAAATCTAATTATGCAAGTTCATTGGAATCGAAGACCAGTTTGGGGTCCCGCAAGTGCGTCAAGGTTTCTCTTACGTGACACATTTGCACCTCGTTCGAATAACCGTGTTGGCATCTCACAAAACGTTTTTCATTACAGCTTAGTAATTTTTTGGAACATTTCAGACGTCGGATGGCTATGTAATTGAGAGAGCTGCTCTTTATGACATAAGTCTTGTAATCCTCAAGTTGGCTACTTTGATTGGCAAGTATGACACTACCATGGGATCCAAGAGTGCAATTCGGATATCTTGTGTTGTCAGAGTTTTCAGAGTCCTCGCGTTTCGTGACTAGGGGCTCCAACTTGCATGATGTGGATATCATTCGACGTGGCTTGCTGTACGATATCGGAATGTTGAGATATAGAAATAATTTCGAAGGTGTGGCAGGTCCGGCGTGTGTACAATGATTCAGGATAATAAGAATATCAGGGTCAAATATAGTTTGTTTGCAGCAGTTGTGATTGCAAGCATCCTATCCTATATGGCTAGGGGCTCCCACAAGAAATCCGTCATAACCGGCTCGAACGGTGCTCTCATCGCTGGTTTTCAATTTACACTGCCCCACTGCGGTTCTGGAAATATCAAATATTGAACTTTTTTCCTAAATTGTCCGCTTTCCTCTTTATGGATCAACGGATGTTGTCAAGTTTGCAAGCGAAACCACACGCGAATGAGCACAATATTATAACTAGCCGGAGTTTATAACCGCGACGGAGCAATTTTGTAATCAGGGGTAGATCCAGAAATTGGCACGGGAACTCTTGTCTGGACGGGCGTCATTTCCTTGGAGCGGCGCAAATGCGAAAGCACCTGGAGGGGCGCCCCTGGCTGGAAAACTCGAGGGACGGGTTGCACTCAGCCTTTCTCGAAGAGGCCCCTTTCCTTCCAAGGGACAGAGATGCACGAAACGTCAAGCATATCACCTACGAGCATTGAAACCCATAAACCTGTCACATTTTCAAAAGTGCAATCCGCACGCCTCTGGCACACGGCTGATCGTTTAGTAAAGGTTCCATTAAGATCGATCCAGCGGTTGCCGAGATCGGCCATGTGTATATGCCAACAAATTTGCTTTTTTCAGCGGTTTGGTGACCTTTGACCTGACCCATGGTCACGAACGTCCGAACTGCATGTCTCTGGCACACGTTCGATCTTGTGCGATCTTTTGGTGAAAGTTTCATTACGATCGAGCCAGCGGTTGCCGAGATTGATCATGTCTGCGAGATGGTGCCTGTCGAACGGTGTATGTGAGATGGTGTCTGTTTTTACCCTGCCGTTGGCAGGTGCCTGTCGAACGTTGTTTCCCATGCAAACGTGTGGAAACTGCGCCGCAATGGAGCCCTATCAACTGTCACGGCGTATATGTGACAGCCTGCCGCGCCATGGTTCATCCTAATGGAGCTGGCTGCGTGCAGCCGACATTGTGCGCCGGAATCTGTACCAAAAGAGTTAGGCCAAATATCCTGTTCCGAAATTGTAGTGATAACTTATCGAAATATGAGCGAATAGTTTGTGAAATAACCGAGAATAAACTGCACCTGAATTGTTTGTGTGTGTGTTAAAATGTCTTCCTGAAACGAAATATCTTCTTTATGCGGCGAATCCTTCTCCTTCGAATAACGACTATCTATTACAACAAAGGCACAGTATCAGCCAATATCTGTCATCTATGCCGGAAGGCGAATTGGCAGGTTCGTGCACCCCTGCCAAGGAGTGCATCCGGCTGAGAAAAAAAAACATCGAACGGGTACAATGGAACCTTTTCAGAGGGACGCCCTTTCCCGGCATGAGGGACGCCACCTTCTACGTGAGGGTATATACCCTTAGTGTCAGACCCTTTAATCGCCCTGGTTGTCATTGGAACGAAAGGTGTCCTGGTAACGCAGGAAAGTATGGGAAAGGCACTTGCATGTCTATATTCGCTACCATAAAACCAACGTCCAATATATTATGTTTTCCTGCTACAAGAGGGCAACGCTTAACATATTTGCAGCATTGCTATATGGTGATCGTGAAATGGAATCTAGCACATGCAACATATAGGTAGATGTTCATATGTAGTAATAAGTAGGGAAATTTACAAATTTTGGCGGAACTGTGAGTCCAAAATATATATATATATATATATATATATATATCCGCTTCCCGGGTTTGTCCCCCCAAATTTAGAATCCGTGGTTACACCCATGCACGTAAGCGTACCCAACGCACCTTTTTTCGTGATGGTAGGTGCCATATTTGCACTCACACCTTGGATACTAACGTTTCTTCAAAATGTCACTTCAGTTAGGTATGACCAGGATTTCATTTATATCTTGGAATTCTGGAAATGGAAAAGAAAATTATGTGGCATTACAGGTTGGCATGAAACAGAGGACTTTCAGGAATATTCTTTTAATCTCAATTCTAGATTATGAGAGGAAAACTGTAGCATTCCAAGTTCGAGGATGATGTGATTTGTTTCTGTCTCAAAGACCGTGTTTCCATGTTCCCACCATCAGGACCAAACAGCAAGGAGATCACAGTCATTGTCGGACTGAATGAATATTTTTGAAGAAAAAATGAGTGGATAACTTCCCGGAGTTTTCGCGTGATATCAGCCATATATCGTTACCTGTGATGTGTGCCGACCACGCGCCACAAACTGCGCCAGAAAACGGAACTTTTGCATCTGGTTCAATCTTTAGTCCGGTTCGTAGGTGACAGGGCTGACCACGGCAATGTTAAAACCTATGGACTTTAGCTCGAGTGATAGCGTGTTTTCACCCCCACCCCTCTCTGTTCCCTTGATTATGGCTACTAAACTACTTCGGTACGCTTCTGATGCATGCACTGAAACAAGATGAGTACGTACATGTCTGGGTGGTTAGGAAAAACAAATGGACTGGACATGTTAAGAAAAAAAGGCCTGCTGATAAATACAACCCATACTCAATGTTAATCCGCGCCGTCTATCCGGTCAGATCCTCACACCCCCGTCTCGGGGGGACGGTTAGTAACCCCTCTAAAATCCAAACTAAGCATCGCACGAAAACGAAAGAGGTATCATCGGAAAGCGCTCGATGAGTAGGGTCCGGGGCGATCCCCAAAAGAAGTTCCCCCAAAAATGACGTTACCAGGGGGCTAGATTTTCACGGCTTTTCACGACTTACATTATGTTTTTGGTTCTGGAGATTTCATTTTGGGGATATATGAAAAAAAAAACAATATTTATTTGAAATGAGAAAAGGACAGCGAAATCGACCAGGGCTTTAATTCCCCACTTTTGTAATTTAAAAATTGTGAGTTTTCAAGTTTTCTTTAATTTTTCTCTTCCAATGGGTAGAGCACACGGAAAAACGTTATTGGAAGTCAACTTTCCCTTTTAAAAAATGCTTACTTTAGCCAGAATCCTGTATTTGAACTGCAATTTGGTAAAAACGCAAAATGTATATGTACATATAAATTGACTACATAGTCAAAAACGGAGAAAAAAATTCACTCCTACGTTTGGTTGCATCCTGAAGATAAGTTGATGCTGAAAGTTTAATTTCAATATCTATATCCGTTAAAGCGTGACGACTGGTTGACATTTTTTGGAGGTGACTTCACTTGACCTTGATTAACTCGTTAACCCTAGATGACCTGACTTAATCATTTTGAGACAGCACGCCAAATTGATGTGGGAAAATGTATGCCAAATTTGGGTGCGTTGCCGCGCGCCGTTCGTCCACTATCCGCGAAAAACCTGAGGGGGGAGGGCGGTTGAATTCAATTTTCTACGATACGGAAGTTTTCCCGTGTTCTCAAGAAAGGCAAATTGCTTTGAGAGACAGGACCTTTCTGATCGCCAGCTTCCCCGAAAACCAATGTACTGCTCGTTGTGCCCGGTGGGTCAGATGGTCAGTCGGTTATCAGGCTGGCTGGCCGAACGACCGGCCAGGCATGTTTTCCCGGTGTGCTTATCAGTGAGGGGTGGATTATCAGCGACAGATAACACAGCCAAAATCGGGAGGGTCAAAGGGTGCGATGCAGAATGCAGGCTTAGTAGGTGAAGGGAAAAAGGGGACGAGAACTTGTTCCTCACGCCACATTTCGAAGCGAGAACTTTATAGACTTTAATATATGCACGCTTGTCTTGAAACGTGTGCTTAACATGACAAAAGCATTTGTTAACTGAAATAAGGGTGGGATTAAAACAGAACGGGAACGGAGTTTCAGAATATGCACAAGTATGCGACACATATTAGTCGGTTCATTCATAGCTCAGCCGAATGCAATGGTAAAGGTTAGGCCAAAATTTGTTGCAATGGTGCGAAAACTTGCGCATTAAGACAAATTGATGTGTTCTACGACAATTGTATCAATGTTGTCATATACATGAAATATTACGTGCATAATATATTCATAAATAATGGAATAACGTGATAAACCAGAGGCAAACATCCACAAATATTCCATTGTGACAACTTTATTTTGAAAACACTTGCGCAGGCTTTCTCAGCCAGAACAAACTTAAGAGCAGTTATCCACCACTTAATCCGTCTGGAAGGTCAGCGTCACATATATACATGCATATATATATATATATATATATATATATATATATATATATATATATACATATATATATATATTATGGTGTTTCAACAATTCAAAGGTTAGAATCATAACAGGATCGACTCTCCATCGAAGTTTCTCCTACATACCAGGCCGGCATATTGTTCGAAGGTGAACGGTTGCATGTTTCACAATGATGTTTCCTTTCCGCTGCAATTAAGTGCATGAAAAAAAAAACATCTTAAAATTCAGATATGAAATCAAACATATAGTATAACAATATGCTGTTTTTCAAGGTGGGCCGCTTAATTTGACTAAATATATAATCATTCGAGTATTCCAGGTCCATGTCTGCACGAGCGAAAACAGAAGATGGGCAAGGTTCATTGTGTTCAAGAATAGGCTCGAAGTAGAAATTTCTAACACTTGCTGATTTACCATTCAAATTTTTTTTTTCATGGCAGATAACATACGTAGCCCGTTGATTTAGGTAGATTGGCTTTTAGCATTTTTGGTGATTCCCTTGTATATGTTGTCACTTTCTCAATGATCAAGTCAAATCTTTCGGCGATGATACTCAGCTAGCTGAGGCTTGGGGAACACTGAAAAAAAAAATTCAGGGGGACAAATCGCCACTTTTCAGAAAATATATGGGGAGCTTGTTCCCCCATGCGCATATGCGTAAAGTAGTGCCATTTACACCGTTCAAACCGTTCAGACTGCGACGAACATGTTCTACATGGCACAAAACATCAGCATATAAAAAAAAAAAAAAATATATATATAAATATATATGTGATCAGGTGTACAAATGATCAAGTATGATTATGCGGCGACGATACTCCGGTAGCTGAGGCTTGGGGGGGCATGAAAAAAATGAGGGGGACAAATCGACGCTTCCGAAATGGGGGAGCGACATGTCCCCTCAGCCCGCCAGTGGTTACACCCATGCGTACAGTACTATCATTTACACCACGTAGACCGTTCAGAATCAGAAAAACATGTTCTCCATAGCATAAAATAACAGCATATTTTTCCTTAAGTCGCAGCACATCAACCACATAAGACAGACGGGGAATTCCTGATTAGCGTCTGACGCACGGTCCATGCCATCAGCGCCGACGTCGGCATGCGGCCGTCGTCCATCCTCGGTACGGCAGCCCGATCACCAACATCCGGTGATCTAAGGAAGACGGTCGCCAGCAGCAGAAGCGTATATCCTGTGAAGAACAGGCATAGATATCACATGCTGGTGATGAATGTAAATGTAACACAAGGGTCCAAATGGCACCGAATCCATCCAAACGCCGGATTTAGCGACGATAATCTAGCATTTTCGCACGCATATTAACCCTTGCCAGTATACGGCATTTTATCACCTTCGATCGTATCGGGGAGGAGGGGTACGACCCTCTGGCGATTCGAAACCGCACATGTTACGAAAATGAAGTAAAGACCAAAGTTATAAATCTGACCGAGATCTCACGATTGCAATTCAGTATGACCTTCTAAGGTGAATGGTTGACCTTCTAGGCCGGGTCAAAAGTTTAAAATTGATTTTAAAAATAATTTGTAAGAAAATCGTCAGTTGTATCGAAACTACTGTCTAAATATGAACGAAATAGACGGAAGTGTGTTTATTTGGACCTTGCGAACATAACCACATGTAACACGATGTGATTGGACCAATATATCATCCACCAAATGAGGTCGAAGCCGTGACCCCAAATACCCAACTATTAAAAAAGTTGTTGAAATTTCGTAGTTCAAAGTTCCCAGGGTAAAAATGGAAGCTGAATTCGAATTCAGTTCGAAAAATGACCGTTGGCCAGCTCAAAAAGGTTGAATGGTCAAGCGAGGTCAACCGAGGTCAACCGAGGTTTCCGATTTTTGGAACATTATTTTTCAATGGGAACCCATCTGGGCATCTGTATTTTTATTATATGCCCATAATTACGCTAAGTACGTAAAAAATACATGCGATAATCATGCATTTGTTGAAAACTGGTCGGAGGTGCTCCCATTTATGGCCTCATAACTCGGTGGCCTCACATGGCCTCCCAAAAAAAAATTCACGAAAAGTCGTCAGAAGGTTGCCCCATGGGGTACTGAAAATCTCAGAGCGATCCGTTCATCTGTTTGGAAGGAATACACAAAAATCTAAGGGGGTTACACCCCCATCCCTATACGGGCGAGGGTAAACACTCGCACGTCCGGCGGTCCGCGCCAACTTCGCATGTCCAGGGGGCAGATGTCTGCCCCCTAAGGTCTCTAGAACTATGCTAGCTAGCGACAAACGGAAAACGGCGTTGGATAGCTGGTGACAGGCTCCATCGAAAGTATTTTGGTCATTTTTCGCTCAGGTCAATATTCAAGTCACTGGGACATCATAGGTCAAATTCGATCAGATCGGGTGGGACTCTCAGATATTGATACATATCTCAGGACCTGTAACAAATGGAAACAAACGGCGAACGATATTCGGCAGTCCTTGAAATGTGCTATCGACAATAGGGGGTGTGATTTAAGTTCAGGCCAACCGAAACTATGACCTCAGGTCAAGGCTATGAAGTAGCCTAGAGAGGATATGTACTACATCAATGGACACGTCTTGGCAATAGAAGCACAATGACGGTAATTTCAGCCTTCTACCTCAATGCAGTGCGATATTATGCGCAGAAATGTACTAGTGATTTCAGGTGACTTCAGATGACCTTTGTGATGTCACTGAGCAAAAATGTCAGCGGTAACATTGACCATAGCTTCCAGCTAGACGCCACAACCGTTGTGAAGTCATTCCGAGAACAAATATGTAACCAGGAAACATTTGAATATTTTACCGTAGCCCTATAATGGGGGAGGCCATGGCCACGACCTGACATCAGGTCAATGCTACGAAAAAACACAAGCTATATGCTATGGTCCCTGATAAGATCATGAAGTGTTATAAGTTTAGAAATCAATCGCCCAATTATTGTGGAGGTTATGCCACCTATAAATCTGAGGGACGTTGGGTCACTTCGCTTGACCTGGTGACCTGACCTGAGATGACCCAGGGTTAACCATTTATGAGGGTATGCGGGAAAGACAAGTGAGGAGCCATACGAGATTTGGCCTTGCTAATGCGATTAGTATGGCGGCAAATTAGGAAAAACCGCATGTGGGCAGATTTCTGCCCCCCCCCCCTCATACGTGCGCGTGTTAAGCCCCTCGCTCTGTTTCGTTAGCCATATTATACTTGCACACATATGCGATAGTGTGACTTTGGTTGGCATTTACAGTCATCGGCTTTCGCTGTAGAAAACATTAACATCCACGTCTTTTTTGGAAGTAACCAAAACCATCCCACTGATCAGCACGATACTGTGGTACTCTGAAAAGCCTGGCTCATATGGAAAGATGACAATCGTTGGAACATTGAAACATTTGAATCCCAGGCTTGGGAGGAAACATTTGCTATTCCATGGTTGTCCTGAATAACTTCGAAATAAATACAGAAGGGAGGCTGGAACATCGCAGAACGCTATATAAAAATGGAAATTACCTGAGCAGAAAATTTGCTTCATTTATGGCTATGTGACTGTTGGTTCGTTCGTGCAACTACGGCTGGCGATTCCAGCTATGACCTATTCTTTAGTAGCTCACGCGTACATTCAGCCACGTTGGACGTACACATACACACACATACACATGCACACATACATATACAGACATACATACAAACACATGTATACATATATATGCATACATGCATGTATATACATATCTATGTATGTATATTCATATATATATATATATATATATATATATATATATATATATACATATATTATATGAATGAGCATCTTTTACTCTGAGCATACTTTTACCTTGGGACGAAAGACCGTTTAGCGAGGGGCGTTCAAGTAGTACGGTGTACTTGACGGGTTACCCGTTTGAGCATGGGTGTTGCTTTATACTTTTTTGAGTGGGCAAGTGCCAACTAATGTTGGTTCCCCCACAAATAAGTTTAACTGTTAGCATTCGGCTCTATGGAGTGTGACCTCCAATCCATTCAGACTTGGCCATTGCCTTCACATGCCCCTCCAAATATTTTTCATAAATATTCAAAGCTCGTGTATCAGAGGGAAACCACCTTCCCATGTGGAGGGCACACGGAGCTCCGCCGTCAGCAACTGATACATACATGCTTGGATGCATACTAGTAACCATGCCCTCTCAAATTTATGGAAATTGGCATGTATGTCTGAACCTACAATTTACACATCAAATTCCAAGCACCCATCTCGAATTTCCTCTTGGACATTGGATGCTCCCGAAGTGCACTGGAGAAAAAGGTGTGTAGTTGGTGACATAAAACATGGGTGACTGTTCATATCCATCACATATCCCATGTCTCTTGGATTTATTCCCCAAAAAAATAGTTATAAAATAAAGAAAGTACGACTTATACAACTTGGTGACTGTGCTCACGGCCTAAGTCAAGTTAAATACTATTTCTTTCTGAACGGCACTGTTGCGGCGCGTTTGTCGTATTCCGAGTTTGCGCTTCCTCAACCGCCGACCGGCCGGATTATATTTTCCTCATCCGGTGGGGGTTGGATGAGGGTAAACCTATTCCGGATGAGGCGCTGGAACGGGCGGAAGAGGAAATCGAAACTCAACCTATTCCGGATGAGGTCGCCGGAACAGACCCATAACAGTGTGACCGGAAATGGCGACGTGACAGAGCTGGATATTTTGTATGTTAGTGCTTCGATAGCCGTGGCTTTTCTTGCGTGAACCAGAGTCGCGTGCCGCAGGCAGGTGGGTACCTTGGTTCAGTTGTGGTCATTGTTATTAGTTTGCGCTTCCGGTAGGTATATATATATATATATATATATATATATATATATATATATATATATATATATATATATATATATATATATATATATATAATATATAGTATGTATATACCTACAGTATGCTCCAGAGCAGTCTCCTTCCTCGCTTTATGAATATTGTACTGAATGAGTGCGTCCATGGACTACCGCAACAGCGTGTTTCTGAAGAAATGATTCCTCTCCAGACGAGTTTTTGGATTTTTGAGTTCTAGAAGCAGCACATGCCATCGTCATCCACCGCGCGTCAGCTTCTCGGCCGGAGCCGGAATATTTATTTAAAAAAAAAGCTTGCAGCGTGTTCTATTCATCCTCCCAATAGCTGCTGCACAATGGGATTCATCGGGCTTTCACAACAGCAAGTAAGTATAGCAATCGATAAAAAAAAATATCAGCACTGCTGCGCGCAGGATCTGAGCAAGCGACCGAGAACGCCACCATTCTGGAATGTTCATATGCGTTCCGGTGTCTCGACCTCGACCTGTCATAACTATACCAGTCGTCCCGGAGTCTCGACCTGGAAGAGCTATTCTGGCCGAAACTCATCAGCCTAACTGGGATGATGTCACCGGAAGAGACCCTGTATCTCCATAGGAAACTTGAATAACAATGCCTTCTAAAGTTCCAAAAGTTTAAAAACAGTTCATATTAAACTCACTTCCGCTCTTCATTCCAATACATATGAAAGTCCTTTGAGGCCGTGTTGGCTTTACAGCGGAAATTTGTTCCCAGGTCACGTGGTCTCAGGAACAAGATGGTGGGAGAAGACCTGACATAATGATTCACATAAAGTAAAAGCGATCACTAAATATATCTCAAACATCAGTTTTAATTACACAATAAGTTTTACTATCTACGCTGCTGAAAGAAGTAAAGTTGAACTTACGAACAGCTTAATAAATTGCGATGCGCTTTCTGATTTACGTAGACTATAGCAGGCCCCTGTCATCCCCATGCCTTCCTGCGTATCGGGTCGAATGGTACAAATGACGTCATCTGGGGTACAACTTTTGGGCCGTTTTAATGGTTTCATGC
Organism: Imbricaverruca yamaguchii; assembly: GCA_034440575.1. Lineage (NCBI taxonomy): Eukaryota > Metazoa > Arthropoda > Thecostraca > Neoverrucidae > Imbricaverruca > Imbricaverruca yamaguchii. The sequence continues at coordinate 94,048 of JAOTOL010001162.1, read as the reverse complement.
ATTTTAAAATTGAAATATTTTCACTTCAACTCACTTTCCAAATCCTATCTAATCTAAATCCTGGAATCGTATTGAGCTGTTATTTTATCATTCTCAGTTAGGCTGCGAATTAGGCGACGATCATCATGAATGCAGCGTTTTAGGGGCACTCATTTCCTCAAATTCTTAGATGGCGCAGTTGAGTCATAAATAGCGCAGCTGTTTACATAACTTCGTCGTAGGTTGTTTTATGCTTGGTTTTATGTCTGTCACACCTTGTGCTCAATGCACGTGCGTTTTAGTTGTAGTTTTATTGTATAGTGTTCTGTTGTGGCGTGTCGTTTATCATCTGGAAGAAAGATATGAAAACAAGAGATTGTCAACCAACATGCTTATGTTTTTCCAAGAGATGAAAATGCATATAAGACCTCGTTGACAGTGAAAAGGAGCTGATGGAGTTCATCCAACCAGCCCATCCATTTGTTCCAACCACTTTACCTCTGATGATTATGATCCTGGCCACGGATGCCGCTGAAAATGATGTCAGTGTCAACACCTGCCTTTTCTGGTGTCATTCCACGAAGTAGCCTACCTATCAGATCTGTATGGTATGGAGTGTTGCATCATGCTTGTCTGGAATGCTTGCTGTATTTTTGAGCATCTTAGACATCAAGACACAAAAGAGCAGTGTGACTGTGAGCCACAAGGGCCCTTCTTGGCTGCACTCTGAACACTCAACCAGTTGTCCACCAAATCCGTCGATCAGCCCTCCCTGGCATACTGAAAAGCAAGCCCTCTATTCTTGTAATAATTGCCTATGGTGTTTTTAAAGATGTTCAATGTGCTGCTACTGACAATGGTTTTTGGCATCTGGTTCCAGTGTTCTATTACCCTGTTGGTGAAGAAAGACTGTATTAATCTTGTCCTGCTGTAGTAAACTTTAATTTTGAATTGATGACCTTTATGTACATCATTTCTGTCAGATTAAAATAATTACCTAATATATCCATCCTCCTGACCATGAACAAATTTAAAGACCTGAATGAGTGCTCTTCTCAACTTTCTATATCTAAGTGACGACATGTTCAATTTCTTCAATCTTTCCTCATATGCCAGGTTGCTTATGTCATTAACCATTTGTGTAGCCATGTTTTGTACTCTCTAAAAGCGAACAATATTTTTCATTACTTGGAGCCAAAGCTTGGACACAGTATTCCAAATGTGGCCTGGCATGCACAGTAAAGCTTCCTGATGACTTCCTCACTTATGCATGATACATTTCTATATGTTTCCAAAGCATTCTCAGTGCCTTCTTCCTGGATTCTTTCATCTGTTCTGATGCCCCCAATCTTGTAACCAGACAACCCCAATTTCAGAATAACACCAAAGTCCTTCTGTTGAGTCACCGATAGAACTTGGCTACCCCCTTCAAATATGAAGCCTTCATATGTTGCTTACCTTATCTTCATATATTATCTTTGTATAGCTAAATAAAGAACCAGTTCAATTAGTTTGATGCCACTTCTATTCGCATTAATTTTAACACGACCATAATCAGGAAACTGGTGCTGGAGCAGGACGGCCTTGCCGTCGTTGCCGGCTTCGTCGTCTACAAAATGAGGCGTCAATACATCGCTTGGATGTCCGACGTCTGAAGGACCGGAGGCGCTCCTGGCCGTTGTGTCCAGCTCTTGGTTAATCACCATCGGTCGCGGCGGGCGCTGCATGCCACATACGTGGTGGAGGGCGATGCCAAACCAGTTCAATTCTGATGTCTGCTTCATCATGGACTCAACCTGCACAGGCGACACCAGCATCGTGAGACCTGGGGTGGGCGTCATTAGTAGCCGGGAGTCGAAGCTAGGAGTGCGGCTAGTTGTGTGAGACGGAGGCTGACTCGAGTTAGTCTGCATGTGCGCATCGGCTGGTTGCGAAAGAACTCTGCTCGGGAGAGCGCAGGGGCGGGCATCTAGGCAGGTCCGCCATCATGTCACCAGGCAGCGATAGGATGTCCACCCTCACACTGCCGGCCATGTGTCACCGTCTCTGCTGTGTGTCGTGTCGTGTCGCTCAGTTCTGCCCTTTGTAACCGTGTTTGTTGTTGCCACCGTGACCCGGGGCGGACTGGCGGCGCCTCGTGTGTTGCCCGTTCTGGCGGCACTTTGCATTGGTTTCATGCCGCCCGATCCTGCCGTTTTGTTGGCGTGTTTTGCTGCTGCCACTGTGACCACTGACGGGTTGGCGGCGGTGCCTGTGTCGGCCCGTCCTGGCGGCACTTAACTCTGCCATCGTATCGCCCGGTCCCACTGTCCTGTTAGCGTGTTTTGCTGCTGCCGCTGTGACCAGGGGCAGACAAGCTGCACCCGTCCTCGCGGCACTTGACACTGCTACCGGCTCTGGTACTGCTATGAAACAGGTGTGGCGTATGCCATTTCATTGTTGCTCATGAGGCCTATGATCATTGGTTTGAAAGAATGATGTGCAAAGTCTCTGTTCCACGAACTTCGATTGTGATCCTTCATTCATGCTCTGAATCGGAAACAGCAAATAAGCAGACTAGGTCGACTATGCGGACGTGTAGGAGTGTTTTGAATCATCCAGATCTAGTTTTGAACGCATTGTTAGGGAATGCCGCCAATACATGCCTGACCGCTTTTAGCACCCCATGTCTGACCGCTTTCCAGTCCATCCGCCGAATGTAACCTACGAATTAAAGTGAAATTTTACATACTTTTTGGATGGGTCAACCCCCGCTTCCGACTGGCGTGAGCCCACCTCCCCCAATCCATAGGCCTTCCTGTTACCTCCAGGCATTGTGTCTCCCAAATCGATTTCTGGAAGTTCCACCCATGTTTCTGAGTTGGTACGGAGGTTCACAGATGCCCCCATAAAAGGAATGTCTCCCTCTCACGTGCTCCCTATGATCTTGTCGATCGTAAAAAGAAACGATTGTCCCCTTCCTTGCCTCCTGTATCATGGGCACTGCCGCATACAGATGGGTTAAAAGGCCTTTTGATTAATTAATTTTGACATGCAGCATCATAAGCCCAATGCTAAATTTCATGTACATTAAGGGACTCGACCCCCTTTCCCACCTTATTCCATCATGGCGACGACCACACTTCAGATACGTCCTTACTGCATTTAGCCGCGGTAAGATGCTAATTCTCTGCCATATTTGATCTGTCCTACCTCGCTTTGTACGTTCTTCCGGTTATAATATGTGTATAAAAGGTATTGGAGATCCCTTCCGGGACTATGACGCTCTAAGTTTTGCACCTGCACCTCTTAAATCCTCATTTTATCCCCCGTACTATGCATACGCTACGTATATTCGACAGCGTGTTAGCGGCTCGGCCCGCATTAAGTGGTACCCCAGATGACGTCATATAAGGACCTGCGCAGAAAGCTGCGCAGTAGGGATGACGCCACCTCGCATTTTTCGCCTTGGACTATAGTCGGTTTTACAGCGGAAATTTGGTCCCATGTCACGTGGTCCAAAGAACAAGATAGAGGACGAAACCTCGGCATAATGATGTGCATAAATTAAAGGCGAGCACGGAGTATCATTATCTCATCAGTTTTAATAACCAAATTGGTTTCACTAATGACGCTGCAGAACAGAAGTAGAATTAAACTTACGAACATCGGCAAATTGTAGAATGCTTTCTGATTTACGTGAAGACTGCAAACAGGTCTACGGAATATGGCAGCTAACGAATGACTGCCAGGTGACAACTTGGCGCTGTGGTTATATTAGCTAAGGATGAGGTTATAAGGCAACTTCCTGAGCAATGGTAGAGCAAATGATAACAAAAGTATACTTAATTGATGTCAACCAAGTTTACAACACCATAACGGATACTTCTGACATTCTGACACCGCACAACTAATAAATATTCACAACACACCTCACGAGTAGAGCGTTCGTGCCCCGACTGATATGTCACTTGCCGACTATTGGGATATAGGCTCCGGAATATAAAATGGTTTAAAGAAAATTATGCTAAAGCAATCCGTCTGACATAGTTTTATTCTCATCATGAAGACAATTTTTTACAATGAAGAAGCCGAGAAAACTGAGCGAAACCAATTCTTATTAATATTAAAAGCTCTTCAATGTACTTTTTTACTTCATGTCTGGAATGTTTAGTTCAAGGGAGGAATTACTTGGAAGGCTGAAAAGCTACTAGACAGGAAAGCGAATTGCCGGTGCAAAACCAACTACTGCTGCTCGATATGGCAGCCGACGAATAACCGCCGTAGGAAAAATTGGCGCTATGGTTAAATTAGCGAAGGATGCGATTATAAGCCAACTTCCTGAGCAACGGCAGATAAAACAACAAAAAAGTATACTTAATTGATGACAACCATGTTTATAAATCCATACCGGATACTCCCGACATGCTCACACGGCACAACTAGGAAGTATTCACTACACATCCCACGAGCAGGACGTCCGAGCACCGACTGATGTTACCTACCGACTATTGGGATATAGGTTTTGGAATATAAAATGGTTGAAGGACAATTATACTAAGGCGATCCATCTAAAATTGTTTCATTCTCACCATGAAGCACAATTTTTCCGATGAAAAAGATGAGAAGATTGATTGAAACCAATTCTTAGTAATATCAAAAAGCTCTTGGATGTACTTTTTAGTTCATGTTTGGAATGTTTAGTTGAAGGGAGACTTGGAAGAATCAAAAGCTAGTATACAGGAGAGCACATTGCCGTTGTAAAACCGACTGCCGCTGGCTGGCTTGTTTGTACTCCGACACACAACTTGTAAAGTAGGTGTACGACTCTGCTTACAGGCATTCCAAGTTGAACAAACTATTATTGCAGTTAAGTTATTCATATGCTAATTTCATCTCCAAAAGTCAACGAAAGAAGTTTGGATGATTCAGTTATGTTGTATATTTGGCTTGAAATGTTTGAGAATAATAATGGAACTGAAAAGAATCGTCAGAAAGGAAGTTGGGCCAGGTTATATCAAACTAAGCTAGGACAATCTAATGTGGTTGAGAGGCTTCTGCAAACCATCTCGACGAAATGCATAAGCTAATGTGGCTGAGAGGAGTTGAAATCTGATTGATGCTGTACTACTGTGGCCTGACAGAGTTTCTAATTTGATGTGGGCATTTTACTTTACCAGTAGTATCACGTTTTGCCATATGTGGATCCAGGAATTGTCATAAGGGGAAGTTTGTCTGGAGGTGCTGCCATGAATGTACCGTAAGGGGCACATTTTTCTTCCAAGGTGTGCCGCAGCAGATCAAAAATGCTAGGGGGACTGGTACACTCAGACCTCCCAGAAGCAGGGGCGTCGCCACCGGGGGGGTGGCAGCGGGAGCAACTTCCCCTGCCGTGAGACTGGGGGTGCGCCACCCCCTGAAATTTGAGGAGGCCCCCAGGACGAAAAGGAGGCCCTCGGAACGAAAATGAGCCATGAAGGAGCAAAGGCTCCAAACACAGATGAGGAGGCCTCCAGGACGTGAAAGGAGTCCCATAATTGCAAAAAGGAGTCACCTAGGAGAGGGTAGGAGGCCCTAGAAATCAAGAGAGCGCCAAAAATTGGCACGGAGGCCCCCATAATTGCAAAGGAGGCCCCAATATTGGAAGGGGGCCCCAGCAAATTATAGGAGGCCCTAAGACGGAAAAGAAAGCCAGTGGATATGAGATGAGGTTTCGGAGACGCAAAAATAGACACCAAAACGAGTCAGGTTCCACCAAGATAGAAAAGGATCATCCAGAGACATGGCAGGAGGCAACTACTTCGGAAGAGGACGACACAAGATCGGAAATAAGACCCCATGATGAACGAGGAGGCCCTAAAATTGGAGAGAAGGGCCATTGGATGAGAGAGGTAGCTACCAGGAGGAAAAGAAGGCTCGCAGATGGCCAAAAAAGTCCCCGGGAAATAACATGGCCAATGAGATAAGAAAGGTTGTGTATAATTTGGAAGAGGAGGAACCTGAGAGAGAAGAGGAGTCCACCAGGAGATAAGATACCACCCTTAGGATGGGCAAAGTTGGAACGAAAACGCAGAGCAAGAGGTCCCCGAGGCGTGAGAGGAGGCCCCTAATTTGAAAAAGGACTAGAAGAGAATCGAGGGCCCTGCCGGACTCGAGAGGAGTCCCCAAAAAGGAGTGGATCTCCAGGACTGAACGAGGCCCCGAAGACCGGAAAGATTTCCAAGAATATGAAAGGAGGTCCTTAAGATGGGGGTGGTAACCGGTATGAAAGGGTGTGAGGTTTCCAAACTTGAAGATTCCATCAAAACTGATAAGGCTTTGCCAGGACAAAGGCCAAAAAGACCTTCCTGCCCACGAGGCTTGGCATGAGGCCCCTACTGCAGGGCACCTAAGGCAGATAATGCCCCTGGGACATCAGAGAAAGCCCTATGTCAAGGAAAAGGGCCCCAGGATGTAAGAGAAGGTCCTTCAAGACGAGAGGAGAGGACATTGAATATGGAGGAGGGTAGGACATAAGACGTTAAAAACCGGTATAGAGGCTCCAAGGAATGGGACGAGATACTTATGACGCGATATGAGGTCTATAGGTTGCAAGAAACCCCTAAGAAATGGTAGAAGTCGTGTCGGGTTCATTCAAAATTACGATATGGACACAAAAAAAATCCGGGCGGGGCCCCTGAAAATCACGCTGAGCCTGGGTGTACAAAAATTTACAACCGGACCATCAAAATCAATCTTGTGGCATGACGTGTCGTACCATTCCACAACAGTCTCATAGGGATCAAAACAAATGAAGCCGGAGCAACGGAAAACACTTCGGACATGGGTTCAACTCTGAAAAACACTCACAAAAACACCAAAAAAAAAACACAAAAACACTCCAACTTTCGGCCCAACAATGGCGCCAAAAAACCTAAACCGTTTTAGACCCCAAAAAGTGTCGAGGCAGCTAAAGCTCGCGCTAGGAATCCAAGCAAATGACGTCGGGGCCCAAGAGCTCACATTTTTTTTTTTTTAAATAGCGCTGCAGCCCTTGACAATCGCCCTGGAGACCCAGAAGAGCGCGCCGGACACCCAAAGTTGCAACTGCTCCAAAAATGAATTCTTAATGGGAATGTAACTCTGGAACAAAAATATACTCCTTCAGTGGCCGCAGTGGCATATCAAAGGGGTAAATGCCCCATCTATCTTGAGAGACATAAGCTCCCAAGAATCGTGCTAGGCTCCAAAGCTCGCTCTGGGGCCATCAAAATTATCGTCGGTCCACCAAAATTCGCGCAGGAGTCTCCAAATAAGTACTTCGGGCCCCGGAAAACTCGTCCCGAGGCTCGAAAACTTGCAATAGGAACCGCAAAAATCTCGTTGGAGCAACAGCTAAGTACAACGCTTCCCACAAACTCCAATCTGTCCCTCAAAATATCGCGTTCGGGACCCACAATTCCCATCAAAGCCCACCGAAGCTCCACAAAATTGTCGAATCCCGTCAAAACTCCACAGGGCCTTAACACATGCGTTGCAGCCATAAATAAACATACCTGGACCTCTAAAAATACACAAGAATCTGTTAAGGGACACAGAAGTCATAAGGATGCACCAGAGCCTGAAAAAAAAGATGCTGGGGACGCAAATGGGAACATGGTTCCAAAACGAAGAAAAGCACCGGGCGTTAAATGAAGACATCGGGGACTTCGAAAACGCCCTGACAGGTACAAGATCATCGGTGCCCCCAAGCAAAAGCAACAACACACTAAAGCGAGGAGGGGTTTCGAAAATCCATCAGGCCGCAGCGCAGAAAGACGCAGCGGGTCCAGCAAAGAACACCGAGGAAAGACCTCGGTTCGATAGCCATTCTGGGAGGATACCAGCAAAGATATCGGGTGCATCAAAGCTGAGTGGAATCTGCATTTCATAACTACCAGAAAATGTGGGCGGTAGGGAATTAATGATCGGATATAATTACTCGACTTTTCGGAGCGAATACCCATACTAAGCATTCCAGCACGCTAAATAGAGCGCAAGTTTATCATGTGGTTGTAATTAGCAAAAGGCAAAAGGTCCAGCAGAAACCGTGGCATCACACGAAGTGTGGCGAATGCGCCGAATGCGCAAGATGAGTGTGCACGTGCACGGGCGTTGGCGTCGTGGCGACCGGGTGATATGAACTGGAAGGCCTGAAATTGGGAAATCTTACATTTCAGGTTAGGGGTTTAATACATTTTCTAAACTCCTGGTCGGTTTGGTGTTTTGCTGCTTTTTTCACACATCCACACATACACCCACCAGGCGCTACATTTGTGACGCCAACGTGATCTGGGGATGGGGTACTGTAGCGGAGCGCGTCCGCTAGTCATCTAGCGGCCGGCTGAAGCTCAGCCATTGGTGAGGACTGGCAGGACTGAGCAGGACCCGGCAGAACCGAGCAGAATCGAGCAGAACCCGGCGGCGGCGACGTCTGGAGCCTCTGAGGTCACAGCACAAATCGATGACGTCACGCAATGTATTAGTCATGGCAATTTTGCTTTAGTAGTTTCATCGACGTCGGCGACGTGGGCAGCAGGCAACTTGAAATATTTGAAGTTATCTACAGTGTTCTGCCGTCAGACGCGAGCGTCGGAAGGTTTCTTCTGTTGTTGCTGTTCGAGTTTTGGGCAGGCGGGCTTCTACATTAGCAAAATAAGTACTGATTTCCATGAATGGGGATAATGATGAGTAAATTGTGCTTTCCGTTGTCTTTTGCAAGATACCCTGAACTGCATAATGGGTCCATGACAATAAACGCAACGGGCCGACTCAAATTAATTCAGGACATACCACATGGTGCTAGGTAGCTATGCTAAAATCATTTGTAATTGGGGGTAGCAAAGCCAACACTGAGGGGGTTGGCTCAAACACACACTGCATATGAAACTATTCTGATAGAATTCACAATTGAATGCGGTCTCAAGTTCTTTGTTTTGCTTGCATTTTTTTCTATAACCCAAAGTGTATAAAGGAAATCTGGGAAATCTAGGGATGGTGGACCCAGGGTAAAAAATGCATTTAAAGGCACTACTGGACTTTATTCCAAAAAGCAAATGCAGTATTTTTAAAGTTTGTAAACCTGATTAAGGTGAAGCGACCACTAATTTCCATCGCACATGCTTTCTTTTCCGTTCATGAGGGAATTAATCCCAAAAATTGCGACCGGATGACATAATATATATATATATATATATATATATATTATGTCTACCAAGGTATTATGTCATAATATTTATACCAAGGGTAGAAATATTATGTCTATTATATATACCAAGGGTGTCGATTTTTGAAAAACATTTGGGGGGCGAAGTGTATTAGGTCATCCCCGCCCCCTCCCCACAACCAAGAACTCATCGGATTCCGCACACTATATTTTCAGACCTCAATAATCCTGATTTTTATTTCACAATGCATATGCTTATGCTCTTTTTTCATCCTCGCCAACGGGAAAATCGTCCAGTAGCAGGTGAAGTCACATAAGCAAAAGAGCAGTGCACAGTACAAGTCAATACAAACTGTGAGTCATAGCATGCTACTACCGTGTCGTGCAGTGGACTCGGGTACATCGTCGTCATCAACGTCATTTCCAACGTCGCCTTCGCTCTCCCCTCACTTCACACACCAACAAACCCACAACGCTGAAATAAAATATTTATGCGCCAATTTGCAGGCTAAGACACATCGACCTTGATGGAGCATCGGAGCACAGCAGGCCTGAACTGTGATGAGGTTGGGTGAAGTTATTTCCTTGGTGCCTAACATTAGGGAGGGACGAAGCCAAAGTTTTGGTTGGGCGAGTTGAAGGTCGGGAAGCTTCCATAACATCATAGATATCGAAAACAATGTCCTATGATAAAACATGAGCACTGATGTAGGCACCTTGATCGCCGAGTCTAGTCAGTCACCACACACCACACCAATCAAACTAAAATGCACAACGAATCATATGCATGAATTAATATTTGTTTTACAACAGTTTAGAAGTTTCACCGGTACCCAATGGCGCAGCCAAGATCAAGAGTAGGAAACACAGGGTACATGCCTCACCGGTGACAGCTAAGGAATTCGAAAAGTTCAGCACTGGTTATTCCCAGAAGTGCCGTCTGACGGTTTTGAAATGGATATGTTGGCACTAATTAATTTTTTTTTTCGCTCTGGATTTGGAAATAAAAAGTACAAACTACGGAAATTGGGAATAATGTCCGAAATCGAAACAGTGTTCAAATCGTTAGAATTGGAATGGTTCACCCACCAGGTGTGTTGCAGCAGGAACATTTTTTACTGGAGCCCCATTAATACCTGTAATTCTTTCCCTCCAAAAGGTTAAGTGCGGAGTTTTCCAAATCTTTGGTGGTGGTTGGACCCAAGATAACTGGGGACAACAGGTACTCCAAAGCTCGCTGTTCTAGTATAGTTAGTTTAGACACTAGACAAAACCTACGCCAAGTGACGTCATGTACCAGAAGCGCTTTTTATTCCAGAATACTGCTGAATTATTTTCTAGTTTTGGATTACACCAATACATCTACTAAATATGGTGCTTTCATTTTAGCGTTATTATGGCGCTTTTCCCACGATTAGTGTCCCCGCTGGTTGTAAAGCATATCAGTCATTCATTGAAGCCTGAATGTTCTAATTTATTTTGCTAGCGTGCCGGTGGCTTTGAACCGAAAGACACCATCCCCAGAAATAATTTAACCATGGCGTGGTTGATATTGAGAACCCACTCCTCAGACAATTTATGCGAATTAAGGCCTTATTCCCACAATGTCAACTTGGTCAGCACGTCATTGATGCAAGCTAGTGATTAGTGTTAGCATGTGTGTTGGTCCCCTGTCAGTTATATTGTTCCTGTGTGCTATATGTAATCATGCCATACTGTGCCATTCACCAACTTGTGCACAATTTGGTAATTGCTTGCCCATTGCAGCATGGCTTGGCAGTAGTGGTAGCAGGGTAAGAGGGAGTTTCCAAACACTTAATGCATGCAACAAATTGCTTTACTGCTGCTATTTTGTGGCCAAACGAGTAATTATACTATTTACTGAATTTAATACAATGAACAAGGCATTTATACTCACATGGCTAAGATGTCATCTATCTATGCTCACCATATCATCTTAATGGTCATTAAGATGATATGACGATTATATTCCGGCACAAATGCATGTTTTTCAGTTGGTGAGGGAAGTAATGCAAAATGTGTTGCTTTGAGTGGGGTAATTGGTAATGAAGAATAGTGTTAAATGTAAGAACAGTGCATCCAAACCAATGTCATCCCTTGAATATCTTTGATATCATATATGCAACAATGCTGGTTGAGTTAGCATCGTAATCCTTCCTCAGTGCAAACCTAGGCTACCTCTTTTTCAGGAAAAACATTGTGTCGTTTTTATTCTATCCTCCAAATTCAAAAAAACCTTGGTATTTGCATACAAGAAGCCCCAATGAAGACAATTTTTTAAAGACAAATGCATGGACTGGACTTCATGAAGCTTACTAATAACTTCTTCCCAGTATCCAAAAAATAATTTTCCATAAACTGTGTTGAATGAAGAACAGGGCTACCTGGGAGTAGTGAAAAATTAGAAGAAGACAGGATAGGCAGTCGCGCACGAAAAGTCAAAACCAGGTTTAATTATGCAAAAAAGGAAGAATACGTATATTTGTGTATGGCTATTTTTAACGTTTTCATCATGATATTCCAGCAGAATTATGTCCAGCCTTTCTACATGGGGTAATGATAACATATTCAGCCTAGGATACAAAATGTATGTTTCCATTAACTGAGTTTCCATGTCACTAGGTGAATTAATATACGGTGATATTGATATTAATATTGATGCGAGTGTGTAATTAAGGTACGATGGATCTACCATTTCCTTCGTGAATCACGTTCAACATCCAGCATACAACATCAACAGGTTTTAGATGACCAACATGAGTATGTTTTAGGAGGTCCAACATCAGTTGATTAGGTTAGATTCAGTTAGGATATTTTTGTAATTTGACATCAGTGTTCTTCGTTACCCACCAAAAACCCCACTTCCCCACACTTTCCATATTTATATGGCGTGGGGGTTAGCATGTACTGGCATTGTCAAAATTAGTGCTTTATTCCTAATGTTTGAAAAATCTTAATTGAACGATATTCATTTTTTTTTATAGTGAAATTACTTTTCTCTAGATATCAGCACTTGAACTTGAACTGCTCATTTTCTGAGTCTTCACTTCCCATATAGATGAGTATCAGCTTCCTTCAAATCGCATCAGGTAGTGAGGTGAATTGAAGGAATGTTAAATGCTAAGCGTAGCGGTAGGGGGGGGGATGTTGTGTGGCCGGGTCCACGGCCAGAAGGAAATCAAAGGACCGTTCGTTGGGAGCCCATCTGCGTATGCCGAAGATGAACCACGAGAAGCGCTCTGGACTCGTCCCCTGAGGCTTAGCGGCCTGACGTTTCCCACCGAGGTATTCTTCAAAACATTCAGAGAGATGGATGCAGCGTTTTGTGTTCACCATGCCCAAGAACCCGACACTCTCAACAGAGATTCAAAGGTCATTGAAGGCTTCCGCCGGGTGTTGGAATCCAGATTCAATACCACGGATAAAATATGATTAAGTGCTTTGCGATGATCCGGACATTTATTCGTCTCGGGCTGGTGAACAAGGCGAACGTCGCCAAGCTCGCGAAGCGGCAGCAGCGGAAAGCCGAGCAGTTTGCTCAGTGACTGCGAAGTGTGGGCCATACCTGGGCGACACTTCACATTCAGATCAGTGCTTGAATTCTTCATTGTTTGGACGTATAGGTTCATCACCTTCAGTTGATCATTTAGCTGCATATCAGAACTTTCTATACAAATATTACACGAGACTAAACGTACATGGGCGCTGTATGACCAACGCAGTCAATGCGCCCGAAAGCCCAAATAACCAACCAACCAAACGTACGTGTTGCAGTTGCACCGAGTGCATGTCAAGCTCAAGAACTGATATGCGCCTGTGTTTGTGAAGTCGGTAGAGCGTAGCCTGTAGGTTTAGCGCGTACTCATCGTTCCACTACGGTGCTCGTGAGTAGTCCGTGTATGTATGCATGTCGAGTTGTTTTCAGCTACAGATGTCACGATGAGGATGTTCCATCTATTCTTGCTAGTTCGTCCGATTTTATAAGATGCCAGATGTAAAGACATAAAGACATCAAAGATTAGTGCAACTATGAGCCACAAGGGCCCTTCTTGGCCGCGCTCTGTACACTGAAGCAATCGCCCACCAAATCTGTCAATCAGCCCTCCCTGTAATACTGAAAAGCAAGTCCTCTATTCTTATAATGCTTGTCTATGCTGTTTTTAAAGATGTTCCATGTGCTGCTACTGACAATGTTTTCTGGCAGCTGGTTCCAGTGTTCTACTACCCTGTTGGTGAAGAAAGTCTGCCTTAACCTTGTTCTGCTGTGGTTAACTTTAATTTTGAATTTATGACGTCTAATTGCATTATTTCTGTTCGATTCAAACATTTCCCCAAGATATCCCCTCTCCAGACCATGTACAAATTTAAAGACCTCCATGAGATCTCCTCTCAGCCTTCTATATCTAAGTGAAAACATATTCAAGTTCTTGAATCTTTCCTCATATGCCAGGTTGCTTATGCCATTAACCATTTTTGTAGCCCTCTTTTGTACTCTCTGTAAAAGCCAACAATCTTTTTTATAGCTAGGAGACCAAGCTTGGATGCAGTATTCCAAATGTGGCCTGACATGTACACAGTAAAGCTTCCTGATGACTTCCTCACTTCGTATGATACATTCCTATTTATTGCCCGAGCGTTCTCAGTGCCTTCTTCCTGGCTTCCTTGGTCTGTTCTGATGCCCCACATTTTGTGTTTAGAATAACACCTAAATCCTTCTCCTGTTCAGTCACTGATAGCACTTAGCCACCCATGAAGTACGGAGCCTTCATATGCTGCTTACCAACATGCATGATTTTGCACTTATCATAATTAAATTTAATTTCCCATTCTTCAGACCACTTCACAAGTTCGTCTAAGTATTTTTGCAGCGAAATATGCTCATCTTAACCTGTTATTGCCCTAAAGACTTTCAAACCATCCGCAAATTTAAAAACTTTACCGCTTAGGCCACTTTCAATGTTATTTACAAATATAATGAACAGTAGTGGCCCCAGTACTGACCCCTGGGGGACTCCACAAAGAACATTTTGCCATGATGGCTTCGTACCATTTAGCATCACTCTTTGCTGTCTATCTGAAAGCCACATCTCTATCCATTTTAAGATGCTACCTGCAATGCCATGGGACTGAAGCTGCATCATTAACCGTGTATGGAGTATCTTGTCAAAAGCCTTACTAAAGTCAAGATATGCTACATCAACCTGATTTCCCTGATCAAATTGTTCTGTGGCGAAGTCCAACAAGTCCAAGAGATTTATGAGACACGATCGCTCTTTCCTAAATCCATGTTGAGTATCTTGAATCAATCTGTTTCCTTCCAGATAACTATTCTATCCTTGATAATTGATTCGAGTACCTTGCAGACTTGGGATGTGAGACTTCCTGGCCTATAGTTTTCATCTTTCCCTCTTTCTTCTTTCTTGAAAATAGGAACTACATTTGCCCTTTTCCAATCGGTTGGAATTTCATTATGTGAAACTGATCTACAAAATATTATACTAAGTGGAAATGCCAGTTCCTTTTCAGTTTCCCGCAACACTCTAGCATAAATTTCATCGGGTCCTGCTGCATTGTTTGGCTTTATTTTCCTGATATGATGGTAAACAACATCACTATCAATGAAATCAACATCATTTATCAGATCACATGTCACTGAACTATGGTGTACGGTCGGCAAATTGGTCATATATTCCAATGTAAACACTGATTTAAACTGCTTGCTCAGCTCCTCAGCCGTCTCACTATCCTCACCCAATGTAGTCCCGTTTATTTCGAGTGGACCAATTGTGCTAGAAACTTTACTCAGATTGTAGAAACTAAAGAACTTTTTACTGTCCCCATTACAGTTTCTAACTAAATCCAGTTCTTTTGCTCGCTTAGCTGCTCTGGTTTTTTGCTTCACAGCGTCTGTAGCTTTTCGATACGTCTTTAGATTAACGACATTTGAGGCTTCTTTGAAGACTCTAAATGCAGTTTTCTTAGCCTTAATTGCTTTTATCAAGTCTGGTGTAGGCCATGCTGGCTTTCCTACCCTTCTTTTGCGTCTTTGCTTTTGGGGGACATGTCTAATCTGAGTTTCCTTCAAGTAAGATTTGAAGTTTTCCCAGATTTCACAGGCATTTAAATTGGAGAAGTCTTCTTCCCATCTGATGGCACTTAAAACCGCTCTCATGCCGTCAAAGTCTGCTCTGTTGAAATTTGGAACCTTTACCAAATTATCCTTGATAATTTCCCCTACATGTGCCTTGAATCTAACTATGTTATGGTCACTTTTTCCCAGAGTTTCGCCTACAGTCAAGTCTTGAACAAAGTCACTTAAATACGAGAATACAAGGTCCAAGAATGAACCATGGTTGGTTTGTAAAAAAAAAAGTGGAAAAAAAACTGGTCTTTAAAAAGATTTTAAAAAAATTTTTATAAAGGAGGAAAAAAACCAAAATTTTTTTTTTATTTTAAATTAAAAAAAAAAAAAAAAAAGGACTTCCTTTTAAAGTTTATACTGATTTCCTCACAAATCACCTTGTCAAACTCCAGTTGCTGAGAATGTGGCAGGGTTCCTGATCGGTAGAAAGCTCCAATCCTCAGAGTATTGCTGTTGCCTTTTCCCACAGTGACATCAAGCCAAATGGACTCTACAGACACATTATTATCCACACCTGCTACTTCTTGAGAACTCAATAAGCTATTCACATTGAGCATTACACCACCCCTTTCACTGCAGGACCTCCTCAGCAACATAACACTCCTCAGCGACATAACACTTGAACTCATCAAATTTCGACCGAATACTCTGAGCATCAAACATCATACACTTAACAAATGCTCCATAACCACCTTTGGCTTTTTCATACTGAGGAGTTATTTTACCACTAGATGAACTATCACTCTGACTCCTTGAACTACTGCTGTCCCTATTTGCTGACTTTGAGGTTCTATTGCCTTGGCTGACACTATTTGAATATTCCTGAGTTGGCAATGCAATTTCATCCCTCCCCACCCAATTTCCTAGTTTCCCTGAAGGACATGCTCGTACACTTTGCCTAACACATGGACCCCCTTCTCAGAGAAGTGCAGGCCATCCATCGGATAGTGGTCCCACGATGCATAAAACCTGCACCACTCGTCTACAAAGGTGAAACGTAGCTCATGGCAGAGCTTACCTTCCCTGGCGTTGGCTGCCAGTGCCCTAGAGCTCCACTTAGGGGAGGCTCTAGCCCTAGGCAAAATTGCTGTTACAATGACTCTATTGTTACCCCTCAAGGTGGCCAGAAGGGCCCTGTAGTCCCGCAGAAGCTCCTCACTCTTAGCAGGACCTATGTTATTCACCACTACGTTGACTAAAACTGTACTAAACTGGTGATCACTGGTGGCCTGTGCCACCACTGGTACCAGGTCCTTCACCTTGGCACCAGGCCTGGTGATGCACCTCCTGTCCCTCCTACCTTTACAGAATACCCGATCTAAATGTCGCACACGAGAGTCGCCGACGACCAGCACTGACTCCTTACTACTACTATCCTGGGGGCATTCCTCCAATGCCTGGAACCTATTCGATGTTAATATGCCTGCCCGCTGGGCCGTTCGACCAGGCTTCCTCCCGCTTCTACCACCTGCCACTCATTCCCTGACCCTTTCCTTAGGTTCGCGTCTCCAAATCCTCCACCCCCTGACCTCATGCCACTTCCCCTCCTGTGACCTACCAGAACTACCCCTCCTCTGTTCACTATTAACACTCCCCTCTCGAGAAATCCCAGCCACCTCCACAGCAGGGGAAGCCTCAGCTACTTGGGGGCCTGCGACCACCTGGGCATAAGATGTCCCTGCTATGGAGTGACCTCTTGTTGCTTTTTCTTCCCTACCCTGTGCCACAAGGGCAGCCTTGAGCTTGGAAAGCTCTGCCGTAAGGGTCCTAATCTCTTCCTCTAGAGCTTGCATCCTGGTCAAACCATCCTACAGGCTGCAGCTTATGCCTAGAGTTGGATTCAAATTAACTCGCTAACCTGGACGCTACATGACCAATGTAGTCGATGCGCCCTAAAGCCCTAATAACTAACTAACTCGCTAAACAACCGACAAAAAAGAGCCAACTATCATTCAGTATAAATCACTGCCCCCTATACTGTCAGTTAATTATCTAGGTACCTCAAGAATACCAACACGCTAAGCAGAAACTATTAAACAATTGTTTTTTGTTTTTGTTTTTCTTTTATAAATAAATAAAATGTCTAATCTAATTGTCGTCTAGACAAGTAGACAACTATATGAATATCCCTTTTGATATCACTTATGGCTAGACAGAAAAATGAACAGTCACACATCACTTATGAATACCACCAACTTAGTACCAATTAAACTCTATCTGAAAATTAAACACCAAACACACAATGCACCACAAAAATAAATAAAGTATGTTAGGATAGTATTAATGTTGTCTAATGTACTTATGAAATATACACGCTTGTAATATTTCCAACTACAGAAATCGAAGCGACGAGAACGCGCCTAAAGCCACTAGGCCACACCTAAAAACAAGATGGCGCTCGGCAACCTCGCTAGGTTGATATTGTATAATTTGCGTGCTACGAAAATGCTTGTCCGATGAAAACTAATGAAATATAATCACAGAAGTAATTGCTAAACACCTATCCACAGCTTAGACTAGAGTACTGCCCTGTTCTGCAATGACTTATCTGGAAATCCGGAGCTCCAAACGGACGTCCTTCCACCGTGACACCTGGCGACAAACTCGCCAGGTGTCAGGTGTCGTGTGGTGTACGTACTGTAATGTTAGGTATTGTAATGTATTGACGCGATGTAATCTCATTAAGCAACATGGCTTATCTGCACCTGGTACCAATAGCCTCTTGTGGCACGCGTTTAGTGGAGCCGCGGTAGCTCAGTCGGTAGGGTGTTGGTCTCTTGACCGCAAGATTATGGGATCGAGTCTCGCAACCAGCGGGATTACCGAGTCCACCCGCGACCAATCGGTTTGAGAAGTCGGCGACGCTATATGACCTAGCAGTTACTTTCGTCGTAAAAGAACCCAAGGTTCTTTTTCTGCTTTATGTGTTTGCTTCTCCCAATATATGTCTTGCGTTGTGCTTCCTCGACATATCGTTTTAATACGCACTCTGTTGGACGACGGAATATTCATGTGCGCAAAATGACGAACGCAGTCGATGCACCGAAAATGCACATTCACCTCCACCACAGAGTACTCAACCGAAAAACAATTGGCAGTGGGAGAGAGGGCCTTCCTCAATCTTGGCAGACTCGTCTTTCCCAGATGTATGCTCCTCGTATTAAAGTCTGATTGATAAACAACTTGTGTTCCTGTATTTATGTCGTGCTGTATTGCAAAATCCTTGATATTTCAGGTTGCACGACGCGAATAATGAAATCATATTTTAAAATGAAAATATTTTCCTCAGTTAAAAAATAGAACACATAATTGAAAAGATGTATGGTATTACGTGGTAATTATCCATTCCACCCACAAATTATGCTGTTATTAAAGTTGCTTCCGAGCTGGTCTGGCATTGAGATTGCTGTTGCCACTGCATTATTGCCTGCATTACAGAAGTTTGATTCACATAGCGTCAGCGACGCAGCCATGTGAATCAAAGGCAAGGCATTTCGACTGAAGATACCGAATAACGGTGTGCGAACATGGGCAAAACCAAGGTGGGGGATGAACGGGGATGCTTCCCCAATCTTGCAAAGTTCCGCGTTAAGCCTTTAGCAATGAATGTTAATCGAACCGAAATCCCCATGCGGGCATCTAAAATCCGTCTTAGCGCTTATGCGTTCCACAAAGTTGTTGCCGAATCTAAATCGAGCCTTCATGGTAGGAAAAGCGTGAATTTTGATTTTGCGCCGGCACTCCAGAAAGTTCAGGATTGTCACCGAAATATTTCAGCCAACGTCTGCTCCTGTCAAAGCAATGCTTGTCGCAGTCCTGGCGACGTGTGTTCGCCGTGTATCGTAAGAGGCGTGGAGCCGAGCTTAGAACTGGCATCGCTCTGACTCCAGTGCAGGTCCAGTCACTTGACTGTTCGACAGCATGCACAATTGTTGGTTTTATTACCTTGATAATCATGTAATGTTATTAGATGCACACCTCAAGCAGCAGGGACTAATGTTGGTCGGCGTGTACTGGTGGGCGGGGAAAGGGCAACCGTTAGTTTTTAGCTCAATATTTGCGATGCACCGCTGTAGTGTGACAAATGATTAAATTCAAGGGGGTCCTGTCTCCTGTCCAACACCCGATGGTCCGCCGCCCGTGTCAGGAAGGGACTGTGGGCCTGGACACTGCCATAAGCGGTGGCGTGTTCCTATGCACTTCCTATGCCTGGCTGATTAGAAGTGCCCAACCACCAATTTAATGTGGCCGAACCCCAGCCTTGCAGAATATCTGAGTATTTCCCTTATCTTTATGAAGAAGATCGCCCCAGGTGAACAATGCCTTAATTCACTGTCGCTTATTAGGATTTCCCGCGACGCACACAAAGAACTGCCGACATCCAGCCTCGAACCGGCTATCTCCGAGTCGGCAAACTGACGCGCTACCAACTGCGCTACCCACACCGGGTCGCTCGGCCCGCGTAAGTTAAATATTGTCGATGGATATGACATGGGTCTAAACAACACCATTTTACACAATAACTAGCACGTTCATGTGAAAGCCTTCCATGATTATCGAAACACCATGAAACAAGCTTTCAGATGACGAATAATTTATACCACTCAGGTATACTTGTTAGTCGGGAACTTACGCGTAAAAGTACCATTTCTTGCTGTCGTGATAACCTGCTGAACCCAAATCAGCGCCCAGATGACGTCCCCGGCTGCCAATACACATTGACAGGGGCCGGTTGGACCCACCGTATTCGCCTTCTTGATCTCATTCACCAATATGATTTCTAATTGCCTTCAAATTGACTTTGGACAGATCAAGGCGGACAATATTCCAAAATCTCAAAAATGCCACCATTCGCAGTAGTTGCAGCATAGGAACACCAAATCCAGAGCATACTGTTCTTTCATCAAATCAAAGAACTCTGCCTTTCCAAATTTTAACCAAGGTCAAGGTTATTAAACAGAGGTTAGGTCAAAGTATCCCTTCTTATCGCACTAGGAGGAAAACATTTCGTGCAGAACATGATAAAATAAGATATGGACACTCTGCCTTCAAATATGTGGCAAGGTTAATGATGTTAGGTCAGGTCAAGTATTATGCACATTTGACACTGCCATCTTTTGTGTGGAGTTCAGACATTTGTGCGCGTCAGCTGCCTTGGAGCCATTGCGCCACCAATGTCGTCTTATGCCGAATGCTACTGCTCCTTGTGCATTGAAGTTTTAATTCGGTTTTAGAGCCACCGAAGTAGTACACCAGGACATTGTGTGAACAAACAGTTATCCGAGATGACCCGGTTTCGTGTGACTGGACCTTATTATATCAAGCAAATATAAGGCATATAAAGAGCAGGTATAAAGAGGCACAAAATGTCGGACAGTAGGAACACATAGCAGACGTAAAGAGTCTTCATATAGGTACGGGGGACGCAAATAAGGTCACAAGGGTGCCGTACCCAAAAGCATTTCTCGTCGCGCTGTTGACAATACCTGGAATCATTACCCGAGTGGAAGTAAGGTCAGTCTTGCTGCTGACAGAATTTGCTTTTCTGATGTCATCAATATCCATTGATCGAAATGCACAAGAGAAGCCATGTCTCAAGCAGATTCAATGGTTTTGAGGAGGTGTGAAATATTAATACATGGGTGAAATTGGTACCTATTAATGATAAGGCGAAAGGAAGAATACGAAGAAAGTGATAACTAATGCACACAAAATTGCTCGGAAAGATGATGCGAAGCCGTGACTAAACCCACACCGTTCACCATGACTAACCAGGGTCTTGGAGTACGTACCGTCTACCAGGGTTCGATTTATACTTTGCAATCCTGGATGATGAGAGGACAGTTTTTGGGTGATGAAATACGAAAAGGATGTTTTCCTTCAAACATTTGCATCAGAATCGCACTTTGAAGTTTGAAGTGAATATTGAGTATTTTACCACAGGGCACAGGGTACCTTGTCGGACAACGCCACTAGACGTCCAAATTGAAAGCACATGGATGAAGCAACATGGAGGATAATTTTGCGGAGAGGATAATGCAAAATGGCAAAAATACAGAAAAAGGTCGTTTTTCGACCATGACGTCCACTGTGGCGGGCCAAGGTCGCAGAGCATACCGTCCACTGTGGTGGACCTGGACCGTGTGGCACATCTACTATGACGGACTAGGGCCGCGAAGCATAGCATCCACTGCGGCGGATCACGACCGCGGAGTACATCATCTATTGTAGTGGATGAGGGTCGCGAAGAAAACCGTCCACTGTGGCGGATCAGGACCGTGGACTACGCCGTCCATTGAAATGGAACGGGTCCGCGGAGCACGCCGTACAATGTGGCGGATCAGGGCCGTGAAGTACACCGTCCATTGCGGCTGATCATAGCCATCAACAGGTCAAATTATGTCATGCCATGGCAGTGGCGTACATATGATTTGCGAGAGGGGGCAAACTGATTTGGAAGGTGCTCATCTCACCCATTACAAAAAGTCGGCAGATTTCCATCGATATTTTGTTAAAAAGGGGGTTCTTTGTATTTTTCCATACAATAATTTGACCGAATTAACTGTCCTGTGGAAGGGGCCAAATCTACTACAATTATTTCCGAATCAACGGACTCAACCCCAATGCCCCACATCCTGTATGAAGGTTTTTCTTTTCGTTCCCTTGAAAAGTCGCCTCACACTACTGAAATTGCACCTGAACAAATCACCCCAAAATTGAAAATTTGCCAATATCACGTATTCCAATTAATAACGCCCGGTCGCTAAAACACCAACGTTCGTGCACGTGTACACCCGCATTGCGCAATCTGTGCGTTCGCCACTCTACGTGCGCTTCTCCGGTTTCTGCTTGGCCTCCCGCGTTTTGCTAATTACAGTTACATGATAGTCTTGTGCCAGACTTTACATGTGGAATGCCTGGTATGGCGGCTAGCTTGAAAAAAAACGATGACTTTACTTCGATGTATTAGTTATCTTCTCACCACATTTTCTCGTGATTAACCCTTGCCCGTATAGGGGGCAACCCCCTATTTTTTGTGTATTCCTTCCAAACCGATGAACGGATCGCTCTTATATTTTGAGTACCCATTGGGGCAAACTTTTGACGACTTTTGGTGATTTTTTTAGAAGTCATATCAGGTGACGTAGTTATGAGGTCATAAAGGGAGCACCTCCGACCAGTTTTCAACAAATACGTGATTATCGCAAATATTTTTTACGTACTTATCGTAAATATGGGAATATAATGACAAATACAGATGCCCAGATGGGTTCCCATTGAAAAATAATGTTCCAAAAAAACGGCGACCTCGGTTGACCTAGGTTGACATCGTTTGACCTTTCGACCCTTGTTAGCTGACCTACTGTAATTTTTCGTTTTTGAATTCGAATTCAGCGTCCATTTTTACCTTAGGCAACTTTAAACTTCGAAATTGGAGCTACTTTTCGAGACAAAAATGGACATTTTGGTCATGGCTTTAACCTCATTTTGTGCATGATATATCGGTCCGATCACAGCGTGTCACATGTCATTATGTTCGCAAGGTCCTAATGAACATATTTCCGGGAATTTCATGCATATTTATGCAGTAGTTTCGATAGAACTGACGATTTTCTTAGGAAAAAAAATCATTGTAGACATTTGACCTAACCTGGAAGGTTAGGTCATTGACCTCAGAAGACCATACTGAATTCCAATCGCGAGATCTCGGCAAGATCTATAACTTTGGTCTTTGGTTCGTTTTCGTAACATACACGTTTTCGAATCCCCAGGGGGGATGGGAGGGGGAGGGGGAGGGGAGGGGGGTCGTACCAGCCCTCCCATACGACCGAAGGTGGTACAATGCCGTATACTGACGAGAGTTAAGAAATTCGGAGACAAACTGAGCTTTGATGCACATATCTCTCTCGTTAAATAAACTCCCAGATTGTCTACCAGATTGGAAATGTGATGTGGATTCGCTCATTAGCTTATCCATACCATAACCTAATAACCATAACCGACATAACCTAATCTAGCATATCCTAGCATTCCTTTGGAGTTAAAAAAATAGAACAAACATTTATGCAATATATTTTCTGAAAATATTATAAATATATAAACCGCACCGAGTCAAACCTAACCAAACGTCAACTGCTTTTGAAGTAAAAATTTCCGATTTTAATTTTTTGGGGAAAATTTTCCAACTTAGAAAACTGAACTACTGAACCTAACCTAACCAAACTGGCATTATTTTGCCCTATGGTGGATACAAAACAATGTTCTAAATACGTTTGGCTCCATATAGCAAACAAACGGGCTAGGTTTGGTGAAGGTTTTTTAAAGGTTTTTTAAGCTGATAACTTTTTTTATTCCAAAAGGTTTCTCCAAAAGTTGAAAAATATTTTGTAAATTTACATTTTAAGGGTATTTTTTATTCCTCGGAGTTTTCCTT
This sequence comes from Imbricaverruca yamaguchii, assembly GCA_034440575.1. NCBI lineage: Eukaryota > Metazoa > Arthropoda > Thecostraca > Neoverrucidae > Imbricaverruca > Imbricaverruca yamaguchii. The sequence goes on along the minus strand of JAOTOL010001162.1, from coordinate 70,309 downwards.
GAGATATCATGTTTATACAGGTGACTAAGATGATGGGACCACTTATTTTCCGTACAAATGCTTACTTTTCAGGTTATGAGCCAACTGATGCGAAACAAGGGGTTTTGAGTTAGGTAACAGCATGAAAATTGTTTTGAAAAATGCAACAAAACCTAATCTAACGTAGCATAACCTACCTTTTAAGAACACAAAGAATACTAAAAATGTCTATCTTTTAAAATGTGAAGCAATTTATTTTCTGAACATTGTCAACATTAAAAACAAACATAGCCCAGCCTAACGTAGCCTAAGCTGTTCTTGAATATTTTTTTGTGAAAATGTTTGTAATATTTTTGGCAATCTTTTCAGGATTATTGTGCTTTATACCGGATTGACTGCGTATTTAGTAAACACGCGGTCAATGTGGCTGCAAACCCAAATAAACAAGAAATGTCTTCGCACACATTTGCCTCCATAAAGCAAACAAATGGGTTAGGTTGGATTGCGGTATGTTAGTTGAACATTTTATGTTGCTAAATTTGTCACCTTTTTCCCAATAAAAATGCATTCGCACAGATAATAAGTGGTCCCCTCATCTTAGTCACCGTCATGAACATGGTGTACTGAAAAAAATATTTTCCCCCTAAAAATCACCTTTAACTAGAAATTTCGCAATGATTTTGTTTTCAAGAGCATCTCAGGGTGGTTTAGATTGGCTGACATATTAAAATTTTGACAATTTCAGAAAATAAAATGCTTTAACTTCTAATTTCATTCTGCTACGCATTCTGATCGATCTGGTGGCGTTATGCCCCTGTTGTGGTATTTGTAAAGTATTTCTATTTGTTTCGTAGCATTCGGTGTAACCATAGCCTGGGTAACTGAAGTTGAGACGTAATCTCGTTGCGGCGGACTGACTCATGCATGATATTTATTATCAATACCAAGCTAAGAATTAATAGGTACTCATTTGTGGTTACTGTCATTGTTTTTTGGTGAATAACTTCAGTACCCCTGATTATTTACTCACTGGCAGCTGACAATTTGACAATTGTAATGCTAAGCATGAATAATTATGCTTTGTTTTTTCCATACTTTGTGTCATGGCATCCTATCCACAAAGATACATGCTTTATAAAATTATTTTCATAGCTTGCATTTAAGTCACAAGACTCAAGTGACTCATTGTAATTTGAATATTTGACTCATGATTCAACTAGTTTTTTTTTAAATAGAAAGATGTGATTCAACTCACAACTCAAGATATATTTTGGGGAAAAGAATTGAGTCAACTCGTGACTCAAAACAGATTGATTGATGAGTTGATTCTCGATTCAACTTGAGTTGAGCACAAGTGTGATTGGTGGTGTGTAAAAACATTAGTGTGACAATGGAATTGTTTAGTGGCATAGCAAATTGTTTAAGGCAATCTGATTCATAATCCATCAGCATTTGCTAATCTCAGCATTTTACAATACAAGTTGTACTTCCACAATGGAGGGAAATCCAGTTATTTTGTTGTTTTTTGCACACTTCAATTTTGCGGCAAAAGGTGGAGAGTCAGTCCACTATCTAAACCAAATCAATTTATTTACAGTAGAAAATATGCTGGCTAACATCAAATAAGTTGTTTTTATACAGCAGGGGGGGTTTCCTCATTTTTTTCCTTTTTTTCCTTTAGCTTTCTTATGAACATAAAAACAGCATGGCTTATAGGGGGCCCAAATCAACATTGGTGGGGCCATGGCCCCCACAAAAGGATACAAATCGACGCCCCTGATATATATATATATATATATATATATATAGTGCATTTATATATGTATATATACGTATACTTTATCGTACATATCATAAGATCATATGTGTATTATATGTATATATATATATATACGTTTACGTATACACATGATAACTTGCAAATAACAATTATTATTCGCAACGTAGCTGAGGGAGGGAGTGTGACCACCGAGTCATAGTCATAGTCCCTCCCCCGCTGCAATCAGTCCGATCGTTTCACATTTATTTGGACCTCCCCAGTAAAACTCATCCGAGGCCTCCCAGATCCGACATGTGACCTCAGGTCACCTATGTAGGAACACATTATCAGGTCATTGCCTGCTCCAGTTACCGGAACCGGGCTGCCCACCTGACTGCTCCGTTGGGCGGTTCGGCACAATCGGCTTCGCAAAAAAAGGAGTGAAATACATGAATAACGTATAGAAACACTTAAGCACACAATGACAAACAGTAGAATGTGCACGGAGTAACATGCAAAGTGACGTCAATCTCATGATAGTCATTTCCATGTACGACAACATTCCAGTTGACAATGCTTGGTTCCATTAGCCTGTCATGATAACCTCAGCGACCTAACAGGACTTTTAAATCATATAGCAGAACAATATGCATCAAACAAGCCGCTAGTGTTGTCAATAACACTTCCCTTTTGCCAATATACGGGAAGCGCATCAGCGCAGATTTTTGTGGTCTGGCGCTGCAATTAAAAAAAATATTTTAACCGCCCATAACTTAAAAACTCTTCGGCAAATTTTAATGTTTCTTGACATAAACAATGCGCCGGTCATTTCTAAGCAGGTACGGAAAAATGGCTCATATCGGCCAGTACAATATGGAGTTATGTACGAAAAATCGGAGGGGGTGGGCGGATTTCGCCATCCTCCCCTCCAGGGCGTGCGTTACCCTGTCATGAACTTGACCTGACTTGACCTCGGTGACCTGACATGACTTTGGAACAATGTAGCATAGCAATATACATCAAACAAGTCGCTAGTGTTGCCAAGAACACTTCCTTTTTGCGAATATAATGGAAGCGCATCAGCGCCAATATTTGTTGTCTGGCTCTGGAATTTTTTTTTCTCGAGTTTACCGACCCCGAACTCGAATATTTTTCGGTAGATTTTCGTTTTTCTTACTTTAAACAACGTGCCGTTCATTTCTAAGCAGGTACACAAACAATGACGTATATCGGCCTATAAAATCTGGAGTTATCTACGAAAAACAGGAAGGGTGGGCGGATTTCGCACCCCCTCCCACCCTCCAGGGCGCGTGTTAAGATCGTGGATTGGAAAGGTTGATGTGTTTGACAAGTTTACCGCTTTGGAACTAGGTGCATTTGTGTTTCATTTTCGTTTCGTTCTTATTGAGTGAGATTAAGAAAGGTAACTTGCCTCGAGGTATGTGCACACCTGCTGCTAGGTATGCATCCCATATTTGATACTGTATTGTCAAGGGCAATTGTCCATGTTGAAGGGCAGCTTTCAGCTGCAGATACCTCTACGCGATTCGATACGTTTTTGCACTTGTAGCATTCACATACGCATATTTGTGTGGATGTGCATTTTAGATATGTTAGAGCCTCCTGATAAATTTCTAAATGATCCCTGGTGAGATCAAAATGTATAAATTTAACTCCTACGTTTTTAAAAGAGATTTTGGAGTTTTTAAAGCTTTCCAGTGAAGTTCAAAACGGTCCTTGAGGAACTGAAGTTTCTAAATTTAACTCAGAAATTTGTGATTTTGACAGATTTTGAAGTCTATAGTGATTTTTTAATGGTCCATAGCGAAACCATATGTCATCAAAATCACACGATGACATTCCCTCGATGATTACGAAAATGGTCGAAAGTTACTTAGATGGTGTATATTCGGGTTCAACCCTTCGTCAAACAACGCAAAAATAGGCAATTCAAACTCACGGTCGAATTCTCACTGCCTCATTTTATTATCTACGTGGATGTCTTGCCTTGCTAGGTATAGGCTTTTTTATTCTTGCACGTATTGATGGCGTCTCCGGAATTAAAAAGCCTATGCCTAGGAAGACACGACATCGACATGGACAATAAAATAAGGCAGTGAAAATTCGACTGTTATCTATAATTGGATATTCTTGCTCTTTGATGAAGGGTTGGACCCGAATATACACCAACTTTCGACTATTTTTCTAATCATCGAGGGAAGGTCATCGTGTGATTTTGATGAAATTATATGTTCCTCGCCAGAGCACTAAGTGATTTACATGACATAAATTATGTCTAAATCTAACTGATAAATTCGAGATTATAAGAGATTTTGGAGATTGCAGTTTTCGGTGCGTTGTGAATTTCTAAAGGATCATTGGTGAAATCACAATGTCTAAATGTAACTTCTGAATTCGAGATTTGGAAGGATCTTGGAACCTTCTTGTGAATTTCTAGATGATCCTTGGCGAAGTCAACATGTCCAAAACTAACTGATAAATACGAGATTATAAGCGAATTTGGAGGATTGTGAATTTTCGAATGGACCTCGGTGAGATCAACATGTCTAATTAAAATGACTACGCCTCTGAGTATTATGCGAAAATAAACCATTCCTTAGAAAAGAACATATGCTATGTGAGCATATGAGCATATGATTATAAGAGCACATGAGCATATGAGCATGTGCCGTGCTTTACGTTCCCTTATATTCAGCTGATACGAGAAAGCAAAGGCTGACGTGCAACAGAGGTTACAAAGAATGACGAAGAGCGTTCAATTTCATTTAACAGCAGCGTCTTTTACTATCGAGCTTGTGCACACCATTGGCCTTGAGGGCCAGCCGGTCGTCATGGCAACGACTTAGGTCCCGCCCTCCGGGGGTCGGCCGGCCGGTTTTGTGTAGTGTCCTCGTTTACCGCACGGAACATGCTTTTTCGAGAAGATATAAATAAAAACTATCCGGTTTCGTGTGTAGAATTGTTCAGGCATTCGCATGGTGTCATATTTTCTAATATACACTTAAAATTTCCTGCGTAAAGCCGTGACAAATATTGGCCGTTTTGGCTCCAGATACACGCAAAGTGCTGCCGGGTGTCGCTTTGTGTACGTCACGGACCCGGAACAGCTTGATCCGGGGCCCTCCAATATCGTTTGGCAATCGGTGACGTCACATGGGCTGGACAATTGCTCAGTCCCGTAGGCGCTCCAGCCAAACTTACGTGTTTTCCACACAATATTTCTGATCTTAGATACCATCAAAATTGGACATCTGGTCCATTGGAAAGCTTGAAAAATTTTGTCCACGAATATGAGCCTTATTTTCTCCTCTCACTAAAACGTTTTGCTTGGACCCACGCTGACTACATTCATGTCGAACGCCGCGGGAATCGCGCTGTGCCACGGATGGTAGCAGCATGATGAAACAGGCCAACTGAAGAACAGGACGGGAAGGACGGGTAGGAGCAAGTAAGAGATAACGGTTGCAACATAATTCCTTCCCACTCAACGCAGGGGCGTAAACAAGAGTGGGGGCACTAGGGGCTTGTGTCTCCCATGGGAAGGCGGAAGCCCTCCGGCCAGGAAAATGCGCCAACAATATATTTAGGCTACCAGTTGAGGCACCGATACTGATTGGAATGTCGCTCCCTCATCACCCATGTGCAGATACGGAAACTGTAGTTAGTTTTCGGGATTGTTTTCCATTTCAATTAATGCGCGTCTAGACCAACCCTAGAAAAAATTCCATTAGGAATTTCCTAATGGTCTTGCCCCTTGGAAATTGGAACATTCCGAATGGTCTAATGGTCCTGATGGTACCTAATGGTTCTAATGGTACCTAATGGTCCTAATGGTACCTAATGGTTCTAATGGTACCTAATGGTCCTAATGGTACCTAATGGTCCTGATGGTACCTAATGGTCCTGATGGTATCTAATGGTTCTAATGGTACCTAGTGGTTTCCTGATGATTCCTGTGATCCTAATGGACCCTCATGATCCCAATATCCCCTGGTGGTTTCTAGTGGTCTGAATGGTGGGCTTTCTAGCAGAAAAATATATTGATATTGGGAACAGTTTTTGGATGTTTACCCTCGATGTATCAATCGTGGTACGAATTCCCTTGTTTTATTCCATGCCTAAGGGCAACACGCAACACTATGACTCTTGCAGCGTTTTGCCGTAGCTGTTGCACACACACATACATATAAGTAAGCATTTCTCAACACTGCGCCGCCTGATACAATGCACCACGTTAAAATAGGGCGTTTAATCAGGTCCATAAATCAATGCCAACTACTGGAAGTGTTGGGTTTTGCTTTCATATTTATTGACAGGGGTTCACGCAGCAGCCATACTTTTGAAACCATCAGTATGTGAGTCAGCTACGGAATCGAACAGTGCCAAAGTTCTGCGCACAGCACGGTAAAGTTCTACCAGCTTCCAACGATATATTCCACAACATACGGATGGATGGCATAAATTGCGGTCTTTTCCTATCACAACCAGGCCAAAATCAAGGCGTGTGGCACGACTGTTCGGCGCGAGAAGCGGAGTGACCGTGGCTCAGCTTCTTTCTGCATTTCTGGTGCAGCAGGATACTTCAGTTTTCTGCGCAGGTCTTGTTTTTTATATTCAGGAACCTGGACACCTTTCGTTCCACAAGCGCTATGTAGTCAGCCGATCTCCTGGTCGGTTGCAGGTGTCTTTTAGTCCATCTGTGGAAAACAGTTCGCCTGAAATATAATATGATATATAAACTGTACGGCCATTAATGCATATGCAATTAAGTGTTGTTGATCCAGGGTTTTTGCTTCATAACGTTTACAAGGGCGATCACCGTAAGGAATAAAACTATGACTGCACCCACCTTGGAACTAACAAAAACAAAAACACTAACATATATATAGCCTATAAACAAATGAAATTTGAAAAGGGCCAATGCGCCATCTGCAAATGGGACCACGGGACTATTCCATTAATCTACAGTGGGGAAGAAGATCGGAGAGGTTCGGGGAGACTCGAACAGGAAATGAATGGAACAGCGGGCAGACATTTGGGCAGATATGAACTTATGAGCTGCTTACGGACTGATCTTGTCTTCCAATAGTACTCTGGGTTTGTTGGGTCTTGATTCATTCTCACCTTGTCCTTGAACAGCAGCGGGCACTTCGTGCTGGAATGCATGGTTCAGCTCCTGCAGCTGCTTGGCATAATCCTGAAGAGCCTCTTTGTTGCTCTCGAGGAGGGTGACCTGCTGCTTCAGCTGAGTAACCTCCTCATTCTGCTTTGCCATCTCTTTCTGCAGGAGTCTGAACTTCTTGTACCTATCAGAAATTGAATATTTGGGTTTAGGGATGCCCCGACAGCAGGGTCATTTGGCGCCCAGTACCTATTAAATACACAACATTAGTAATGTCATTGCGATAAAGGACCTAGTATCATTTGAAGACATGGGATAGTGAGGATTGAAACTTCCAGGATAAATTAGCATTAAAGGTGAAAGTAATCAAACATCCTTCCTCACAACCATACAAGTGCCATATATTTTGATGGGTTATTGCTAATTTCCCTTGATTCTGGGGTCCTTGCTTCGATACAACTTGGCGATGCCCCCGGAATTAACAACTTCCATCCATTCAAAAAATATGATGACCCCATGAATCAGCATCTCTCTCTCTCTTGAGTTATGTGGACGGCTATGAATCCACATACACGCAACACGCACACTGTACACTGGTAAAGTGTAATTTAACACTTTACATGGCTGCGGCAAGCACAATCAGCTGGCTACATTTGCTAGTGACCAGCAAGTTATAGTTCGTTTTCTCTACTTACCTTCAGGAAATACTGTACATGAATTATATATATTGGTGTCCAAGCCAGATGAAAGTTCAAATACATCGTGTAGAAATGAAATGGTTATTGTACTGAAATCATATTTTGAGAGGAAAATGGTATCAGGATGAAACACAATGATCTTTTCTCCATCCAGTTGTATATTTGGAGCATATCTGAACTTCTTCATTACAAGCGTATCTAAGAAGCATCACATCTTAACATTAGTGAACTGTGTTCACACGTTCCTTAGTACCTGCCTGATACTTTGAAACCACTACTGGTTAAATACCCCTATTTTTTAAACAATTAAATATACTTACTTGGCTTGTTTTTCAAGTGGTTGATGGACATCATCTGGAAGTACAGAGGTGCCACCAAAGATACCTTCATCAGAGGCAGCCTAGCACCCTTTGGCCGACTGATCAGTCTCGTCAGGCTGGAGCTGCTGCTGCAGAATATACACAAATAATTACAATTATGCAGATTAGTGAGCTATTAAGGTTTTTGGTGCGCCAACAGCTCTGGTTATATACCCAGTACTCATGCTTATCACGCATTTCACTACTGCAACAGCAATGATGCATCTAGATTCTGCAAAAATAGCCAACACACAAAAAGGAACTTGTATGCTGATGTGCAGAAAGGAACATTGGAGGCATTTTTTTAGCAGAATACACCACATAGTCACAGCATCCTTGTGATATGTCCACTCATAGATGGCACACAGTGGGAGGAGAATCAAGGAATATCTAATCATATCTCACATACATCTTACTTTAGGGTACATATTTAAATTGTCACAAAAAGCTTGATGCAATTGTAAAGTTGAAAATATTTTGCTTGGTCTTTTGAATGCATCTCAGAGTCACCTTTGACATGATCAGTGCTTTGTATTTTGATAGACAAAGGTGGATTGCTTACAAACACTACCATCTTTTGTGCTTTATGCACCAAACGTGATGTAGGAGACATACAAAAGGTAGGTGTTCAGTAAACAGAACTGTTCAGGACCCCTTTCCAGTGTCCTAAAATTACTTCACCATTAACTGTGTGGATGAAGAAGGAAGTTGCTTGGGAATAGTGAAAGATTGGAAGAAAATAAAGGATCACCACTTAAGGATTAAAAAGTGGAATGCCTTTCACTTCAGTCACATGCAGTTTACATTATTTAGCAGTTGTGTGCATAATGACTGCCCACACATGTGGCAAAATGGTAAAAACCCAAGTCGAGGATGAAATAGCACAATTCCATTAACTGTGAATTTTCAGGCCACATGGTCAATTATTTTACACTGCCCCTTTCCCAAGGTGGAAGTGGGGGCATCTAAACATATACAGTTTACTGAACACCTACCTTTGGACGTCCACAGCATCCTGTTCAGAGTAAATAAAGAAGATGGCAGTATTCATGAGCAATGGACCTTTCTCTACTGAAATATGAGTCTGACCACATAGTTCTACTATTTCTTTGCTCATGGAGCTAGCAGTCCGCAGGCGCCATCGCTTCCGATAGCAGTGGGCTTGAAAAAAAAAAAGGAAATTACCAATTTTTTGTTTGAAACTGCACCAGTAGTTATAATTTGCAGTGGCTACTAATGACTAGTGTCACAACAGTTGCAGTGAAGTAATCCTGCACAACCACATCTCCATGTTTGGAATATGGCACACCGCTAAGAAATTATGGTGATTTTCAAGGATGCTTTTTCAAGCGGTTGAATAATTTCATCAAAAGGAACCTTTTGAACATTGGATAGCTTGTTCATTTTCATGTTTAGTACACCGTGCAATTACCGGTTCAACCACACAGAATCATCAGTAGTTATTTGTTGCATGACGTCTTAAGTGTTCAGATGTACATAAATATCCCCAAATGTACATAAATCAGTAGTTTCTTTCACTAGGTGCCAAAGGCAAGTGATTTGTCATGTTATCGTTGCCAGAAGTTTGTGGTCTTGTTCAAGAAACACTATAAAATGAAACGTATGCAAAAAACACACCGAAATTACCACTTACCAGCCAGTTTTAGTACTTGTGCTGTATAACGGTCCGCTTGATCCGCCGCAAGCCTCTCCACATGACCCGGACTGGCGCAGATGGACGTAAATCGTACTTCTTCCTAGGTCCGAAGTCCTGTATATCACTTATGTGAAGTACCTTTATCAAATTATCTTTTACGTCCGATGTGTATGCATAAATGGCAAATCACCGTGATCGGTGCTTCAAAGAAAACCAAACAACTCCAGACTAGCGAACCTCCAACAGCAACCGCACAAACCGCCACCAGAGGAAATTGGCATGCTAGTGATGGATAAATATATGCGCAATAGAGATGGATATGTGAAGATAAGCGGTTTCGTAAAACCACTTTTCGCCTGATAACAAAATATCCTAGCATAGCAATAATGTATTTAAATTATTTCAATTAAATTAAATTCTTCGAATTATTTCAAACCTGCATTTAAAGTAATTTAATTGTTTCATTATATTCCTAATGGTCCTAATGGTACCTAATGGTCCTGATGGTACCTAATGGTCTTCATGGTACCTAATGGTTTTGATGGTACCTAATGGTTCTGATGGTACCTAATGGTCCTGATGGTACCTAATGGTCCTGATGGTACCTAATGGTCCTGATGGTACCTAGTGGTCCTAATGGTGCCTAGTGGTCCTAATGGTGCCTAGTGGTCCTAATGGTACATAGTGGACCTAGTAGTTCTGATGGTACCTAATGGTCATAATGGTACCTAGTAGTCCTAATGGTTCCCTAAGTCCAAAAATAAGCAAACGCAGAAAGTTTCATTAAAATATCTGTATCAGTTAAAGCTTGACGAATGGTTGAACGTTTTTTAGGTGACCACACTTGACCTAGACTAACTCGTTGACCCTAGATGACCTGACTTCAATAGTTTGACTCAACATGCCCAATTGACGTGGGAAAAGGTATGCCAAATTTAGGCGCGTTGTCGCGATAATGAATTCTTTCACTATCCGCGAAAAAAACCTGAGGGGGTTCAAGACCCCCCCCGCGGGACGGCGCGGATTATCGGATTATAGTTCGACAGGTGAACGTTGAATGCATTCATTCTGAGAAGCGAATTCGCCGATCCCGACTAAGTTCATCACGTTGTTGTGTATTTTATCATCATCATCCCCTAAGCAAAACTTCTTAAAGTTAAAAATTTTGTAGTGGGAAGATATTTTGGTCCCCCTTCATGTCGCTTGAAGGGGAGGGTCATGGCCCCCATGCTTCTATCCCCTAGATCCGCTAGCACGTAGGTCCTGTGAGATTTTCCGAGGAAGCATGAAACAAATTTCACGGCAATCTATGCATGTCTAAAGACTGCCATCAAAACCATTCAGAATATTTTTTCCACTAAGAAAGCGACACAACCACCAGATTCCGAATGGAAACTCCGATCGGTCTGGTCAGAATACCATTAGGACCATTGGGATCACTACACCATCAGGTAAATTCCATTAGGAAACAGTCAAACCATTAGGGACCATTGAAACCATTAGGAAAATCCTAATGGTTCCTAATGGTTTCTAATGGAATTTTTTCTAGGGAAGGGTGTTTTGTATACTTTTAAGGGACAAGTGCCCCCTCAGTGTTGGCTCTGTCCCCTAATAATTTAGACATTTAATTAAATTGGGCACCTACCATGGAGCATGTGACCTATGGATGTGGGCTTCCCATTAACTTCATGAATTTTGCACCCCAATAATCCACGGTATTATAATTAGGATTATAATATATATATATATATATATATATATATATATATATATATATATATATATATATATATATATTTACCATGTCGGCCATTCCAGACTATGCAATGGAAATATATGAAAACCTCAATAAAATATGAATATATAATTTTATTGCCCGCCATTTTATATTTGAAAACTTGCCGGTAATTTAGGAAGTATTTGAACACGAGGCAGTGTTGAAATCCACTGACTCTAGAACGATGGTGATGGGTTTGGCACCTTGCAGCGCCAAACTGAATTGTTCCTACTCATCTCAGCATGAGATAATAATGGGTACTCGTGAAATATACTGGTCGAAATCCGGCAACTATCTGCACGAGTGCTGCTTAAGTCATTTCGAAATCCGTTTGCCCCCCATGCAAATACTAGGTAAGCCACTGTCCACGCCACTCTATCTGCGATGTGTGAACTTTGAGTTCTAATCACTGAAAGGCATTTACTTAGACCTCCAATGTAAAATCCAGCCCTTGAAATATAGGTGTTTCTGTTGTTGTGGAAGGGAAAGTGGTGTGAACAGTAGGAGCAGGTCCTTCCACAACCTCAAAACATTGTTGCGCTTAAAGTTGTTTATTCCTTTTTTCAAGGAAACATTTATTTGGAGATATTTGGAGACAAAAACCTTGAATTTTCCCCTACACCAGCCTTGAAGGCCTGTCGATAGCACTGCCAATGAGTGTATCCCAAATGAGGCCACAGTGTTACCAACCTCCGCCCTGAACTGGTGAAACTTCAATTGGAATTGACCTGAAATTTAATACTCAGTGTACTGAAGCTTATAATATTGGTATGTATGCATGCAGACATGTTTCATTCCCCTTTCCCACAACATTTTGGAATATGAGAAAACCACCCATATTATTAATGCTGTTCTCCATCATTACTACCAGGTATTTGTACTGAATGCTGAAATTATTTACCTTCATTGTCAGAAAAAGTGGTGACTGAGTGCTATATTCATCTTTTTAGGTATGCATGACAACAAATCCTTATCTTAATAGCATCCTTTGCACTGCAGCTGGTCAATTTTTATCCCAAGTGCACTCACTGTGCCACTTCTTTTAGGTGTCATGTGTCTCTGTGAACCAGCTGATGCACACAGTGCACACCAAGTTACCAAGATTTATGTTCTAGGATGTGACCATGCAGAAAGGATACTCTAATGTTTACACACTACAGTAAGAAAATTGCATTAATTATGCATGGTAATTCACAACCAAATTGAGTTGACAAAAGCATCATGGTTGGAAATGGGGGCATATTCATCAAAATGCACTTTAATGCTGCCCTTAAAGCTCTGGAACAATTCCGACAAGTGCCTACTGATACAGATCATTATAAAAATAATTCTGATAACCTTCATCACAGATACTTCCCACTTAATCTACAAAATACCTTACATTCATTCCTATTACTAAGCGCATTGCTAGAGAGCAGATAATGAGGCACATGTCATGCCAAATATACTTACTTAGTAGTGCCATCTAATGCTGTCCAAATGCTTGGCATGGGGTATTGAACTATGGTTATATCTGTCATAATATGTATGTTGTTTTCATTTGGTGTTCACAGCACATTCAAGATTATAATATTCCGAGACATAGGTAGGAAAGCTTTTTCTGCAAAGGAAGGCCAGGATAGGTTGGGTTATTTTTATTTTTATTTTTGTCTTAACATTTAATTTTACATTCTGCTACCTAAACAAGTGAGAAGAAGGGGGTCCATGTGTTAGGCAAAGTATACGAGCATGTCCTTCAGGGAAACTAGGAAATGGGGTGGGGAGGGATGAAATTGCATTGCCAACTCAGGAATATTCCAATAGTGTCAGCCAAGGCAATAGAACCTCAAAGTCTGCAAATAGGGACAGCAGCAACTCAAGGGGACAGAGTTATAGTTCATCTAGTGATAAAAGAACTCAATATGAAAAAGCCAAAGGTGGTTATGGAGCATTCGTTAAGTGTATGATGTTTAATGCTCAGAGTATCCGTTCCAAATTTGATGAGTTCAAGTGTTATGTTGCTGAGGAGGAACCGGATTTTGTTTGCATTACGGAGGCATGGGTCAGTGAAGGGTATTTTGGAGATAACTTACAGGACTATGAGATCCAGGGATACAATATGTTTTCGTGCAATAGGGGTCCAGCAATGAAAGGGGGTGGTGTAATGCTCTATATAAATAGCTTATTCAGTTCTCAAAAAGTAGCAGGTGGGGATAAAAATGCGTCTGTGGAGTCAATTTGGCTTGATGTCACTGTGGGAAAAGGCAACAGCAATACTCTTAGGATAGGAGCTTTCTACCGATCAGGAACCCTGCCACATTCTCAGCAACTGGAGCTTGACAAGGTGATTTGTGTGGAAATCAGTAGAAACTTTAAGAGGAAGTGCCTTATTCTCGGTGACTTTAATCTAAAAGGTTATGAAAATGCTGGTATTGGCACCCCATCATGCAAAATGTTTAGGAAATGCCTTGAAGAGGACCTGTTCTTACACCAGTTTGTATCGGAACCTACCAGGCATGGTTCATTCTTGGACCTTGTATTCTCGGATTTAAGTGACTTGGTTCAAGACTTGACTGTAGGCGAAACTCTGGGAAAAAGTGACCATAACATAGTTAGATTCAAGGCACATGTAGGGGAAATTATCAAGGATAATTTGGTAAAGGTTCCAAATTTCAACAGAGCAGACTTTAACGGCATGAGAGCGGCTTTAAGTGCCACCAGATGGGAAGAAGAATTCTCCAATTTAAATGCCTGTGAAATGTGGGAAAAGTTCAAATCTTACTTGAAGGAAACTCAGATTAGACATGTCCCCCAAAAGCAAAGACGCAAAGAAGGGTAGGAAAGCCAGCATGGCTTACACCAGACGTGATAAAAGCAATTAAGGCTAAGAAAACTGCATTTAGAGTTTTTAAAGAAGCCTCAAATGTCGTTGATCTAAAGGCGTATCGAAAAGCTAGAGACACTGTGAAGCAAAAAACCAGAGCAGCAAAGCGAGCAAAGAACTGGATTTAGCTAGAAACTGTAATGGGGACAGTAAAAAGTTCTTTAGTTTCTACAAGCTGAGTAAAGTTTCTAGCACAATTGGTCCACTGGAAGTAAACGGGACTACATTGGGTGAGGATAGTGAGATGGTTGAGGAGCTGAGCAAGCAGTTCAAATCAGTGTTTACATTGGAAGATAGGACCAATCTGCCGACCATACACCATAGTTCAGTGACATGGGATCTGACAAATGATGTTGATTTCATTGATAGTGATGTTGTTTACAATCATATCAGGAAAATAAAGCAAAATAAGGCAGCAGGACCTGATGAAATTTATGCTAGGGTGTTGTGGGAAACTGAAAAGGAACTGGCATTTCCACTTAGTATAATATTTTGTAGATCAGTTTCACATAATGAAATTCCAACCGATTGGAAAAGGGCAAATGTAGTTCCTATTTTCAAGAAAGGAGAAAGAGGGAAAGTTGAAAACTATAGGCCAATAAGTCTCACATCCCTAGTATGCAAGGTACTCGAATCAATTATCAATGATAGAATAGTTAGTTATCTGGAAGGTAGCAGATTGATTCAAAATACTCAACATGGGTTTAGAAAAGGACGATCGTGTCTCACAAACCTCTTGGACTTTTTTGAACTTCGCCACAGAACAATTTGATCAGGGAAATCAGGTTGATGTAGCATATCTTGACTTTAGTAAGGCCTTTGACAAGGTACCCCATAAACGGTTAATGATACAGATTCAGTCCCATGGTATTGCAGGTAGCATCTTAAAATGGATAGAGTTGTGGCTTTCAGATAGACAGCAAAGAGTGATACTAAATGGTACAAAGTCATCATGGCAAAATGTTCTTAGTGGAGTCCCCCAGGGGTCAGTACTAGGGCCATTACTGTTCATTATATTTGTAAATAACATTGAAAGTGGCCTAAGCAGTAAAGTTTTGAAATTTGCGGATGATTTGAAGGTCTTTAGGGCAATAACAGGTCAGGATGAGCATATCTCGCTGCAAAAAGACTTAGACGAACTTGTGAAGTGGTCCGAAGAATGGCAAATGAAATTTAACTTTGATAAGTGCAAAGTCATGCATGTAGGTAAGCAGCATATGAAGGCTCAATACTTGATGGGTGGCCAAGTGCTATCAGTGACTCAACAGGAGAAGGATTTAGGTGTTATTCTAAACACAAAACTGGGGGCATCAGAACAGACCAAGGAAGCCAGGAAGAAGGCACTGAGAATGATCGGGGCAATAAATAGGAATGTATCATACAGAAGTGAGGAAGTGATCAGGAAGCTTTACTGTGCATACGTCAGGCCACACTTGGAATACTGCATCCAAGCTTGGTCTCCTAGCTATGAAAAAGATTGTTGGCTTTTGGAGAGAGTACAAAAGAGGGCTACAAAATGGTTAATGGCATAAGCAACCTGTCATATGAGGAAAGATTGAAGAAATTGAACATGTTTTCAATTAGATATAGAAGGCTGAGAGGAGATTTCATCGAGGTCATTAAATTTGTCAATGGTCTGGAGAGGGGATACCTTGGGGAAATGTTTGAATTTAACAGAAATGATGCAATTAGAGGTCATAAATTCAAAATAAAAATTAACCACAGCAGAACAAGGTTAAGGCAAACTTTCTTCACCAACAGGGTAGTGGAACACTGGAACCAGCTGCCAGAAAACATCGTCAGTAGCAGCACATTGAACATCTTTAAGAACAGCATAGACAATCATTATAAGAATATAGGGCTTGCTTTTCAGTATTACAGGGAGGGCTGATTGACAGTTTTGGTGGGCAACTGGTTCAGTGTACAGAGTGCAACCAAGAAGGGCCCTTGTGGCTCATAGTTGCACTAATCTTTTATGTCTTTATGTCTTTAAGTCCTTTTTGTTGTTAAATCACATACAACCTGAAAAGTAAGCATTTGCATGACAAATGAGTGATTCCATCATCTTAGTCACCTTCATAAGCATTGCATTAGAATTATAAATTCCAAGGATTCATAAAACGCATTGAAAGATACATTTACCTGTAGGCCCTAGGTTCATATTTGGCAAATCCAGCTATGGTTTGAATTTCAATTCTTGAAACGTTAAGCGTTATGAACGATAACAGGTTGAGGGCTGTTACATCCCATGAACTGAAGAAATTCTGCACCAAGCATAAGAGCATGTTCAATATCCTAGGAATCCAAACAACATACTCGGTTTCATCTTTCAATTTCCCATGCCAACAATCAGAAGGACCGTACGCCAAACCACAACACTCGAATGTCTTCACTGCGCAACAGCTGAATCTTAACCAGGTTTTAAAACGTATTTGAAATGTTCTCGTGACGTCATCACATATACCAAAATCTTGGTAGATTATACTAGAAATCTAGCACATTTTTTGTTTACGTCACTTGGGCTGGAACTAGAAAACCTACTAGGTTTCGTTGTACCCTTAGTACCTTAGTCTTAGTACCCAGGCTCGACCGCTCCCGCTTTCTGCCGCTCTTTGCCAATTTCTGCCACAGCCGCCGAAGTCGCGAACGTCGGGTCCGTCGGGTCTGCCGGCGCACGAACCTTCCGGTATTCTGTTGCGTGTAAAGGGGCATTTAGGGCTGAAATCCAACGAATCGGGGAAGTTAGTGGTAGACTAGGCCCCTCCATAGGGGAATTCAGTTGATTACTAATCATTTCTGGGCGGGGATGGGCGGGTGGTTAAGGTGTCGGGCTATGGGTACCAAAGGTCCCGGGTTCGACTCTAGCGTCACTCAGGACATTTCCCCATCCCACAGCCCACCGGCAAAACAGTGTGGGCGGCGACATTAGCCGTCAATGTGCATAAAGTGTGTCGTGAACCAACAAATAAACTAATCATTTCATTGACATCCCTTTGACAAAATACCGGTCGAAATCCCAGGCGCGTGAATTTATTCGCGAAGAATTGGTTATTTTAGCTTGTTTGACAGGTGCCTTGCAGCCAGCACCAAATGTTTGAAAAAATTCGCCAATTCCTAAGATACCGACCAGAAAACCAATGTAACCCACTTCTTGTTATCACCTTCACGAAATTATTGTGCTAGGACTGGGAAATGATCCCTTAAGCTTTGCTTATGGCATCAAGCTGGTGGTAATAAAGACATAAAGACATAAAGATTAGTGCAACTCTGAGCCACAAGGGACCTTCTTGGTTGCACTCTGTACCATGAACCAGTTGCCTGCCAAATCTGCCAATCAGCCCTCCCTGTAATACTGAAAAGCAAGCCCTCTATTCTTATAATGCTTGTCTATGCTGTTTTTAAAGATGTTCAATGTGCTGCTACTGATGATGTTTTCAGGCAGCTGGTTCCAGTGTTCCACTACCCTGTTGGTGAAGAAAGTTTGCCTTAACCTTGTTCTGCTGTGGTTAATTTTTATGTTGAATTTATGACCTCTAATTGCATCATTTCTGTTAAATTCAAACATTTCCCAAGGTATCCCCTCTCCAGACCATTGACAAATTTAAAGACCTCGATGAGATCTCCTCTTAGCCTTCTATATCTAAGTGAAAACATATTCAATTTCTTCAATCTTTCCTCATATGCCAGGTTGCTTATGCCATTAACCATTTTTGTAGCCCTCTTTTGTACTCTCTCTAAAAGCCAACAATCTTTTTCATAGCTAGGAGACCAAGCTTGGATGCAGTATTCCAAATGTGGCCTGACGTATGCACAGTAAAGCTTCCTGATCACTTCCTCACTTCTGTATGATACATTCCTATTTATTTCCCCGAGCATTCTCAGTGCCTTCTTCCTGGCTTCCTTGGTCTGTTCTGATGCCCCCAGTTTTGTGTTTAGAATAACACCTAAATCCTTCTCCTGTTGAGTCACTGATAGCACTTGGCCACCCATCAAATATGGAGCCTTCATATGCTGCTTACCTACATGCATGATTTTGCACTTATCAAAGTTAAATTTCATTTGCCATTCTTTGGACCACTTCACAAGTTCGTCTAAGTCTTTTTGCAGCGAGATATGCTCATCCTGACCTGTTATTGCCCTAAAGACCTTCAAATCATCTGCAAATTTCAAAACTTTACTGCTTAGGCCACCTTCAATATTATTTACAAATATAATGAACAGTAATGGCCCTAGTACTGACCCCTGGGGGACTCCACTAAGAACGTTTTGCCATGATGACTTTGTACCATTTAGCATCACTCTTTGCTGTCTATCTGAAAGCCACAACTCTATCCATTTTAAGATGCTACCTGCAATACCATGGGACTGAATCTGTATCATTAACCGTTTATGGGGTACCTTGTCAAAGGCCTTACTAAAGTCAAGATATGCTACATCAACCTGATTTCCCTGATCAAATTGTTCTGTGGCGAAGTTCAAAAAGTCCAAGAGGTTTGTGAGACATGATCGTCCTTTTCTAAATCCATGTTGAGTATCTTGAATCAATCTGCTACCTTCCAGATAATTAACTATTCTATCCTTGATAATTGATTCAAGTACCTTGCAGACTAGGGATGTGAGACTTATTGGCCTATAGTTTTCAACTTTCCCTCTTTCTCCTTTCTTGAAAATAGGAACTACATTTGCCCTTTTCCAATCGGTTGGAATTTCATTATGTGAAACTGATCTACAAAATATTATACTAAGTGGAAATCTCAGTTCCTTTTCAGTTCCCCGCAACACCCTAGCATAAATATCATCAGGTCCTGCTGCCTTATTTGGCTTTATTTTCCTGATATGATTGTAAACAACATCACTACCAATGAAATCAACATCATTTGTCAGATCCCATGTAACTGAACTATGGTGTATGGTCGGCAGATTTGTCATATCTTCCAATGTAAACACTGATTTGAACTGCTTGCTCAGCTCCTCAACCATCTCTCTATCCTCACCCAATGTAGTCCCGTTTACTTCCAGTGGACCAATTGTGCTAGAAACTTTACTCAGCTTGTAGAAACTAAAGAACTTTTTACTGTCCCCATTACAGTTTCTAGCTAAATCCAGTTCCTTTGCTTGCTTTGCTGCTCTGGTTTTTTGCTTCACAGTGTCTCTAGCTTTTCAATACGCCTTTAGATTAATGACATTTGAGGCTTCTTTAAAAACTCTAAATGCAGTTTTCTTAGCCTTAATTGCTTTTATCACGTCTGGTGTAAGCCATGCTGGCTTTCCTACCGTTCTTTTGCATCTTTGCTTTTGGGGGACATGTCTAATCTGAGTTTCCTTTAAGTAAGATTTGAACTTTTCCCACATTTCACAGGCATTTAAATTGGAGAATTCTTGTTCCCATCTGATGGCACTTAAAGCCGCTCTCATGCCGTTAAAGTCAGCTCTGTTGAAATTTGGAACCTTTACCAAATTATCCTTGATAATTTCCCCCTACATGTGCCTTGAATCTAACTATGTTATGGTCACTTTTTCCCAGAGTTTCGCCTACAGTCAAGTCTTGAACCAAGTCACTTAAATCTGAGAATACAAGGTCCAAGAATGAACCATGCCTGGTAGGTTCCGATACAAACTGGTGTAAGAACAGGTCCTCTTCAAGGCATTTCATGAACATTTTGCATGATGGGGAGCCAACACCAGCATTTTCATAACCTTTTAGATTAAAGTCACCGAGAATAAGGCACTTCCTCTTAAAGTTTCTACTGATTTCCTCACAAATCACCTTGTCAAGCTCCAGTTGCTGAGAATGTGGCAGGGTTCCTGATCTGTAGAAAGCTCCTATCCTAAGAGTATTGCTGTTGCCTTTTCCCACAGTGACATCAAGCCAAATGGACTTCACAGACACATTTTTATCCCCACCTGCTACTTTTTGAGAACTGAATAAGCTATTCATATAGAGCATTACACCACCCCAATAACTAACAGTAGTGATTAATCTAGCTATATTCAGTTATTCTTGCAGAACAAAAGTGGGTTGGTCAATGGGAAATATCTGTAAGATTTGCTTTGCATCAGCCTCACTGCAATCTAAAGGCCAGTGGAAGATTCTTCTGTTCAAGAAAGCATTGAATGGTTGGTTGGTTTTGACACTTAGGTATTTATCCACATATTACTTATTGATGCATTGGTATCACCCAGTTCTGAGCAAAAAAATGATCATTGCTATTGAGTGTTGAGTAAATAATGCACCATGCCAAGAACAAACAGTACATTAATATAAAATAATGCCCACTTCCCAAACCATACTAAGGGCCTAAAAACAATAGGAGGCCCTAGCACAATGGAGGCCTCCTTTTGACCATTCCCCCCCTGGGATGATTTTGTTGTGACTACTGCCCAAAAGTGTTTTCCTTAGTTGTAAAGAGGGTGACTTTTGCCCCTTCCCTACAACATGCCTTTTCACCATACTCACTCTGGTGACTATGGCTGGAGATCCCAGGTGTGTTTGTGTTCACCAGGTATTAATACTGGAGCACATGTTACATCACTGAGATGTAATGTAATTTTTGGGGCTGCACCTGATTATATTTTTGTTAGGGAGTCAGACATTTTTTCTTTGAGATATACACAATTCTTGGAATTTCATGATTGTTTTCCAGGCCTGAGTTCTGATCGCCAGCTGAATTTTTGATGTCTCATTTATTGATTTCTGGTCATGTGATGAGTTTTTGCCCACTCTGTTTATTTGCATCCCCAAAACAAATTTATGCATCCAAGTAGAAATTTGTGTGGTTCCACCACAATTTTTGGGAGCTCCCGCACAACTTTCTCTGGGTCAGGAGTGATTCTTTTGGGCCCCAATCTGTTGTCAGGATGCACAAGTTCTTGTGACCTCTTTCAGAGCACATGTTGCATTTCCAGTTCCTGTCATGATTTTTTAAAAGGCCCAGTGCATTTCTTTTGTAGCATAGGCACATGTTTTTGTTGGAGAGCTATATGCCATTTGCAATGCATTTGGAGTTATTTTTGGGATTCAAAGGATAATTTCTTGGTCCTGATTGACATCAGGTGGTGTGGTGAAGTGTAAGTGCATACATTTTTAGGAGCCAAATTGCCAAACCAGATCCAGTTCTTCATTTTGGTGTGAATTTTATGCCATCTTCACCACAAGGAAAATTTGTTTACAATATGCTTCCATGTGTCATTAAATTGATATTTTGAGAACATTTTACAGTCCAATTTTAGGGGTGGTGAGATAGTTTGGTCCCTTTCATGCCACTTGGAGAGGGGGAAGGTATGGTCTCAGTGTCCTTCACCTTTTAGATCTGCTAGCACATAGACCCAGTAAGGTATTTTTTAGAATGCATCACAATTATTCATGGCAATCTATTCATGTCTAGTTAGATGGCCATCAATACCATTTGGAGTCTTATGCCACAAAGAAAACAACACTGAACCACCAGGTTCCAAATGGGAACTCTGATTGGTCTGCTCAGAATACCAGTAGGACAATTGAAAACCATTGCACCAGCAGGTAAATCCCATATGCAAGCATTCAGACCATTAGAGACCATTAAAATCACTACGAAAATCATAATAGTTCCTGATGGTTTCCAATTAATTTTGTTTTCCAAGGATGGGGTCTCCTCCACTCATGAGAGGTCTCCATCACTCATGTGATGATACTATACTGTCTTATCAACTTACAACATTATGTTACCACTTGCCAGTTGTCTCACCCTGTTTTAAAAATGGAATCTTGTTGGAAATGCCTTCAGTTCACAGCATGAAATTTACTGAATGGTACACCATAAACTAATACAAAAAGAATGGTAAAGTTCTTTGCTCAATTCTGGGTCTGGGCACTGTGGTTGATGAACCATAAAACCCTAATAACTACCTCAATTTTGGGTCATGAAATGCTGATGCAAACCATCTGTGTGGGTGAGGGAGTGAGTGTGTGATGCTTTAGTCATAGGGACCCTGGAGCCCAGAGTTGAGTATACTGATCACTCATTTTGTAGTAGGAGCTAGAGTAAAAGGAATTTGATTTCTTTCCTGGTTATCATAGTAAAGGATGTTGGGGATAGGTTAGAAGGAGTAATGAAGGGAAGTGCAGAGGGTGCAATAGTAACTGTACATGTTGGTGTGAATTATGTAGAAACATGTAAAGCTAAGGCAGCAATAAACAAGTACTGGGATTTGATAGGCAGGTTTGCATGAGGTGGAACAGGGAAGTGGTAGCATCCATCCTCTATAAGTGCAAGCATATGGTGGTAATTGTTTGCTATTGGACTGAATGCAGGGTAGCTAAGATTTGTTAGGAGCTTGGGCAAATCCTTTTGGATCTGTGTGTGGATTCGTTTTTTTTGTTAGGGGGGGTAGTCTGAAATGTTCACATTAGATGGGCTACATCTGAGCAAGTGAGGAGTGGAATTGCTCACCAATAGGTATGATAAGGCTATGAGAACTAGGCATGGAATACTAGGGAGATCATGAAGGGATATAGCTGATAAAGAGAGAAGTATTGTATGCAAGCAAAGGAATAGCTAGTCATGCTTTTACCTAAATGCTAAAAGCTTATCAACAGAATTGGGGAGCTGCATGAACGTATCTTGTCTGAAAAACCAGATTTAGTGTGCATACTGAGGCATGGGTTCATTCATTAATTTTGTATGTAACTTGCAAGAACTTCAATTGACCAGCTACAGCGTGCATGCTTGTCAAAGGAAGGCAAGGATATGATGTAGGATGTTGTATGTGAGGCAAGTCATGAAATGTAATTCTGTACATGCTAGAATACATAGTACATAGTGAAGGAGTATAATTTTTGTGGTTAGATATCATTCTGAAGAACAAGACATTATTTAGGATTTGGGAATTCTATAGGCCACCAGACCAAAGTAAAAACACTGACAGGTTGATAGAGCTAGAGATAAGTAGGAGAGTATATGAGAAAACTATTTTTGGGAGACTTCAGCATAGCAGGGATGGAAGAAAACTTGATGTCTATGCATATCAGGATAAAGTTTGTCTTCCTCAAAGAACAATTTCTTCTTTTGAGACCTTTGGTAATAGTGATCACAACATTTAACACTTTTTGTTGTATGTTTGAAGTGTAGGAATCAGTATAACATGGATTACACATTTTGTTGAAAATAATTGTGATAAGTCCATGAACTTCCCAAATTAAATTAACTGGGTAGAGTTATGGTGCTAAGCAGATATCTCCCATTGATGAACCCACTTCCATGCTTACTGCTGATAGTATTTTATCCAAATTTGATTTGAGTTAGTGTTATGTTGCTGAGGAGGAACCAGATTTTGTTTGCATTATGGAGGCATGGGTTAGTGAGGGGTATTTTGGAGATGACTTGCAGGACTATGAGATCCAGGGATACAATATGTTTTCATGCAATAGGGGTCCTGCAGTGAAAGGGGTGGTGTAATGCTCAATGTGAATAGCTTATTGAGTTCTCAAGAAGTAGCAGGTGGAGATAAAAATGTGTGTGGAGTCAATTTGGCTTGATGTCACTGTGGGAAAAGACAACAGCAATAAACTGAGGATAGGAGCTTTCTACCGATCAGGAACCCTGCCACATTCTCAGCAACTGGAGCTTGATAAGGTGATTTATGAGGAAACCAGTAGAAACTTTTGGAGAAAGTGCCTTATTCTTGGTGATTTTAATCTAAAAGGATATGAAGATGTTGGTGTTCACTCCCCATCATGCAAAATGTTTAGGAAATGGCTTGAAGAGGACCTCTTCTTAACCAATTTGTGATGGAACCTACCAGGCACTGCTCATTCTTGGACCTTGTATTCTTGGATTTAAGTTACTTGGTTCAAGACTTGGCTGTAGGAGAAACTCTCGGAAGAAGTGACCATAACATTGTTATTCAAGTGATTCAAGGTGCATGTAGTGGAAATTATTCAGGAGAATTTGGTAAAGATTCCAAGTTTCAACAGAGCAGACTTTGACTGTATGAGAGCGACTTTAAGTGCCATAAGATGGGAAGAAGAATTCTCCAGTTTAAATGCCTGTGAAATCTGGGAAAAGTTCAAATCTTACTTGAAGGAAATTCAGATTAGACATGTCCCCCAAAAGCAAAGATGCAAAAGGATAGGAAAGCCAGCATGGCTTGCACCAGACTTGAGAAAGGCAATTAAGGCGAAGAAAGCTGCATTTAGAGTGTTTAAGGAACCTTCAAATATCATAAATCTAAAGGCATATCGAAAAGCTAGGGACACTGTGAAGAAAGAAAGTATAGCAGCAAAGTGAGCAAAAGATCTGGATTTAGCTTGGAACTGCAATGGGGACAGCAAAAAGTTTTTTAGTTTCTACAAGCTGAGGAAAGTTTCTAGCACAATTGGTCCACTGGAAGTAAATGGGACTATATTGGGTGAGGATATTGAGATGGTTGAGGAACCGAGCAAGCAGTTTAAATCAGTGTTTACATTGGAAGATGTGACCAATCTGCCAACTGTACACCATAGTTCAGGTACATGTGATCGGATAAATGATGTTGATTTCATTGATAGTGATGTTGTTTTCAATCATATCAGGAAAATAAAGCCAAACAAGGCAGCAGGACCTGATGAAATTTATGCTAGGGTATTGTGGGAAGCTGAAAAGGAACTGGCATTACCACTTGGTATAGTATTTTGTATATCTGTTTCACAAAATGAAATTGCAACAGATTGGAATAGGGCAAATGTAGTTCCTATTTTCAAGAAAGGACAAAGAGGGAAAGTTGAAAACTATAGGCCAGTAAGTCTCGCATCTCTAGTCTGCAAGGTACTCAAATCAATTATCAAGGATAGAATAGTTAGTTATCTGGAAGGAAACATATTGATTCAAGATACTCAACATGGGTTTAGGAACGAGTGGTCATACCTCACAAATCTCTCGCCACAGAACAATGTGATCAGGGAAATCAGGTTGATGTAGCATATCTTGACTTCAGTAAGGCCTTTGATAAGGTACCCGTGGTATTGCAGGTAGCATCTTAAAATGGATAGAATTGTGGCTTTCAGATAGACAACAAAGAGTGATGCTAAATGGCACAAGGTCATCATGGAAAAATGTTCTTAGTGGAGTCCCCCAGGGGTCAGTACTGGGGCCACTACTGCTAATTATACTTGTAAATAACATTGAAAGTGGCCTAAGCAGTAAAGTTTTGAAATTTGCGGATGGTTTGAAAGTCTTTAGGGCAATAGCAGGTCAAATTGAGCATATCTCGCTGCAAAAAGACTTAGACGAACTTGTGAAGTGATCTGAAGAATGGGAAATTAAATTTAATTATGATAAGTGCAAAATCATGCATGTGGGTAAGCAGCATATGAAGGCTCCATACTTGATGGGTGGCCAAGTGCTATCAGTGACTCAACAGAAGGATTTAGGTGTTATTCTAAACACAAAATTGGGGGCATTAGAACAGACCAAGGAAGCCAGGAAGAAAGTGCTGATAATGCTTGGGGCAATAAATAGGAATGCATCATACAGAAGTGAGAAAGTCATCAGGAAGCTTTACTGTGCATATGTCAGGCCATATTTGGAATACTGCATCCGAGCTTGGTCTCCTAGCTATTAAAAAAATTGTTGGCTTTTAGAGAGAGTACAAAAGAGGGCTACAAATATGGTTAATGGTAAAAGCAACCTGGCGTATGAGGAAAGATTGAAGAAATTAAATATGTTTTCGCTTAGATATAGAAGGCTGAGAGGAGATCTCATTGAGGTCTTTAAATTTGTCCATGGTCTGGAAAGGGGATATCTTGGGGAAATGCTTGAATTTAACAAATGATGCAATTAGAGGTCGTCAATTCAAAATTAAAGTTAACCACAGCAGAACAAGGTTGAGACAGTCTTTCTTCACCAACAGGGTAGTAGAACACTGGAACTAGCTGCCAGAAACTATTGTAAGTAGCAGCACATTGAACATCTTTAAAAACAGCATAGACAATCATTATAAGAATAGAGGGCTTGCTTTTCAGTATTACAGGGAGGGCTAATCGATGGATGTGGTGGGCAACTGGTTGAGTGTACACAGTGCAACCAAGAAGGGCCCTTGTGGCTCATGTCTGCACTTATATTTTATGTCTTTATGTCTTTGTCTTTATGACAGTTCGTCATATGCTGTTTTCATGCCGCGACTTCCAGGAGGAACGAATACGTTACTGTGGTCCAAACTTTAATGCAACGTTATATACGGATGTTTTAGCAGACAGCTCGGAAGTCGTGGCCACAGGGCAGATTTAGTACTCAGTTTCACGCTACTCAGTTTCACGTCATTTATCCATTTCAATAAGAGGCGCGGGGAATCTCATACCATGTTTTGACAAATAAACAGTTGTGGGCGCCAGATAACCACTAGCTGTTTAGGCGCCCTGAGGCCCAAGTGAACAATCATGCACGTTGTGTACATGGAGCTAAGTCGAGCAGGTTAGCTATGCCAGAGTTCAAGACAGAAGCATTCCTTCACTCGTCACAAATGTACGAACATCATGGATATTTTATGCATATATGGGAATATATGAAATTCATGTAGTTCAGTTCCTTGTTCGTTTCTTGGGTGTTTACGACGCAATTTAAGCTCGGCTAATGCGCTGCCGACACTGCTTCGCCGGTGGGTCGGGATTGGGAAATGTACTCAGTGGTGTAAGTGTGGAACCCGGACGTTATATCCAGAGCTGAACACCTTAACTGCTCTGCCTCTCCTGCCACAACATACTGTTCAGAGGAAAATATTGCTTATAAGTTGTTGCCAAGCATCTCAGCAAGCTGTTTTGGTCCATAAGTACAGGGACACTGAGGATATTGAATACATTATATTGGCATGACACAGGGTCATATTGGGTGTAAACAGGTAACCCACATCCTACTAAATGCCTGCTGATTTCAGTACATGCTGTTTAAAATGCACATTTTTATTGTGCATGGTAAGTTAGGCAGTTATATAATTCAAGCATGTATATACGGACAAATAATTAAGGCAAGAAAGAAACACAAGGGTTCATTTTGGTTTAGTGTATGTGGGGTTGGGTGGCGCTTATTTTTGAACTTTTGAAATATGATATTCTTACCCTCTGAATTTGTTCCTATACATGAAATAAAAAATTAGGCAAAATGTGAGCACAATTGAACAATATTTAGGGGTAGCTCAATGATTGTAAAGTTTCTTGATACCCACAGCTGCAGCTGCCCTTTTATTTCGAATGTTACTGATACTATGTTAATTTTGTTGATAAATTTAGAACACAATTTTAACTATTAAGTAAATTGACACTTTCTTACTCCTGTCATCATACACACGCCATGCAATCAGTTTTATTTGTATTTTTTAAATGTACATTTCGTCCGAGTTGTTGCTGGGGTGGCTTTAGGAACCAGGGTTCTATTGCTAAGGAGAGCCTGTTGCGTGAACCGTGGCCCCACCACCCGATCCATGAATTCCAGTTTAACGGCAGAATTTTAATCGAAAGTTTAACGTGCCGTCAATGCACCAACACGGCCGCCCGGTAGCTCGTTCCTGGCCTTATCGTGCCAGCTGCCAACTGACACTCCCGACCTGTGATAAATGCGAGCGCGCGAAGCGACTCGAACCCTGTGCTGCCAATACAGGGGAGACCATTGCAGGCCAGCGCTCTAACCAACTGAGCTACCAGGGCGGCCTTGTGGAAAAATTAATTAAATAATTCTGTTCACTAAAAAAACTTTTTAAAATGTATTTACAAGATTCAGTACAAGACTGGGAACACAGATAAAGCCTTTAAGTTGTCACAGTTGCCAAGCTTCCATCTGGAACAGGCTAGGCTCAGGCAATCGAAGGTAGTTTTGTTAAAGGGACAACTTTTTTTAAAGACACAATGAGCCCGTTCCATGCAAGAAAATCACTTCAAGTATCCTAAAATCCGCCCCGGAGCAAGCAAGTTCTCCGAGGCGATTACACCAAGAAACCAATGCCATTTGTGCACTTATGCATGACTGTCAGTTTTATTTTGGTAAATGTGTGCGAAGATAGACATGCGCCTTGAAATATAACTGCATTTTTGGTTCATCAGTGTCAGTGAAGGGTCAGTAATACTTGTTCCGAAATTTACTCTGACCCATCCCCTGTTCGCCCGCCCCATGATCAGTTGTACTTCTAGTGCTGGGGTAGCAAATCCGACCAACTCTATTTAAGATAAAAAAATAAAACCGCCTATGAGTGGTTTTACAGGGAAAATTTGCTCTCCCATCTAGCAGCTCTGGATCCTTCCAAGTAGATCCTTGCTTCAACTAAACATTCCAGACATGAACTAAACAAGTACATAAAGGAACATTTAATATTCATAAGAATCGTTATCAGTAATTTTTTTCAGCCTTTCCATGCAAAATAACTTTCTTGGTGGTGAGAATAAAACTATTTTGGATGGATTGTTTTAGTATAATTTTCATTAAACCATCATATATTCCAAAACAATAGTGCATCCATATAATATAGTCACCTGGGGTTTGTTGTGCCAGGTGTGCGTTGAACAGGTTCCTGGTGTCGGGTGCGCGTTTGTGAACTTCGTTGACATCGATTAAGTATACTTTTGTAACGATTTTCTCTACCATTGCTCATGAAGTTGGCTTATAACCTCATCCTTCGCTAATAATTTAACCACAGCCAATTTTGGGGTCTGAGGTAGAGCTGTGTATTATGCGTCGGTGGCGAATGGCGCGCAAAAACTCGGAATGGCGCAAAGGTTGACCGGGCCATGAAATGCATTTTGGGGTGCTTGAGATTTTGGACAACAACGGAATTTAGCAATAATTCAAATGAATCGCGGGTGAACTCGGCTCATTAGTTGTGGGACTAGTCCTTCGGAGAAATGTTTCTTGAAGGATGATCCCGGTTGTGTGGTCCGCCCAAGATGGGTGAGTGCGATTCATCCTGAGCTCTGCCAGGAGAAATGCTATTCGTGCATTCACATCACATCATGCCTATTTAGCATAAATATTTGTTTGTGAACTTTGGGAACACATCACTCACCTACATTCAGGCAATATCTTTCCAATTTGCAGATATCATGGGTATATTTTTTTGGAGTACTTTGGCTACTGAGGGCATTTCCCAGTATATTGCATTCCTAGGCACAATTGCACCTATTCATGACTTAGCTTGCTGACATATTGCTGACTTAGCAGTTAGCTATATGTACATATATGTTTGTATGGTACATGCAGCATGAAATGCTAACATTTATTTTTAATTCCATTAAAGCAATACTACATGGTTATGGACAACTAATTTTGTTTAGTGCAACAAAGTTTTTGACATGGCTTAGTTTGCCAAGATGTTTATGCATACAAAATGCTAACATTGGTTTTCAGTCCCACTAAAACAAGGTTAATTGTCAGCAAGTGCACATCTATTTTTTGGAATGCAGCCAAAAAATTCGTACTCCACTACCAAGAAAAAAGTATGGAAATCCTACACTGTTTGGAGTTTGCCAGACATTATCCGACTGATACTATGAACTATGTCAAAAACTGAACAAGGAATTCACTATTAATGTGTTCAAAAATAAATACTGTGTTCAAGTGTGTTGTTTAAAATAAATTAAGGTATAGTCTGATATAATCGTAATTGGTTTATTTTTATTTGCATAATCTTTGAGGCCCTTGAGCTACACCTAAACATAAGAATTAAATGCTCAAACTTTTTATGAAGTGTTTCTATATTATAAGGAACAAATTAAGGGGGTTAGACCTTAAAAAAGGAAAAACGTTTTTTTTAAGCTGTTTAGGCTCCACCCTAGTGTGGGGTGGGGGAGTTATTTTTTTCATCGTGTCGGACGATAAAGGTCATCTGCGTCTCCTTTAAAGCGAGTACGTTACTGTCTTTTTAAGGCGAGTGTACAATTTCGTACGTTATAGCTTGTGTCATGTTTTAGATGCTGAAGGCGGGGCTGTGTGGGAGACATCTCCCTGATGTCTAAATGGTTTTAGTTTTACTTTGCTCATCTGCAAGACAATATATAGTTGGTCGGGAATGAACTGCGAATGTGTAATGTTATGAATACCAGTAATGCATGTTATTTAAGGAGTTCTACTGGTCTACTGTTTCAGTTATTGCTGTTATGAAATATTGTGCGAGCTATTGTTGACAAATAAATATATGCATGCAAAATAAACACAGTTACTTTAAGTACTGTCCTTATTAGGTGATATTATGTCCGTGCTCAATAACACTATTTTAAACTCATGGCATCTTTTTAGTCCCAGGCAGACAGTATTGCAAACAGGAGTGAAAGCACTCGACTGTCCGGAACCCCATTAAGCTAAAAATATATGCATCTGCTTTCAAGACAAAAATTGATAAGTATTCAGTACCAATTGAATTATCGGAGTGTCCGCTGAATGGTGTGGCACGGCGTACGTGTAGCTGGCCTGGAGTGGTGGTCAGTGTAGTCCGCTGAATGGTGTGGCACGGCGTACGCGTAGATGGCCTGGAGTGGTGGTCAGTGTAGTCCGCTGAATGGTGTGGCACGGCGTACGTGTAGATGGCCTGGAGTGGTGGTTAGTGTGGTCCGCTGAATGGTGTGGCACGGCGTACGTGTAGATGGCCTGGAGTGGTGGTCAGTGTGGTCCGCTGAATGGTGTGGCACGGCGTACGTGTAGATGGCCTGGAGTGGTGGTTAGTGTGGTCCGCTGAATGGTGTGGCACGGCGTACGTGTAGATGGCCTGGAGTGGTGGTCAGTGTGGTCCGCTGAATGGTGTGGCACGGCGTACGTGTAGATGGCCTGGAGTGGTGGTTAGTGTGGTCCGCTGAATGGTGTGGCACGGCGTACGTGTAGCTGGCCTGGAGTGGTGGTCAGTGTGGTCCGCTGAATGGTGTGGCACGGCGTACGTGTAACTGACCTGGAGTGGTGGTCAGTGTGGTCCCCTGAATGGTGTGGCACGGCGTACGTGCAGCTGACCTGGAGTGGTGGTCAGTGTGGTCCGCTGAATGGTGTGGCACGGCGTCGTGTAGCTGACCTGGAGTGGTGGTCAGTGTGCCGCAGAGCTTCGTGCCTCAATGACATCTGGTACAGAATCTTGGGAGGAGTTGGTGGCTCCAAAAAGAGTCTCAGAAATCTCAGCCAGTGACCTTCAGCCCTGTGTATGTGACTAGCGAGTGGGAGCCGCCAGTCTTGTTTTCCATTGTTGAACCTGGAAGTACTGTATTGAAAGGATTGTCACCAAATGTCCTTGTGGCGCGAAATTCTGCGTCATACTGGCCAGCACTAGGAAAACAATACCAGATTGTCAATTCTGGCATGTTTTAGACTGCACAGGCCAAACATGAGCATTAGTTCAACAGTGTTTTGGTGATGATATGTCGTGCGGCATTTTTCTGAGCTCCCCGAAGCTGACGTACAAGTCGGTTAGGTCAGACAAGTGCGTCGTATCATGTCATCCGAAACATTGCTTGTCTAATCTAATCCAATGGCATTGCACTAGCTCTGCCTTGAATTTACGTCTGTGTTCGTACATTTTGCGTTGAAATAAGCAAATATCCTTTTGTTCCAGGTTGTCTGCATGGCGTGCTTCCGTGAGTGAAGTGTGTCAAGCGCTTCAGGTGTCTGAATCGGGTCAACCTCCAAAGGAAGCATCATCTACAACAGAGGGATGGATAGATATAAATCAGCAACTCAAGTAAGTCCGCATCTGCACGAATCTAAGTTCGTCACGCACGAATGGTCCATTGATTAACCCTTGCTTTATCTGGTGGGTGGGGGTGTGGTGGTTTGTTTGTTTATTTGGTGGTTCACGACGCACTTCACGGCTAATGGCGCCGCCCACACTGTTTCGCCGGTGATCCGCGGGATTGGGAAATGTTTCGAGCAGCGCTAGTGTCGAACCCGGGACCTTTGGCACCCAGAGCCCAACACCTTAACCACTCAGCCATCCCCGCCCCGGGGTGTGGTGCGGTGGGGGTCGTTTCAACCCCCTCCTTCACCGTTTTTTGGGGACGATTAGTTTTTCTAGCAAAGAAATGGATGAACCAAACTTATGAAATGTATATCTGATCTTGCATGAGTTTGACACATACTCTGAAACATGTGTCATACGTATAACGTCATTCAATAGTCACCTGGCTCTGTAATAATTTCACCTTGGGTTGGATTTGTGCTTTGCGGTTCTGAATATGGAGACGACAGTTTGGGGCAATCGAATACGGAGAAGACATTTTTATTATCACTTGTGGCACCAGAATTACGATTTTCGTCCTCCGGTAAGTCTTGAATACTGTCCATTTCCGAACAACACCACTCAATCTTG
Organism: Imbricaverruca yamaguchii; assembly: GCA_034440575.1. NCBI lineage: Eukaryota > Metazoa > Arthropoda > Thecostraca > Neoverrucidae > Imbricaverruca > Imbricaverruca yamaguchii. The sequence goes on along the minus strand of JAOTOL010001162.1, from coordinate 37,798 downwards.
AAATGAGAAAAACGAGACAGTAATGTTCTGGGTAGGATAATGTTCTGAACGCCAAAAGGTAGTAACAGCTCGTTTTCAAATCTTGACTCCCCAACAAGGACATCGGCTTCGGTTGGTAGCTTGCCCAGCGGGCACGCGCACCCTAGCTGTCCAGTGTCCATCCGTACCACCTAAATTGCAATTCCTTTTTACTCGCAGTGACTATTCAGTAAGTCACTTCATCGTTTTAACACGTGTTACATGTCTTTTTACGGCCATTTTACAATGGAACTGCCGGGGTCTAAAAACCTCGATTCTTGACCTTATGACCGTTTTAAAACAACACAGTCCTGTAGCCATTTTCATCCAGGAGATTAAACTCACACCAAAGGACAGCCTCAAGGTCAAGGGCTACACTGTTCCGCAGTGATGTTCGCTCTGAAAATAATTATAATGGAGGTGTCTTGCTTGCTGTCCACCACAGTGTACCAGCACACGAGCTGCCTCTACGAACCACTCTTCAGGCAACCGCAGCGCAGGTAACGCTTCGCGACACCTGCATTAGTTTGTGCTCCTTATATCTGCCTCCTGGAGTCACGCTTCATGTTGTGGAGCTGAAGCATCTACTTGCTGAGCTTCAACCACCATTGCTGCTGCTGGGCGATTTTAACGCTCACCACCCCGTTCGCGGCTGCTGTGTATCAGCACACGGGCTGGATATTGGGGGATTTAATCCTACGGGAGCCGCTATGCGTTTTAAACACAGGTACACATACTCGCATCACTCTGCCATCGGGCCGGACATCAGCTTTGGACCTCAGCCTTGCCAGCCCCTAACTGACCCATGAGTTCGAATGGTCAGTTGACGACGATTTCCTCGGAAGTGACCATTATCCGGTGTGGCTAACGTTTCGGAGAGGCGTACTTTTGGGAACGCGGCCTCCGCGCTGGAACTTGACGAAGGCAGACTGGGCTCGTTTTGAATCTGAGATACAGGCAGATTTTACACCTGACATGGAGAATCGCTGTACTAACGTCGATGATTTTACATCACGGATACTCCAGTGCGCTGATAGGTGCATTCCACGTACCTCGGAACCCCACGCCACATTCCAGTCCCCTCGTGTACTGAGGAATGCGGAAAGGCCATTCGCGCTCGCAAGCGAGCCCTGAAAAAAAAATTCAGTAAGCATGGCAATACGATAACCTGTTAGAGTTCCAACAGGCCCGAGCACTAGCCCGACGCACCATGCGTGCGGCGAAGCGCACATCCTGGCGATCATCCATAGGCAGACTGAGTCGAATTGCATGGGCATCCTAAGTCAGGTCCCGTATTAAAAGGATTTCTGGAAAGTTATCCTCGGTCCCACTTTCAGTGCTTAGCGTTGGAGTAAATGTAGTAACTGATCCGGGCGATGTAGCCAATCGTATTGCTCACGCCATTGCAAAGTGCAGTGAACCTACTGATCCAACGATCCTGCAACACCGTACCCGGTGTGAGAGGAAAGAGATCAGTTTTATTACATCGGAACAACTGGTGTACAATTTACCTTTTACTAAAGCCGAAATTAACACTAATTAGTGGTTTTAAGAGCGTGTCCGAAGGACCAGATGAAGTGCACAACAAAATGCTGAAGCACTTATCTACTTTGGTACAAGGGTCACTTTCCACCAGCCTGGCGGAAAGCAATCATAATACCATTGTTAAAGCCCAGTAATAGTGGTTCTGACCCCAATGATTATCGCCCCATATCACTGACATCATCCTTGAGTAGACTAATGAAGAAAACGGTTAGCATCCGACCCACGTGGTTCTTGGAGAACCGGAACGTTTTAACCAACGACCAGTGCAGCTTTCGGGAAAATCGCAGCACGATAGACCATGTTTTACGGCTTCACACAGAGTTTCGAATGGCTTTCGCGAAACATAGGCACTTGGGAGCCGTGTTTTTTTTATATATTGAGAGCGCTTTTGACACTGCTTCAAGATATGGTATTCTGCGCAAGGTTCATCAGTATGGAATCCGTGGATTCCTGGGCACGTTTTTGAAAAACTTCATGACAAATCGAGTTTTATGTGCGCGTCGGCAACCAGTTTTCAGGTTGGTTGCAGCAAGTTCAGGGCGTTCTTCAAGGCAGCGTCTTCAGTACGTCCCTATTTTCGCTTATGATAAGCGACATCGGCGGCTTACTACTTTCATCAATTGGACGATCACTTTTCGCTGACAATTTTACTATCTGGACGTGCAGTTGGTCAATCCCTATCATGGAGCGACAGCTGCAACTCGCAATTTCTCACTTCGAAAAGTGGGGACGCCTGAATGGTTTCAGATTTTCTACTGCGAAGAAAGCAGCGGTTCATTTCTGCCGTCGTCGTCGCCGCTATCCGGACATGAAGTTAAGACTTTACGGGCAAGACGTTCCCTGTGTACCAACGGCTCGCTCTCTTGTGCAATTTGACAATCGCCTTTCATACAGAGAACACATAAAGACGCTCTGAGATAAGTGTTTTAAAGCCATGAACATAATGAAGTGTGTTTCGCGAACGTTGTGTGGGGCTGACAGAAGGACTTTACACCAGCTTTACCGCAGCTTAATTCGATCCAAGCTCGATTATGCATGTTTTATATATGACGGTGCGTGTGCGACCACAAAACGAATTCTAGACCAAGTTCATCACGCTGCGTTGGGAATAACTACCGGAGCATTTCGCACCTCTCCTACTGTCAGCATACTGGTAGATGCTTATGAGCCACCATTGAGCATGAGACGAGAAATGCTGGGGCTTCGCTATGCATGCAAAATGCGCCAGTTTCCGACGCACCCATCCTATGACGCTGTTTTTTTCTTGTGGCATGCACACAATCATTCGTGGCCACGTGAGAAGGGGAACAGCTTACTGCGTGAGAATGAGGACACTCCTGAGACAGGCGAGAATCCGACTGCAAGGAATTAGGAAAGGTGAACGAATAACAACTCCCCCGTGGGAGCTGATCTCTCCCTTCATCGACATCGTCCTCACTGCCGAGAGAAAAAGGGATACTACCAGAGAGGAGCTACTATCATGTTCATTAGAACGCATTTTATTAGCATACCGTGGCTTCATTATCACACACAGATGGCTCGAAGATCGACACCGGCGTGGGTAGCGCTTTCGTGAGAGGATCTATCACGAGATCCTTCCCCTTGCCTTCACATGCTACTGCCTCCACAGCCGAGTTGATGGACTTTACAAAGCCCTTGCATACATCAAGGTTGACGACGAGGATTTTCATGTCATTCCGACTGATTCTCTAAGCAGTCTTTTGTCATTGCACATTTTTAACCAACATGTCATTGTACGAGACATTTTATATCAACTTACTTCGCTACGTCGTATGGGAAAACAAGTAACACTGTTGGATTCCAGCACATATCGGAATACGTGGCAACGAGCTGGCTGATCAAGCTGCAAGGCGTGCAGCACAAGCACCATGTAGCCGCGTGCTCACACTTCCTGCTTGTGACCACTACCTAATTATTTCATCATTTCTTCTCAGACGGTGGCAGGACAGATGGGGCCAAGTGGAGTCCAACAAATTGAAGGAAATTATCCCACACTTAGCACTGTGGCCCTCGTCCTTCAGTCAGAGTAGACGGGACGAAGTGGCCCTATGTCGCCTTAGAATTGGACACATACTATGTACACATATATATTTGTTGTGCAGGGATGAAAGGCCCAAATGTATGAGGTGTGACGCAGCACTAACCAGCGTTGGAAAAGTGGCCCTTTTTTGGAACTTTTGCAATCCAAAGAATTATACACTCCGGAAAAAATACACGCCTTGCATTGCTGGATGAAGACATACTTAACTAGCAAGACAGCTAGATGTCATTATACAATAGTGATAACTTGGGTGGAGAGGAAGATTCAGTCATATTGGGTCCCCTACCACATGGAGTTTCCAGTATAATTGAGGATAATACACATTTGTTATTTCGGGTCATCTGCAGGCACATTCCAAGAGGAGGCAGGAGTGGAGCTGAAAATGAGATGCCAGCCAGATTGGAAGAATATCAGTTTGCTAGCATGCACAAGTACAACATATGTCAATGGATGACAAAATATGGATCACTGCAGTCTGAATATGATCTTAATGCCACTGAACATTCCATATTTCACAACATTCCATCTTCCATATAATTCCATAACATTCCATTTGTGCATGTGCGATTTCTGGTGAGGTGCAGGTGAATTAATAAACAGCCACCAATGCATTCATGTGTATATTCTCCATTTGTGGACAAACCTCGGAACAGAGTCCAGATGTGCCCAGAAGAATGTATGGATGAACACCAAGAGCTAGAGTGGCATCCACACAACTGGTAAGCCACAAAGTGTAGCACTTCCCCCAAATCTCCAAAATACTGGTGGATATGAGCAATGTTTTGCTACAGCATAAGAATTGTCATGGGCGCTATTACTTTTCCACACATGTTTTACACACATTTTGCCTCCATGAAGCATACAAAGGTATTAGGTTTGGCTAAGTTATGCTAAACATTTTTTTTTGTAATTTATCCATTTATCAAATTCCTTTCGCAATCATTCAGGATTATAAAAAAAAAAGTTTTTGAATTTTAATAAACACTCGGGCTAGCATAGGCTGTTTGGTTAGAATAGGCCATTTACTTTTAATTTGTTAAAGGAAAAAATTGCTTAGAAAATTTGTATTAAAAAAGGCTTTCTTGCATCCAGTTAGGCTGCAGCTTTTTCTTCATTTTTAACATCACATTTCATGGTATATTTACCAACCAAACCCGAGCCACTTTTTTGGTGTCATTTTGCTACCCAACTGCACTTGCCAAAAAAATGTGCGGTCACATCATGTAAGTACCTACATTATGAACACATTCATAATCATTGCATGAAAAATAAATTTCAAGAGATCAAATCACCTTAAACTGCAAATTTGTCCATTCAGAAAGTCACAGACCAGAAATGTTAAAAGTATAATGGTATTCAAAGGAGAATGGGGACAGGATGCACCTAATAATTCCTGAACATTTCATGAATGCACAAATAATGCTTGAATGCATGCATATCTATAATATCTGCAGTCAATGTGCACTGAAGAGGCCCAGCCCCCATTTTGAAAGAAAAACATTCACGCTTCAAAATGTGGCAAGTGAAAACAAGATTTTCCAGACAAAAGCAAAGCAATCAGTTTTGTTCATTTCTACGCTTGTCGGCAAAACGTCGCAGCAATTAATATTATCATGTCCTGCTCCTTGTATTATCTGAAGATATCCCGTCACACAACACAAGCTTACAGCTTTGGTTTATCCAAATCAATAACTCGAATTACCGCGAAGATATTTGATATAGGTAAGTAGGTAGGTACCTACGTAGCCAGATAATACAACCTCTCATACCTCGAGCCAAACACGCAGTCAATTCCATCCGGATAGCAGCGCAGAGCTTTAAAGAAAATCCTTCGTTGAATAAAAACCACTACGCTCCGCTAACCAAATTCACCTTCACCAGCCCGACAGCGTTCTTGGATTCAATGAGTTCACCGCTCTCCATCTCCCACTCCGGCCGGAGCTATTTGAACCATTGCCACGAAAATCCATGGATAATGCATTTCTTCTTGGTTCCTTGGAGAATGATATGTTCTGCATCAATTTGGATGGATAAAACCGTTCATATTTATATTATTAAGCAGTCAGGAGCGATATACATAGAAGATATCGGAAGGATTTTCCCCATGAAAATTGCCTGAATGGTACCAAAACGTTCCTAAAACCTGCTAATACTTTGCTCCAAAATGAAGACCCATAGAACCAGAAATTTCACCTTCTTTCGATTTCATGACTTATATTGTTTCCGAATTTCATCAACAAGCGGGAATAGTTGCATTCATGCCACTCCGACCGCGAGGTTTCCCCACTCCGGACAAATTCTGATTTACGTGTGTTGACCTAATCCTCTACACTCTTATAAGCCTCATTCTGATCCAATGATTAATTTCTTCCCACAGTCCTGAATATTATTAATTGAGAAAAAAGTTCCCTGTAATTCTCTTGGCAGTTTTCTCTAACTTATTTTCATTTTTTGTATTTCATAGCAATCATGGCGCGAAATGAGACGCTAATTTTCGCTCGTCCGCGACGATAGTCTGTTTTACAGCAGCAATTTGCCCGCCCGTCTAGTCGCTTTTCATCTTTCCAAGGCATTCCTTGCTTCTACTAAACATTCCAGACATGAACTAAAAAGTGCATTGAAATACATTTCATATTAATTAGGATTGACTTCAATATTTTTGTTTCAGCTTTCTCATTTGAAAAAGGAAAATTTCATCGTGGAGAGAATAAAAGATTTTATACGGTTTGTTTTAGTATAACTTTCCTTGAACCATTATATATTCCGAAACCCATATCCCGAAGTAACATTTTAGACCCTCCCATTTTAGACCCAGCGGTGCACGAACGTCCTGCTCTCGAGGTATGTTGTGAATTTGTATTAGTTGTGCGGTGTTGATACCAATGCTAGGAGTGGCAGGTATCGATATATAAACTTGGTTGACATCGATTAAGTATACTTTTGTGATCATTTTTTCTACCGTTGCTCAGGAAGTTGCCTTATAAGTCATTCACGTAACGTGGATGACTTCAGACGACGATGTGTGGTGGACCCCATCTGGTTGTCTGAGACACTAGGATAAGAACCTAACAAATGACTTAAAGGCGTTTTATTCTTGAGGAAGAAGAATTATCGGGTTATTTTACGACGCATTCAACCGCAAGGTTGCATAGCGCCGCCACCCTATATCACACCGATTGGTCGTGGGTGGACTCTGCAAATGCCGCCGGCCGCGAGATTCGAGTCCCACGCTCCACCATCTAAGCTACCGAGGCCCCTGGGTTTTTATTCTTTATTCCAGGACACATCGCTGCATTTTTCAAAATTTATGCACTTCGTTATATATAAAATGTATATACTCCGTTACTTGGTGCTTCAACATACACCCCATAATTTGGCAAACTGGGAAATTATACACCCCATAACATAGTGCTTCTCAAGATTATACACTCCATACTTTGGCAAGCCAAAAAATTATACACTCCGAATCCAAGACCGAGAAGTGAAAATCCAACACTGGCACTAACTGAACGTCATGTGCTGATATGAACGAACTACACGGAGAAACACAGGCGCCATTTCGGACATAACTGAAACCTGAGGCTGGTGGACTTGCTCAGCGATAATTTTCGATTTGTCGATAATAGAGCAGTATTTTGTTTCCTTACGAAGGTAGGTTTCCAAATCATATACATACCCGGGTAGCGGAAGAATCAGCGTCATAACTATTGCTCTCCGGACGTGAAAAGCTAAATTAATCTTGTTATGGGTGCAAAATATCCCAATTTGGGTTGACGCACCCTAAAGCCCTAATAATCAATAAATCAATCATTTGTAAGTGAACGTGGGGAAAAACCTATCCGACATGACATAGCGGGCCATCTATTCGACTTACCGGTGTTCGAATTTTCTTTTAAAGCGCAAATTGAACTGGATTTGTAATGCCATTCGGTTTTTCCTCTGCAGCGCTTGGTTCCAAAGATGAGGGAAATTATCTCAGCCCCCACCCCCAAGGCAAGTGCCCCTAATACTCCCCCATTATGTCTTCTTCGTCGGCAGCCGCTGCTGGAGGCTGAAGACGCAGACGATTTGGTGGGAGACTCTGCAGCTGGCCAGCTGCGACTGCAACAGCATCAGCTTGCCGGTCATCAGGAGCAGCAGTTGGAGAGACTTGGTACCTCCGTCGGCACGCTGCGCACCATGTCGCACCAGATAGGATCTGAGGTGGATGACCAAGCTGTGTGAGTATCCCATCCCCCTCCCCGTCCCTCACTCACTACCAGTGGCGTATTTAAGGGGCTTTGTGCCTGCCCCCCTTTGGGCTCCGAATACTACCGAAAAGGCTTGTTACTGTCCATAGGGCGCCGAAGGTCCTCTGTTGGCCCGCAAATGTTGTCCCCAATGCTTGGTTGCGTTTCTCAGGGGATGGAGGATGTCCCAGGACTAAAAAACACGTTCCGATGGGCTGGAACTGTGCACTGTGGATCTACACTACTCTTCCAAGTTCTGATATTGTTTGCCCTGAACTGAGGTTCCGCCCTTATGATTGAGTTATTTCTTAAAGTTGACGAGTGGGTCTAAGCGCTGCTCTCTCCCGTGTGTTTGGTATTGGCTGAGTGTTGTTTTTATTTGATATACCTGTATTTTAGGTGAAATGTTATAAACCAGGTGTGCACAATTATTTTTATAATTGTTTCACAACGGAACCCGCAAAATCATGTTTTTTTTTCAGGTCATATGAATTTTTTTTCTCGATTATATTATGTGGGATAGTTACTGCCTGGGTACCGGCCGCACATGTGTCGGCCGGATTATATCGGAACCTGACAGCACCCCAGTAGGGTTCCCATTCGTGGGTGGTGAACGTTGTCTGACCAGTGTCCACAGCATGTGGTTCATGACAATACTTCCTTTCTAGCGTTGGTCCAATGAATCGGAATTGTCGGTCATTTAAGGTTTACGTTTCCCTATTTCTTGCGCGAATTATGGTTCGGCAACCTGCTAGACAGAGGGGAGGGGGGAGCGTTTCCGCCCAGCGATATCTAGGGAATTACACGTCAGATATTCTTGTGGAAAACGGCATGGCATTTGTCTAAATGTAATCTACATTTGTGCACAAAAACAGCCTTTAAAACGTTCTCTGGATTGGATACAGGGAACAAAGAGGGACGAACATTCGGCTATTTTTGGTTTGGTTGCTGTCCCACGTGTATGAATTGAGTTCGGTAATGTCAAGGTAATTGCACTTCCAGAAGCAATAGGCTTATTCAATGTTAATCATGATGATAAAACACCATATTTTTCGTTGTCGTTCCAAAACAAAAACTTAGTTTATTCGTGAATACACTAATCCATAACTAAAATGACCAATCTCATGGAAATCAAATTGGTTCCACTGACGGTTCCACTGAGATGGGGAGGTGAGGACTTGGTGGATGGTGACCGTATGACCTTTTTGTGAAGTATTGCCACTGGGTTCCATATATTGAATTATATATATCCATGGTGTTTTCTATAATTTATTTGTATAGTAATGTGATCATAGGCATGTTCAGCTCATGTATAATGGGATAAACCTTCACAATATGAACACTGTTTTCATTTGGCTACCGAAAACACTTCGTTTATTTCTTTTAAAAAAATGCTCATTCAAAGCTGAAATACCCAAACTTTGTGACAAAAGTTGTTCCAGGAAGAAACGGCTGCAACTGTTCACAGCTTAGGCCTTGGAAAAGTTGTATGACCGGAACAGATGCATCGAATGTAAGACTATTTTTGCCGCCTTCTCCCCCATGTATCCCCACCCCCGTCCATCCCCCAACGAAATGTAGTATGTGTGAAACCGCATTCCCAATATTTTGACTTGCAGTTTAACGTAAAATTTGTTAAAAGATATTTCTGGAAAGCCACAAACTTTCTAGTCTCCGCCAAAAAATAAATAAATGGCGAGCAAGAGCCATGGGGGGGGGGATGCGATGCGGAATTCCCTCCCTGCACGATGAACAACATTAACCTTGAACATCTTCATCGGGTCTAGACCCATTATAGCTGGTCCACATGACATCATATACAGTTTTCCACGTGCAAGACCTTCTCCAAAGGCGTGGTACCCTCCGCGCATTCAACCAGCGGGCTGTAGAGAATGAGAACCACCATATGACCACCGAATTTTTTTTTTCGTGCACAAACTTTCGCGGGGCGGGGATGGCCGAGTGGTTAACCCGCGCACGTCCGGGGGGCAGATATCTGCCCCATGCGGTTTTTCCTAATTTCCCGCCATACTAATCGAGTTAGCAAGGCCAAACCTCGTATGGCTGCTCATTAGTCTTTTCCGCATATCCTCATACATTTTAAACCCTAGGTCATCTTAGGTCGGGTCACCAGGTCAGTCGAAGTGATCCAACTACACTCGGAGTTCTAGGTGGCATAACTTCCACAATAATTGAGCGATTTATTTCAAACTTATAACACGTCATGATTTCATCAGGGACCGTAATATATATCGGTTTTTTTCGTAGCATTGATCTGCGGTCAGATCGCGGCCATGGCTTCCCCATTATAGGGCTATGGTAAAATATGCAAATGTTTCCTGGCTCCATATTTGCTCTCGGAATGATCTCACAACGGTTGTGGCGTGTAGTTGGAAGCTATGCTCAATGTTACTGCTGACATTTTTTCTCAGTGACCTCGCCAAGGCTATCTGAGGTCACCCAAGACCACTACACATTTCTGCGCATTATATCGCACTGCATTGAGCTAGAAGGTTGAAATTGCCTTCATTGTGCTTGTATCGCCAAGACTTGTCGATTGATACATTGCATGGCCTCACTAGGCTACTTCATGACCTTGACCTGAGATCGTAGTTTCGGTTGACCTGACGTTAAATCACACCGCCTATTGTCGATAACACATTTGAAGGACTGTCGAATAGCGTTCGCCGTTTGTTTCTATTTGTTACATGTCCTAAGATATGTGTCAATATCTGAGAGTCCCACCCGATCTGGTCGAATTTGACCTATGATGGTCTAGTGACCTGAATATTGACCTGAGCGAAAGAATGACCGAAACACTTTCGATAGAGCCTGCCACCAGCTATCCAACGCCGTTTTCAGTTTGTCACTAGCTAGCATAGTTCTAGAGATCTTGGAGGGAAGACATCTGCCCCCCCCCCCCAGACATGCGAAGTTGGCGCGGACCGCCGGACGCGCGAGTGTTGAACGCCAGTCATCGCTCGTCCAGCGTCTGTAATGTCACCTACCCGACAACTATTGTATGGAAGCGGGAATCCGATGTCAAACTTCCATATTGACTTGCTCCTTTATGCGATGTTGCGATCGTGTTGTAATCGGTATATCCATGTTTTTCTGTTTCACAGGATGATCGATGACTTATCTCATGATGTGGACTCTGCCCAGGGAAAGATGGAGACAACAATGAATAGGATGGCGAAAGTCCTCCGAATCACTAACGGTAAGCACATGGCAAGAAAGTAATTTTCCTTCCATGCTGATACCAGCCAGCTGGGAAGATACTAGGGTCTGGTGTTATAAAGGGATACTAATCATGCTTTAAATGATTCCCTTATTTTTTACCCTGAGTCCATTCATACTGTCCGGATTCATTTTCATGTGTATTGTCGTCCCGTACGGCGACGTGCTACCCTTGATGAACCAGGGCTTGAAGCTACTGTAACTCGTGAAAGTAAGTGGGAGGGCTGCGGATGCACGTTGTTATTCTACACGGGCTATATTTTCAAGATACTTTTAAATGTTTCCCGACAGCCATCATACATTTAACATCCTATCATCAGGACTACACCGTCAGTGATCAAAGTATAAACCTGAAACAAATTTGGTACTGCCAGATAGTATCTCACTTGACCATTCATGCTTGTACAAAAAGCTACGATGAAATCAAGTTTCAAGTTAGGGTACGCCATGTCCCTGTTGTGTAGGTGCACTATGTCAGTAAACGTTGACCCAGTCGGCCTGGCTGTCTGTCGGCCGGTCTCGGTCCGGAGCGTCCCTGTCGTGTAGGTGCACTATGTCAGTAAACGTTGGCCCAGTCGGCCGGTCTCGGCCCGTAGCGTCCCTGTCGTGTAGGTGCACTATGTCAATAAACGTGCAACAGCATCTGCCGGAGTTGGTAGTTTACGGTAGGTGTAGCGGCATCGCGAAGCTGTATTTGTATTGTGTCTCCTTTGGCTGTTTGGTGCAATTGTCGGAAGTTCTGTGACAGGCGCACTTGTCTGAAGTTTGGTATAAGAGGTAAAATGTGTCGCCTATTCTTACGCCTTTTTTGCATGCCTAATATGTTGCAAGTTACCTTCGTAAGTTGGGGTCAGAGCAAATGTGCAGTGCGTGCTGGTGCTCAGGGTCGGCATTTCTAGCGGCTGAAGCCATTTTATATTACATGCTGGTGAAGCCGGCTAAAGCTACCATAACACCGCATACGTCACTTACTGCTACCCAACGGAGATTTGATGTTAGGAAAATTTATTGCCTGAAATATTTTCATGTTATCACTATTCGTAAAAGAAAAGTACTTACCTTAATTCCATTGGACCTTTTTCCCGGATCAGGCCTGGAAGACAGCACATGCATCTGATAGCTGGTCTCCAGGCGCTTCCGTAATGCATTCTTACAAGCAGTTTCGCATTGTTATATAAAAACAGGTTGTTCAACATAAAAATTTAAGGACACCACCCATCATTATAATTTTCGTCAATGGAACATTAAGCGTTCCGACAAGCATTAAGTTGCTGATGAACTGCTTTAGACCAATTAAAGCCAGAAATCTTCTTTAAATTCGTTTAGCCAACTTGTTTAAATTCTATATTCCGTGGCCAGCGTTGCTGCTTGAATACCACGTGCAAGGTCGATTCGTATCGGAAGTTTTTGAAAGTACTGATCCAGAATGTTCGTAAATGCCACTTGCCAGTTAATTAATACCAATTCCAACAGGTATGGACTTGGCGGAATCTTAGTGACGGAAAATTTCGAGGAAGCTTTCTTCATACATGTTATTCCTCATTGAGCTAACAACCGCCAAATGGAAATTATTATATGATGCGGTAATGGATGCTTATGTCATATTTGAGATATACTGATATAATTGTATCCTATCATAATGCTATGATATTAATATTGCTGATGTATCTGAATAGAATACTTTCAACAGAAAGCTGGCAAAATGACTGGGCGGAATCCATCATTTTAGCTGCAGCTATTGCGTACCATTTCTGTCGTCTGCATTTTCTGCCAGCGTGTATTGGCCGATCAAAACCACCGAAATATAGTTACTCGAATACTTCCAATCTTGTTGGTGCTGTTTAAACGGAAATCCGAATTGTACTGTATCTTGAATATCGTAGAATATAACACTGCAAGTCTAGTGAGTGTGTTTGTGCGTATGTATGTGCATGTGTGTACATGGATTTGTGCGTCCTATATCTGCACAATAGAGAACCTCAGACCTGGCATATGATATGTTGCTGTCAACTGTGTGAAATGTCATTTCTTCAATTCCATATGCAGATAAATCGAATTGTGCATAGTTTATCGAACCCATAAAACGCTCAAAGTATGTCAGCGTTTTATTTGGCTGAGCATAGTCAGAAGGCCTGTACTCGCCTTAACTGTAATCAAGCTCCTGACTGTGCACTACTGTAAGCGCCGTTTGGTCGCAGACCGCCGCCAGTGGACGGCCATTGTTATGTTGTCCACAGTGATTGTTATCATAATACTCCTGTTGCAGACCGCCGCCAGTGGACGGCCATTGTCATGTTGTCCACAGTGATTGTTATCATAATACTCCTGTTGCAGACCGCCGCCAGTGGACGGCCATTGTCATGCTCTCCACAGTGCTCGCCATCATCATACTCCTGTTGCAGACCGCCGCCAGTGGACGGCCATTGTCATGTTGTCCCTAGTGCTCGCCATCATCATACTCCTGTGGCAGACCGCCGCCAGTGGACGGCCATTGTCATGCTCTCCACAGTGCTCGCCATCATCATACTCCTGTTGCAGACCGCCGCCAGTGGACGGCCATTGTTTTTTTCCCCGGGGGGCTTTTTTTTTTTTTTCAGTTTTTATATACGGTTTTATCTTTTCCCAGTGGTTGCCATCATTATTCTCCTGTGCAGACCGCCGCCAGTGGACGGCCATTGTCATGTTGTCCATAGTGCTCGCCATCATCATACTCCTGTGGCAGACCGCCGCCAGTGGACGGCCATTGTCATGTTGTCCACAGTGATTGTTATCATAATACTCCTGTTGCAGACAGACGCCAGTGGACGGTCATTGTCATGTTGTCCACAGTGATTGTTATCATAATACTCCTGTTGCAGACAGACGCCAGTGGACGGCCATTGTCATGTTGTCCACAGTGACTGTTATCATAATACTCCTGTTGCAGACCGCCGCCAGTGGACGGCCATTGTCATGTTGTCCACAGTGATTGTTATCATAATACTCCTGTTGCAGACCGCCGCCAGTGGACGGCCATTGTCATGTTGTCCACAGTGCTCGTCATCATCATACTCCTGTTGCAGACCGCCGCCAGTGGACGGCCATTGTCATGTTGTCCACAGTGATTGTTATCATAATACTCCTGTTGCAGACCGCCGCCAGTGGACGGCCATTGTCATGCTCTCCACAGTGCTCGTCATCATCATACTCCTGTTGCAGACCGCAACCAGTGGACGGCCATTGTCATGTTGTCCATAGTGCTCGCCATCATCATACTCCTGTGGCAGACCGCCGCCAGTGGACGGCCATTGTCATGTTGTCCACAGTGATTGTTATCATAATACTCCTGTTGCAGACCGCCGCCAGTGGACGGCCATTGTCATGTTGTCCACAGTGCTCGTCATCATCATACTCCTGTTGCAGACCGCCGCCAGTGGACGGCCATTGTCATGTTGTCCATAGTGCTCGCCATCATCATACTCCTGTGGCAGACCGCCGCCAGTGGACGGCCATTGTCATGTTGTCCACAGTGCTCGCCATCATCATACTCCTGTTGCAGACCGCCGCCAGTGGACGGCCATTGTCATGTTGTCCACAGTGATTGTTATCATAATACTCCTGTTGCAGACCGCCGCCAGTGGACGGCCATTGTCATGCTCTCCACAGTGCTCGTCATCATCATACTCCTGTTGCAGACCGCCGCCAGTGGACGGCCATTGTCATGCTGTCTACAGTGCTCGTCATCATCATACTCCTGTTTTTTGTGCTGTGACCAACTGGATCACAGCTTAGGACAATTACTCAAGCACACGGATTATTTTTTAAGTGATATAGCCGAATCGCTCGCAACCGAACCGATACAAGCGTACCAGCCGACAGTGAGGCAACACCTCGCCTCTGTTCAGCGCACTATTTCTAGTCGTAGCCGTTACTGCTTGTGCCATGCTCAACTGTGGGACATACTTGATGTGTGCACGTGGAATATCCACGTACAATACGGAGATGCTTACCGATGTTATGATGGTAGCCGACGTGAGTTGAGTCAGGTGGCCTGGGATGGACCGCCCGCCGACCGTCCCCTCTGGGCTCGATCGTTCTGCAGGTGCCCAGCTACTCATGCAGATGTCGCTAGGATCCACCGTCAGATGTTTATCGGGTCGCTATCGGCATATGTGCGGCTGGTCACAGACGAGCATGGTGTTCCGGTTTGTGGTCTTGACATTCGTCGCGGCGTGTGACCTCATGACAGGACATTCTTGGAGAGGTCGCGAGCGGTTTGTCTACGGTGCCGATAACTGTATTTGTGCCTGGTGTATGACGGTCCATGTTCTTCTGGCAGACATTGTTATTGAGGCTATTTAGGATTGAGGATTCAAGTAAGATTTGTGGCATTTTGTACTTGTTATGCCCGGGTATGTTGCGTCATATACCTTACTCTTGGAATCGATGAAGATGTATCAGATTCAGACGAAATGCATCCCATACTGATGTGGTATAATAGGTTGATCTCTGACTGAACGTAGTCTTGAGATGTGATTGCGATGAGATGTTGAGTGTGAACATAAGTCAGAGTTGCAGGTGCACCGGAATGCGTTACCGGACCCATTGGTTCAGCTTTCTTAGGGCAGCGTAACATGCATACTGTCTCAAAAGCGTATAGCATGCTGCTCATTATTTTTGAATTGTTCACGCGGGGACGAGTAGTCTAGGGGTAAGTTGTCCGTCTCACAATCGAAAGGTTGTGGGTTCGAGTCTCGCCTGTCGCTGCTTTAAACCCACGGTCAATTAACGTGAGAGGTTGGCGACGCTACACGACTCAACGGTCGATGTGTCGTAACCCACCCCTGAAATGTTCACGCTGGCCACGAGCGGGCCAATGTCATCATGTGCTAAATGAAATAAAATAATCGACACTGGTTTAACACATGCAGTCTTGGCAAATGTAAGCCTAATAACGGCACTAGTGTGTCATTTGTGTAACGTGTTCCACTCTAGAATGCAGCAGCAAGAAACAGGATTTATCCCTTCCTGTACAATTTCCAGCAGTGTGGTCAGCCTCGTTTCTCGGCTGGCCAGGAAATTGGCGCTCACTCGGGGTAGCACAGCCGCCCCGATAAGGGGTGTGGAAACAAGGAGGTGTTTCCGGGGACTCGTGTAATTATCATCGTCCATCCCTCTACAAATTCCAGTATGCACGTGCCAACAACCTTTGTTATGCCCTTCATCCAACCCTGCAGCATCAACGCCTCCCTTGTCACGAGCAGATAGACCAGCTTCCCTTGGTCTACCCACCCGCTCAGTTTTATCCCTCGGAGTTGACGAAATCCTGGAGGCCGAGGTCCCTCGTCGCACGGTGCTAGTTGTGACGGGGGGGGGGGACCAACACGCCTCTTTGGTCCTGATGTCCCGAAGGGGCGGGCGGGTTCGTATGGCCCCACACGGGCCAAGTGGCTTGTCGCCTCGAGTCGGGGGCCTGGGATTCGTTCCTGTGCCTGCTGGCCTAGCCGGTAGTGGTCAAGGCGTTTGCGGCGCTGGATCCCGGTCGGGGTGGTGAGTCTCTCCTGACCGGGGATGGTGTCACCCGCCCCGTATAGCTCATCGGGCGCCTGGCGTCCTCCCGTCCGCGGGACCCAGGCGCCCCCCCCCCCCCCCAGTAGGTCCACAGTGTGGTGGGGCGCCCGGGGTGCTGAAACCAAACATACTACATATATTTGTTCAACACAAAAACTCATCCATGACACCAAGGGGACCAGAACACCGACTTACCCAGTGGAAATCGCATCACCAACCCGACACCGGCAGAAGCATACCGCCCTGCATGTTCTCTGCGCAATCCACCTAGCAGAGACCGGCATCTTGTTCACACGAGTACCACGTCGACGTCAAGGACATGTATACCACGCATTTTAATATTTAAATATATTGACCAAGAAAAGATTATCATCTCTCCAGCCCTTTCAGCGTACGAGAGGATGTGACCGTCTCGGGATCATCACGCGCTGTGACAAATTACGAAACGAAGAAATAGAGGTGGAGTTCCGAAATCAAGAGGACGCAAGGAGAGCTTTAGGCATGTACAAGTAAATTTATAGCATACGGACCCCAGAAGGCACTAAATACATCGTTATTCAAATACAAGTTGAACCACATGATACGAAGGAATTTTGCCAAGGAGTGATACAGTGTTCTGATCTAAGAGGCGACTCTTAGGCTGAGAAAGTTGACGGATTAACATAATATAATATGGTAGAAGCGCAAAGAATGAAGGTGCGAAGGGAAAAGGAACTCCAACCGACGAGCAACATCATCCTCACTTTCAGTTCCACTGACCTGCCATCAGCAGTGCAAGTGGGTTACATGAGAGCGAAATTGCGAGTCTTGGTCCCGAATCCAATTAGATGTTTCCGATGCCAGCGGTATGGCCATACAACTCGGTATTGCCGCGGCCGCCCTGTGTGTGGAAAATGTGGATCAGCAGATCACACTTGAAAAGTGCGAATCGCAGAAGACGTGGTGCGTAAGCTGTGGTAGGACTCGAGTGCCACACACCACCTCTGATCGATCATCCCCAACGTACAGAAAAAGAGGTTGTCACTGAGAAGCAAGAGGAATCTCCTTTCGGCAAGCCCGTGAGGTATACGACGAAAACCACCCGAAAGTGTCCTACGCCGAGATGACCCGCGGTAGCCTGACCAACTTTCACAACGGCAGCCCACGAGCGCCACCTAGTGGCTTGCACAACTTAGCATTTGTTAACGTTCTTTTGGTATTGCGTGTTCATCTCCTACCACGGGATCGTAAACATCTGAGCTGCCACACACGTTTCGGTCGTCTAGGTCGGAGCAGGCCAAATAAACGCTAACCCGAGAACGACCACGGGCTTCTGAGGTCTCTGGGACAAAGGCAGAAAAGGAAGAAGACTAGTGAACCCTGGTCCCAAAGAAAGAACACGCCAAACCACCGAACACCCCATCAATCACACCCAATATGCCCACATCCAAAGTAACCCATCCCACTCGCATATCCACAATCCACCCCAGCTCCTCCCGTCCTGCTCCTACCCCTCCTGCTCCTATCCCTCCTGCTCCTTCCCTCCCCTCCAACGCTTCGTGGTTCATCATCGCGACGCATCCTGGTCACGCCTCCATCAGGGACACGAAACCTGGAGGCTAGTGTTCGCCAAGGAACCCCGGACTTGCGACCGGTTGGGCAGTCGAGCCGAAACGCGTCTCCAGGCGTACAGCCGAGAGCCCATGCCCCTCAGCTGACAATTCAGTCGACATCGGTACCTGGAGTTTCCTCAACTCCTGCTGAGACGCCTGGTATTCTACCACCCATCCCGCCACGCGGGGGCATCGCAATCTCCGATCAGAGACAAGAAGCGAGCTCCACCTTGGCAGGCATCCCCTACCGACGGAGCAAGCCCTAGAGGAAGGTCACGGACCAACTCAGGATCCACAATGCTGCAGTGACCGCCCTATTAAGCACTCCATCGTCTTAACTTGTATTAACTGACTTTTACGGCCATTTTACGGTGGAACCAGGGGTGTCGATTTTTGACAAACATTGGGGGGCGAAGTGGGCAAGGTTACCTGACCCATGACCTTTGACCTTGGGAGTCAAATTCAAGGTCAAAGGACGGGGTACCGCATAACGTCCCGAATTTACCGCACGATTGTCTCTAAATTGGTGCCAGATGATGCCAGGCCTGATGTCTTGCGTCCGTCAAGACATTGTACCCCGTCCTTTGACACTGAATGTGACCCCCAAGGTCAAAGGTCATTGGTCAGGTCACCTTGACGGACGCTAGACATCAGGCCTGGCTATCATCTGACACTAATTTAGAGACGATCGTGCGGTAAATTCGGGACGTTATGCAGTACCCCGTCCTTTAACCTTGAATTTGACCCCCAATGTCAAAGGTCATGGGGCAGGTCACCTTGACGGACGCAAGACATCAGGCCTGGCATCATCTGGCACCAATTTAGAGACAATCGTGCGGTAAATTCGGGACGTTATGCGGTACCCCGTCTTTTGACCTTGAATTTGACTCCCAAGGTCAAAGGTCATGGGTCAGGTCACCTTGACGGACGCTAGACATCAGGCCTGGCTATCATCTGGCACCAATTTAGAGACAATCGTGCGGTAAATTCGGGACGTTATGCGGTACCCCTTCCTTTGACCTTGAATTTGACTTCGAATTTGACCTTGACGGGCCAAATGAAGGTCATATTCGTGCTCAGTGTGCTATATTTGACCTATACACCGGTTTTGAAGGAAATCTGAATCCGTCGCTGAATCCGTCGCTGAATAAGTCGCTAACGAATTTGACCCCTAAAGTCAAAGGTCATGGGTCAGGTCACCTTGATGGACGCTAAACATCAGGCCTGGCTATCATCTGGAACCAATTTAGAGACGATCGTGCGGTAAATTCGTGACGTTATGCGGTACCCCGTCCTTTGACCTTGAATTTGACCCCCAATGTCAAAGGTCATGGGTCAGGTCACCTTGACGGACGCAAGACATCAGGCCTGGCATCATCTGGCACCAATTTAGAGACAATCGTGCGGTAAATTCGGGACGTTATGCGGTACCCCTTCCTTTGACCTTGAATGTGACCTCGAATTTGACCTTGACCGGCCAAATGAAGGTCATATTCGTGCTCAGCGTGCTATATTTGACCTATATACCGGTTTTGAAGGAAATCTGAATCCGTCGCTGAATCCGTCGCTGAATAAGTCGCTAACGAATTTGACCCCTAAGGTCAAAGGACATGGGTCAGGTCACCTTGATGGACGCTAGACATCAGGCCTGGCTATCATCTGGAACCAATTTAGAGACGATCGTGCGGTAAATTCGGGACGTTATGCGGTACCCCGTCCTTTGGCCTTGAACTTGACCTCCAAGGTCAAAGGTCATGGGTCAGGTCATCTTGACGGACGCTAGACATCAGGCCTGGCTATCATCTGGCGCCAATTTAGAGACGATCGTGCGGTAAATTCGGGACGTTATGCGGTACCCCGTACTTTGACCCTGAACATGACCCCCAAGGTCAAAGGTCATTGGTCAGGTCACCTTGACGGACGCTAGACATCAGGCCTGGCTATCATCTGATACTAATTTAGAGACGATCGTGCGGTAAATTCTGGACGTTATGCGGTACCCCGTCCTTTGACCCCGGACGTTATGCGGTCCTTTGACCTTGAATTTGACTCCCAAGGTCAAAGGTCATGGGTCAGGTCACCTTGACGGACGCTAGACATCAGGCCTGGCTATCATCTGACACCAATTTAGAGACAATCGTGCAGTAAATTCGGGACGTTATGCGGTACCCCTTCCTTTGACCTTGAATTTGACCTCGAATTTGACCTTGACGGGCCAAATGAAGGTCATATTCGTGCTCAGCGTGCTATATTGGACCTATACACCGGTTTTGAAGGAAATCTGAATCCGTCGCTGAATCCGTCGCTGAATAAGTTAACTTCACGGAGGTGGCAAAGATGGACTATTAGGCAAGAGGGATGCCGTGAAATTGAGATCATAGTACTTTTGCTACAATACATACCTTTTTCCGCAGGTTGTTTTGGAAATTGATGCGCTCCTGAAGTTTGGTGAGGGTTGGAGTTGGAGGTGGGTGGAACAGCACTGTGAAGGACATTGCATGTGGTTCAAAGGACTTCTTTCTGTTTGTATTAAAATGCAAGTAATGAAGTAACCATTTCATTAATTGACCTCTGGTGTCCTGAGTGAGGAGTAGAATCGAGATGGGTTCTTGTGAAATACGTTGTAGAAGTTGGGTTATGATGTAGCTTTTAGACTCCAGTGGGAATGTGGTGTGGATTCATTCATTAGTTTATACATACCATTACATAATAACCATAACCAACATGACTTAATCTAGCATATCCTAACATTCTCTTGGAGGAAAATAGAACAAACATTTATGCAATATATTTTCTGAAAATATTATTAATTTGTCAACCGTACCCAGTCAAACCTAATCTAACGTCAGCTGATTTTGAAGTAAAAATTTTAGATTTTCATTTTTAGGGGGGGGGGGGGGGGGAAATTTTCCAACTTAAAAAACTGAACTAGCCTAACCTAACCAAACCGGTATTATTGTGCTCTATGGTGGATACCAGACAATGTTCTACATACATTTGGCTCCATAGAGCAAACAAATGGGTTAGGTTTGGTCAAGTTAGGTTAATTTAGGTTTTTCAAGTTAAAAACTCTTTTTTTATTTTAAAACGTTTCTCCAAAAACTTAAGATTATTTGGTAAATTTGCAGTTTAGGGACGTTTTTTATTCCTTGGTGTTTTTCTTCGGAATATCATGTTTATGCAGGTGGCTAAGATGATGGAACCACTTATTTTCTGTACAAATGTTTACTTTTCAGGTTATGAGGAAACTAATACGAAACAAGGGGTTTTGAGTTAGGTAACATAGCATAGATATTGTTTTTAAAAATGCAACAAAACCTAACCTAACCTAGCTTAACCTACCTTTTAAGAACAAAAAAAACATTATTTTATTTTTTTAATGTCAAGCAATTTATTTCCTGAACATTATCAACATTAAAAAGAAACATAACACAGCCTAACCTAGCCTAAGCCGTTTTGGAATTTTCTTTCGGTGATAATGTTTGTAATATTTCTTGGTAATCTTTTCAGCATTATTGTGCTTTATATCGGATGGACTTCGTGTTTGGTAAATACGTGGTCAATGTGGCTGGAAGCCCAAATAACACATAAATGTTTTTGCACACAACTGACTCCATAAAGCAAACAAATGGACAGTGAAACTCAAATATTGCAAGGTGTACCGTAGCGATGTATACCCTACAAACATTTAGCATGGCGGCGTGCTACTTGCGGTATACCACGGTATACCAGCACGTGAGCTGGCCCTCCGAGCACCTTTGCAAGCAATCGCAGCACAGGTGACGCTTGACCGCCGTTGCATAAACTTGTGTTCCCTGTACCTGCCCCCAGAGACACGGATTCCCTCCCACGGGGCTGAAACAGCTACTAACGGAGGAGGTCCCACCACCAGTACTGCTACTGGGAGACTGCAATGCCCACCGCACTGCTTGGGGCTGCTCAGATACCAGCACACGGTGTCGAATCTTGGAGGCTTTAATCTTGGACGAGCCACTCTGCCTCCTAAATACAGGTGCGCACACCCATCTGTCGCTGCCATCGGGCCTGGCATCAGCGTTAGACTTCAGCATAGCCAGCCCAGAACTGGCTCAGCAGTTCGAATGGTCGATTCATGAGGACTGCCTGAGAAGTGACCACTATCCGATATGGTTGACTTTTCGGAGAACCGTAATTCTGGGAGTACGGCTGCCACATTGGAACTTGAGGAAGGCAGATTGGATTAGTTTCGAATCTCTGGCACAGATGGCTTTTACAATCAACATTGAAAATCGCTGTATTAGTGTGGATGATTTTGCACCACTTCTCCAGTGCGCCAATAAGTGGATTCCACGGACCTCTGGCACCCCGCGCCGTATTCCAGTTCCCTGGTGGACCGAGGAATGCAAACAGGCTATCTGCGCTCGCAAACGGGCTCTTAAGGTGTTCAGCAAGCACAGCACTATGACTAATATGCTAACGCTTAAAAAGGCCAAGGCACTGGCTCGACGAAAGATACATGAGCATATGTTCATCCTGGCGAGCATATCTTCCCATGTAGGGAAGATTAGCCGAACAACACCAACATCCGAACTATGGTCGCGGGTTAAAAGGATTTCTGGTCGGTTTAGCTCAGTCCCACTCAGGCCATCAACATTTGATGAAATATAACTGATCCAGGCGAGGTAGCGAACCACATAGCTCACGCTATTACGAAGCGTAGCCAACACACTGACCCAATTTTCCTACAACACTGTGCTCGGTGTCAGAAGGTTGAGGCCAGTTTTAACACAACTGAACTGCACTACAACCTGCCGTTTGCTCAGGCTGAGCTCGCCTCTGCACTCAGCAATTTGGAGAGTGGTCTGAGGGACTGGACACAGTACACACTGAAATGCTACAGCACCTGCCGACGTGCGCAAGACATGTTCTCACTATTTTCAACAGACTAGATTAGGGGATGTTTCTCATCCGCCCGGCGGAAAGCAATAACGATAGTGAGCACAGTAAAAGCGGCGATGACCCCACTCATTACCAACCGATATCACTCACTTCCTCACTGTGTAAGCTAATTGAGAGAATGGTTAGCCTTCGACTGGCTTGGTCCCTAGAAACCAGTGCGACTTTCGGAAAAATCGCGGTAGGTAAACTACGTTTCAAAGCTGGACAAGGATATTCGTGTTGCTTATAGGCATTACCCGCACATAGGCCATCGTGTATGGGCCCTCATGTATGGGAACTAAATGTCCATATGTGATATATGGACAAACAAATCAAAATAGGACAATCGTTGGGTTGCAGAGTTCTTGTGAGAAGTCCTGAAAGGAGCCATTATGTATCAATGCTGTCGCTTGTTTTTGCGGATATAACATATTCGCAATGCAGATTTCCTCCAACGCTAATATTTGCACCCCCCCCCCTTATGGTGTCATTGCAATTATTTTGTAAAACAGTAAAACCCCCGCCCGTACCCAACAGCACAGCCAAGACCAAGAAACACACTGGGTACATGCCTCTCCGGTCACCCCCAAGGTGTCCCGAAAGGTCAGCCGAGGAGATTCCCAGAAGGGCCATCCGAAGGTTTTGAGATGGATATGTCGGCTCGAGTGGAGTCGGACAATGGAGTCGAATGGAGTCTGCCATAAAAGGGATAAGATTTCGGGAAGTGGGAATAATGGCAGAAGTCAAAATAGTTTTAAAGTCGGCGAATTGTAATGGTCCCCGCCCCAGGTGCGTCTCAACAGGAACATTTTTACTGCAAATCTGTTAGTGTGTTAAATACATATACTAGTATATCACAAGTATACTTGTAATCCTTTCCCTCCAAACGGTTAAGTTCGGAGTTTTCTACACCTTTGGTGGTGCTTGGATCCCATCATATTTGTGTTCTTGACCTCATTTACAAATATGATTTGTAATTCTCTTGAAATTGACTTCAGACGGGTCGAGGAAGATAATATTCCAAAATCTCCGAAGTGCCGCCATTCGCAGAAGTTTCAGTATATCAACACCAAATCCAGATCGTATACTGTTCTTTCATCAAATAAACTAACTGATGTCCCAAAATATTAATCACGGCCAAGGACATTAAACTGAGGTCATGCCAAATTATCTCTTCTTATCGCATTAAGGAAAAACTTTTCGTGGAGAACATTAGAAGAGAATGATATAGACATATTTGCTTCCAAATATGTGACAAGGTCAATGGGGTTAGGTCAGGTCAAGTATTATGCATATTCTACACTGCCGTCTAGTGTGTAGAGGGGGTTTTTGGTGCGAGGCAGCTGCCTTGGCGATATTACGCCGCAATGTCTCCTTACGCCGAATGCTACCGTTCCTTATGAATTAAAATTTTAATTCGGCTTTAGAGTAACTGAAGTAGTACACCATGACATTGTGTGAACAAAGAATGATCCGAGATGATCCGGCGTCGTGTGATCGAAACTTATTATATGAAGCAAATATCAAGCATATAGAGATAATGTATAAAGAGGTGCAAAATGACGGACAGTAGGAACACATGGCAGACGTATGGAATCTTCATATACGTGTGAAGGACACGAATAAGGCCACAAAGGTGCCGCACCTAAAAGCATTCCTGGCCACATTGCTGTCAGTGCCTGTATCATTACCCCAGTGGAGGTTAGGTGTGGCGGACCGGGGCCACGGAGCACACCGTCCACTGTGGTGGACCAGAACCGAGGAGCACACCGTCCACTAAGGCGGACCAGGGCCGTGAAGTACACACTGTCCACTGTGGTGAGCCAAGATCGGAGAGCACACCGTCCATTGTGGCCGATCGGGACATCGGAGCACATCCACTGTGGCGGACCGGGGCCGAGGAGTGCACCGTCCATTGCGTCGGATCATAGCATCAACAGGTCAAATTATGCCATGCCATGGCAGTGGCGTATTTAGGATTTGCGAGGGGAAAAACGGATTTGTTATGGGCCCAGCTACCCCCATTAAAAAGTCCCTGGATTTCCACCTATATTTTTTTCAAAGGGGTCTTCAATTTTGTTGTAGAATAATTTGTGACCAAACTAACTGTCCTGTGGAGGGGGACAGCTTCTTCCACCATCATTTCTTAATCGCCGGATAACAGGACACACTGAGTATATCCCGCTGCAGAAAGACTTAGACAAACTTGTGAAGTGGTCCAAAAAATGGCAAAGGAAATTTGATTTTGATAAGTGCAAAGTTATGCATGTAGGTAGGCAACATACAAAGGCTCCACAATTGATGTGTGGCCAAGCACTATCGGTGTCTCAACAGGAGAAGAACTTAGGTGTTATACTGAACACAAAATTGGAGGCATGAGAAAAGACAAAAAAGTCAGAAAGAAGGCACTGAGAATGCTTGGGGAAGTAAACAGGAATGCATCATACAGAAGTGAGGAAGTCATCAGGAAGCTTCACTGTGCATATGTAAGGCCACACATGGAATATTGTGTCCAAGCTTGGTCTCCTAGTTATGAAAAAGATTGTTGACTTTTACAAAGAGTACAAAAGAGGGCTACGCAAATGGTTTGAATGGCATAAGCAACCTGGCATGTGAGGGAAGATTGAAGACATTGAATATGTTTTCACTTATGTATAGAAGGCTGAGAGGAGGTCTCATCTAGGTCTTTAAATTTGCTCATTGTCGGAGGGGGTGCATCAGGGAAATGTTTGAATTTGACAGAAACGATGCAATTAGAGGTCATCAATTCAAAATTAAAGTTAACCGCAGCAGGGCAAAGTTCAGACAGTCTTTCTTCACGAACATGGTAATAGAACACCGGAACCAGCTGCCAAAAAACTATTGCCGGTAGCAGCACACTGAACGTCTTTACAAAAACGCCATAGACATTCATAAGAAGAGGGGCGGTCTGTGACACCCAAATGAGGTGAGGCAGAAAAATGTCGCCGGATTTCGACCAGTATTTTTCATAAGTACCTATTGTTATTTTATGTTAAGACGAGTATAAACAACTTAATTTGGCGCTGCAAGGTGCCAAACCCATCACCATCGTTCCAAAATCGGTGGATTTCAACCCTCTCCCTCCTGTTCAAGTGCTTCCCAAATTGCCGCGAAGTTTTCATATATAAAATATCATTGAGGTTTTAATATACTTCCATTTCATAACCCGAAATGGCTGGCATACACACACACATATTATATATATTATATAAATTATTATCACTATTATTATGATTATCGTATATGTATATAATTATCATTGCTTTGTTATTCTTCTTATTGATTACTTCGGTGCAAAATAAATGAGGTTAATGGGAAACCCCACATCGATGGAGTGCATGCTACATGGCACCCCATGTTAAAAGTCCAAATTATTGGAGGACAGAGCCAACATTAAGTGGGCACTTGCCTTTCAAAAATAAACAAAAAGAACACGCCTTGTCTAGACGTATATGAATGAAAAATGGAAAGCAATGCTCAAAACCAGCTGCAGGTTCCGTATCTCCACATTGGTAATAAGGGCGTGCTGTTCCAATCAGTATAGGCACCTCCGCCGGAAGCCTAAATATAATGGTTGCGCCTTTTCCTGGCCGGATGGGTACCACCTTCCCATGGGGGCACATGTCCCCAGTACCCCAACCCTTGTTTACGCCCCTGCACCGAGTGAGAAGGAATTATGTTGCAACACTTTTCTCTTTCTTGCTCCTTCCCCTCCTATCCAGCCATGATCTTCAGTTGGCCTGTCTCATCATTCTGCTCCTACCCATGGAGCCGCTCGATTCTTGAGGCGCTTGACATGAATACAGTCAGCGTGGGTCCAAGCTTAAAATCATAGCATTAGGGAAATACGGCTGATATTCGTGGACAAGATTTTTCAAGCTTTCAAATGAACCCCAGTTCGTCCCATTTCGATGGTATTTAAGATCGGAAATATCGTGTGGAAAACACGGAAGTTTGGCAGGAGTGCCTACGGGACTGAGCAATTGTCCAGCCAATTTGCCTTCACCGATTGCCAAACAATATTGGAGGGCCACGGCCTACCCTGCGCTTGTTATGAAACGAAAACTTACTATATGGCGATGTGTGCGAGAGGTGATAGAGTTACCGACCGGTAATAGAGCTGTTTGGAGCTAAGATGTAAATGGTGCAAATGTAAATGAACTCCAATTTTCATCATAATTATAAGTCACCAATGCATATTTGCTTCCAGTTTTTCAAGTTTACTATTCTCCAGTGGATGAAAGCATCATTTTATGAAAAAAACATACAAAAATACTTCCCAACTCTACTCAGGTGAGGAACTGCCTTAGTGCCTTACATGGGCAGACCGCCCCTGCAGAAGACAGAGAGCTTCCTTTTCAGTATTCCAGGGAGGGCTCATCGACGGATTTGGTGGGCAACTGGTTGAGTGTCCAGGGTGCAACCAAGAACCAATCACGGCTTGTGGCTCATAGTTGCACTGATCTTTTGTTTTTATGTCTCTATGAATACCATCTTTTTATTTATGCGTTGAACATGATGTGGGAGACGTCCAAAGGTAGGTGTTTAAGAAACAGAACGTGTTCAGATACCCCATCCCCTCTTCCCATACGGAAGTAGGTAGAAGCATGAACATACCTTTCTGTATTATCCTGCTCCAGTTTGACCTCTGACAAACATGAGCAAACTGGCTCCCTGTAAGTATCTTGAATGGTTGAATGGAGCCCACGCCTGGATATCTAACTAGGTTCCGACCCTGGCAATGGCAATATGAATGAAGGCAGTAAAGCAATCAATCCATGAATACGCGACATTAATTCACCACCACGATTCGGTACAAATACCATAAGCAACCAATTTTCGAACGAACGACTGAAGAAACCACCCAGAGTTACCTGATTTCCAATTTCTCATTTACAACTAGATTCCTAGGCGACGACTACATTGGCTGGCGGTCGGCGGCCCGTCGGCTCTCTTGGCGACCACGGTGTGCCATTGGTTGAGCATTGTAGTTGTCAGAAAAGCGCCGTCATGTGGCGAAGGGAGATTCTAGTAAAAAATATGGTAGGCCTGAGAGACGGGATATTTGGTAGCATTAGCAATACCCTCTTAGTATACTTTCGATCTGGAAAAAGGTCATTGCTGCTAAATGAAAATTTCTGATACTTCGATTAATTCTATCATTTATGGTTCAAATGTTGACGGACATATCCAGGCAAAATTCTGGTTTTGGTTGTCACTGCGGCCTGGTGAGTCTACACCTGGTCGCCGACGCTATCGCCAGGACGTTGCTATTTTTATCCCTGGGCCAGTAATATTCTTCCTTTGGGTATGACTACGTACATCATTCGTTATTGTTAGCTGTGATGCCCTAATACTTAGTTCTTTATATACTTGTTTGTTTTCCATCTCTAAGCTGGAAATGCCGCGACTTTACTATTTATTTTATAATGTTAACGTGAGGTGCTTAGAGCCGTCGAGTAAAAGGAGGGGGCACTCCTGTTCACCTGATCTTGGGTGATGTACCTTTAATAAATATTGAAGCTATGCAGGCATTGCAAAATACATATATTGATGAGAAGGTACGAACAAAAAACGAAGCCTTTCCATGTTCGAAAGGGTGCGTTACTATCCCTCACTCGTGATTGGCGTAACACGACATCTTATCCCGTGACGCAGCTTCTGGAGCTTGAACAAAGTCTGTCAGCTATCACCGATTTGAGAGTAATGTGACACATCTGCTCGCGCCTGATATGGACGAGTTACATTGTTGACGAGACCGTTGACGTGGTCTGTGCCTCGAAATCTCTGAGGCACCAGTTAATTCCGCTGTAACTGACCATTGTCCTCCCCGCCATTGTTCTGCCGATCAAATTATATAGCACTGGTCGTATATCTCGGGTGGCCCGTGATCACAGTCGGTGATTACCTGTGTCCCGGCTTTCTCGATATCAAGGTGGTGTGTGGATGTGATTTTCTCCCTCGGGCCACGAGTAACGGCAACGTCCGCAGTTGCCGATTATCGGGGTCACGGCACATGACTGTAGGTGGAGGAGCTGATAGTCACGTGTTTGTCTCGGGGCCCATCTATCAGCGTAAGCTGACACCCGGCTGTTGAACTGCGTGCCAGCATCGCCTGACAGCTAGATGTCCGGGTCACCCAGCTCAACGCGGCTTATTCGCATCGGAGCCTGATGGAAAATCGTGGCCCTTGGCTTCTAGTAATCGGTGAGGGCAAAGCCTGAGCGAGTCTGCTTTCATGTGTATGGTATCTCAACGGCCAGGCTCGGCTCGGCCGTCACGGTTCTGAAAACCAGTGCCCAGTTTCATCAGTATTACGAATTGACGATTTCACGATTCAGCAGTTTTTTCATACATCAATCGTGATTTCCAGTTTCACCAAAATAAATTCTACGATTTTCCAAAAAAGGACGCTTTCAAAAACACGCACATAATTTTACGATTTCACGCGTCAAAAACTGCCAATCAATGCATGTCTAGTTTTATCAAACCCTAGTGGTGGGAGGACGAAATGACGGCATGCAAATAATGCTCAACATGACAAGCGTAACATTGTGATGTGGGGAATAAGTGAATAGGAGCAGAGAAGATAGGCCAACTAGTTTATTATTGAGTACTTATTATTGACCTTTGTTGTGATCAGTGTTCTTTGTTCTAGTCATAGTCTGCTATTGTAGTTAATTGATCATTGTTAGGTAATTGTTTCTGCTAAGTGTTGTTGTTAGTGCATAATTATTCCCTTCTATCGTGGATATGCTGCAACTAGGTGTCTGGGGTGATATTCCAGCCCATCGTCACAGAAGGCAGGTGTTTCACCCAAAGATAAATTTTCACTTTGGTGCTGAGGAGTTTAGGCAACTCATGAATAATTTTAATGATTGTCTGTCATATACATCATTGAGCTTTGCATACAGGCTACAAAGAGCATTTTTGGCTGTCATCCATCCAATGATAATTGTACTACTAATATCCACAAATCAGGGACGTACTGCATATGAAGTGAGATTACTATACATATGCATACATCGTGATCTGTGCATATTATTATGAAGTACATTTCCATTAACCAATGATCTAGCCAAGAGCGACAGGCCTGTAAGCACTTGATGAATATTTGTGCAATATATTTCATCCCACAAATTAACTCCAACTTACCTGGCACGCGGCGTCACGATCACCTAAAAACTGCCCTGATGTAGACAATAGCGATGGCCGCGCGGTCCTGCGTGACCGGCAAACCCAGGGAACATGTAGGCTAGGGTGGCAGTATCGCGATCGACTCGAGGCATGCGATTGGCCGAAGGATATTCCCACCTCTGCACCTGTCCTCGACCTCACTGATGTTACCTAACCACACCCAGAACGTGCTGGAATCGCCCATGGTTACAGTGCTGACAAGGAAAGCTGATATTTATTTATTTTTGCTTCCAAAGAGTTGAACGTCGTTTGCAAAGAAATATATTTAATACACCAAATTAGGCGTATTCTATTTCATAATTACGGTGCAGGAAGTACCTATCTTCATACCCGTGCGAATGAAGGTCAAGCATGTGAGCCCTTTACAACACTAGACGGCCTGAAGCTGCCAAACATAGAGTATTATCACGACCAGTCTTAGTAGTTTGGAGGGATGCCGGCAACAACCAACCCCTGTCCCCTCCACCGACTGCACCCACATTAAGTTTGTCTCAAAATATCAGTCAAATTAGAACTGAGTGAAAACATGTCATGCTTTGGTAAAGTGCGGGTAATTTTCCATGGCGAATAATAAATGACATGGGCTCATGTTCCATGTGAATTTTTGGTCGGTTTTATGCCACGCTCTATCATAAATATAATTTTCGAACACTGTAGCAAAGTCTTACCTGGCATGTGCCTCCAAAATAAGATATATGGTTGTATTATGCTTTAGTCCGCGCCGTTTCCGGGGGCGTGGGGTCGTTAACGACCCCCGAAAGGTTTTCCGCGGATGGTGAAAGAACGGCGAGAGGCAGCAAGTCGAAATTTGGCATACATTTTCCCACATCAATGTGGCATGTTGTGCCAAAATGTTGAAACCAGGTCATCTAGGGTCAACGAGTTAGTCAGGGTCAAGTGAGATCACCTCCAAAAACGTTCAACCAGTCGTCATGCTTTAAAGGATAAAGATATTTTAACGAAACTTTCAGAGTTTGTTTATCTTTCGGCTTGCAACAAAACGCACCAGAGGAAGTTTTAATTTTCCCAGCTTTTGATTACTTATTTGTTTTGTAGATTTGCCCATTCGAGTTGAAATAGAAGATTCTGGCCAAAGTAAGTATTCTTATTGGAGCAAGTTGACTTCAAAAAATGTTTTTCGGTCCACTCTACCCATAAAAATGAAAATTAAAGACAACTTGAAAACTCAAAACAAAAAAGGTTTTGCAAAATAATATTTTTGGGTGGCCAAAGTGTTATGGTCCTGGTCGATGTGGCGTTCCTTTTCTGTTTCCAATTCATTTTTATCTCCAAATCTCCATCAAAGTGAACACCCCAGAGCCACAAACATAATGTAAGTCGTGAAACTCTAGGGACCCTAGTGACGTCACTTTTTGGAGGGAAATGTTGGGTGTGGTGTTTGGCCCTACTCGTCAAGCGCTTTTTCGTTTTCGTGCGACGCTTAGTTTGGAGTTTAGAGGGGGTCTCTATCGAACCCCCCGAGACGGGGTGTGAAGATCTGACAGGAGAGGGTTAAGGCATTCACTGGACAAGTTTTACAAATTCTTCCATAATGCAATGGAAAGGGTTAGGCTTGGTTAGTATAGGTAAAGTGAGTTAAGTAATTTATCTGAAATCTTTGTGAAAAGAAGAGAAAAATCATCCAAAAGAGGGTTGGCTAGGTTACATCAGATAAGTTTTTTTAAGTTGGAAAATGTTTGCAAAATAAAATCTGTTTGACATTTTTCCAGACTAGTTATGTTCCATGGGAAGTTAGTCTAGGTTAGGGATGCTTCTTTTCGTTTTTATATTAATTTGTATGCTACCATGGGCGTCCGTTTGTGTCCTTTTGTGGGGGTCAAAACCCCACCAATGTTTATCTCGCCCAATGTTGATTTCCCCCAAATAGCCTCTGCTCTTTTTACGCCGACAGGAATGCTAAAGTTTTTAAAAAAAAAACTATATGCTGCAAAGAAAACGTACCTGATGCAAACCAGCACATTCTGTACTGAAAAGAAACAGATTTGGATTAGATAGTGGGCTGATAGTCCACCTTCTGCTGCAAAGTTCAAAATTGCGTGCAAAAAAGCAATACGGCTAGATTTCCCTCCACTGTGGAAGGACACCTTACATAATACAATGTTGAGATTAGCTGATGTTGATGCATTTTAAATGAGATTGTGTTAAAAAATATGTTAAGCCACTAAGCAACAATTGCATTGTCATACTGATGCTTGAGCACACCACCAGTGGCAAAACAACATGCATATGGAGCTTGAAAGGATTAATTCAATTATCAATTTCCAGTCATTCTCAAACATGCATACAATTCAGTCCAGTGAACAACAATCACATTTATCATTGATATTGTGGATATACAAATTATAATAAATATTCGGCAGCGAACCCAGCACCCTATCAGCTTGATATTTACCGAGGTACCTACAAGCCCAATGGCAATGTCCATGTATTCAACGTTGATATGAAGCACCCCTGTCTCAAACTGAACCAACGAGGGCCACATGTGAATCAATCTCCCAGCTTATGATACCATGAAAGAAAAAGTCAGCAAGAAGCTGCATGGACACTATTATAATTGATATTCCTGAAGAGAGCAATAGGTACTCAGCTGTAGCTCACATGAATTCCTAAACAAACCTTACGTAGTCATGCAAGACCAAAGTGTGGTAGTGCGTCGTGAGATCCCACCAGATATACCATTACTTTAGAAGTTACACCAAAGTTCGCCATCAAGCCTCGGTGATACAGAATCGATCAAGCCTCGGTGAGTGAGCCTATATATTCCTCTAATATGGCAGGAATTGGTAGCATCAGGCATGTTTCAATGAGAGACAACGCGCGAAAGCTTCCAGACGCAGCCGCCAGATCGGCGACACATGCGATTAGGACGTGAATTGCCGGCTGCATTAGCCATGTACATTAGGGCACAGTGTCCTGAGAAATTTTAGATTCGAGATTCGGCCCTATGATTTTGAGATGTAATCAGTGTGATTGCTGAATTTTCAAATTCGAAAGTTGTTTTTGGATCAAAGCATTTTCTGGTCCGCAAATTTACACTT
Organism: Imbricaverruca yamaguchii; assembly: GCA_034440575.1. NCBI lineage: Eukaryota > Metazoa > Arthropoda > Thecostraca > Neoverrucidae > Imbricaverruca > Imbricaverruca yamaguchii. Next base: position 4,368 of record JAOTOL010001162.1, on the reverse strand, counting down.
TTCTGTAGGCATGTTTCCCAACTTTATGCTAAATATGGGATTATGGACACAAAGACATGTCTGAAAAAGTTGTGTGACTGTTATATTCGTGATGTTCACACCAAAATACCTATGATACCACTTTTCAGCGCGCTAAAGCGTATATTGGATATATTTCGACGGTTTTTCTGGTCCGTCCCACACATCTCTCATTAACGCCATCTATAGGTTTTTTTTTCATTAACTCGAAAAATTGACTCATTGAACTAGACATATATCAAAAGCTTGTCCAGTATACATCTAAAATTTACACTAACGAACTGAAAACTGATGCCTAAGTTCCCTCAGGGGCGGATCCAGGGGAGGCAAAGTAGGTATGTTGAAAAAGGCAAAGGCAGGTTCGTATACAAAATACAAAAAGTGAACACGTTTCTTGAAAACTTCAAATAACATAAAACAAGCTTTGAAGTATCACTTAGTAATCGTTCGTAATGTAGGAAAACATTGCATAACACACAGGACTACCGTTTAGTGATCGGCTGAGGGAAATAATAGATATCTGAAGGACAAGAATGCATAAAGTACAGTTTTGTGTGGCCTTTTACTACTCCCGGTCATTGGCCTACTTCATAGCTTCCATTATATCCCTTTTAGAGAGGAACACTGGCAACTGTTTTCTGTGGTGGCGCTGACGCGGACAGAGCCATTTCGGGCCTCCTGACCTTTCCAGCGGCTGTCGTGACGTGCTGGACCGTCCGCTCCGTCGACTGGGCATTCGCAGGGAACGGAGGCACATCCAGCGGCATGGATATGATCCTCCTGAGTTCTGTTGCGGCGATTCCACGAAACACAGGTTCCGTGATCTCTGTGTCGTCCCAGTCGATCAGTTGTATAAGTGATGAAGTGGACATGTTGATCTTGGGGTGCTTTCTCGTCCTGGCGACTTGTCCCCGTACTCTGCTCCTCCTCTCACACCGGTGATCTTTTCGATGGCAAACTTCCTATCTTTAGGTTGTTCGCTGGCGAGAAGGACAGCAGGAGGCTCGCAGGATGGGCGCACCAGGCGGAAGACCGAACACAGCGGGCTAACTGCCTCCTCCGAACCTCTTCTGGTTGCGTACGAAGGTTCCGGAGATGGGTTATTATGTGTTTGGGTCCGTCCACGATTTTGGGCTTCGTCTTAATCTCAAAGTAGCAATTGAAGTATACGTTGACGCAGAACTCCTTAGCCGTCTCAGGATTCTCTTGTTTGAGTCGGTGAGCCCGTGCTGCCTGATCCACAAGTGCACTATCCTCTCATCTGTTGTCAACCAGCGCGCGTGGTTCAGCTTGCTAGGCCTCATTTCTTACATACTTGCAGGAAAAACTTCCAGCTTTCACCGCCCGACACAGTTCGTAAGAGACCTTCGGTCTATTGACATGCTGTCGTAGTACATCTTCCTGGGATCTCCACATATTCCTCGCCTTCAGCTAGCCGTTCAAACGCTGGATCATACCTCATGTCTTCAACCTTCGAATGCATCTTTCCAACAGGGCCTTGAAATCAGAACCTTGCGTTTGTTGGGCCGTCCAGAGAAGTGATATTGTGTCTGAGTGGCAGTTCTCCTGTGTGTATTTCTATTATTTCCTCTCAGCCGATCACTAAACGGTAGTCCTGTGTGTTATGCAATGTTTTCCTACATTACAAATGATTACTATGATACTTCAAAGCTTGTTTTATGTTATTTGAAGTTTTCAAGAAACGTGTTCACTTTTGTATTTTGTATACGAACCTGCCTTTGCCTTTTCAACATACCTACTATTGCCTCCCGCTGGATCTGCCCCTGAGGAACTTAGGTATCAGTTTTCAGTTCGTTAGTGTAAATTTTAGATGTATACTCGGACAGGCTTTTTTGATATATGTCTAGTTCAATGAGTCAATTTTCGAGTTAATGAAAAAGAAACCTATAGATGGCGTTAGTGAGAGATGTGTGGGACGGACCAGAAAAACCGTCAGAAATATATCCAATATACGCTTTAGCGCGCTGAAAAGTGGTAATCATAGGTATTTTGGTGTGAACATCTCGAATATGACAGTCACACAACTTTCAGACATGTCTTTGTGTCCATAGTCCCATATTTAAAGTGAAGTTGGGAAACATGCCTGCAGAAAAGTGTAAATCTGGGGACCAGAAAATGCTTTGATCCAAAAACAACTTTCGAATTTGAAATCAACACACTCGATTACATCCTCAAAATCATAGGGCCGAATCTCGAGATCCAAAATTTATCAAGGACGCTGTGCCCTAATGTACATGCCTTTTTGCTTGCGAAGAGCGGGAGATTCGAGGAAGAAGTTTCATACGATGGATTACTTGATATTGGGTAGTTCGGAGCTGAGTTTTTGGTTTCGCATATAGATATTTTCTGTGTCTGGACAGAGCCAGTGGCCTACCGAAGGAGGGGCAAAGGGGACATTGCCATTTTGTCCCACAATCCCTGAGAGACTGTTGAGGCCCACAAGAATGTCGCCGGGGTACATAAAAAATTGCACCGGACCGCTTGAAAATCTCGCTGGGCTCCCAAGGATCGCACCGGAGCCCATGAAAAATCACGTTGGGGCCCAAGAAGTCGCGCAAAAGACCGCTGAAAAAGTGACTGGGTCCTCAAAATTGCAAGGATAACCCTGAAAATTACATTGGGGCCCTAAAATCGCTGCATGGCATGGGGTTGCCAAAAAGTGGAACCTGCAAAATATCATTTGGGCCACAAAAGTCGCGCCGAGCCCCAATACAATCAGTCTTGGGGCCAAGAAGTCGTCCGGTGGCCATCGATAATGAGCATTGGGACCCAAAAAAGACTGGCCTGGCCCATAAAAATGACGTTGGGGGCTGACAAATTCAACCCGAGGGAACCTGAAAATCACGCTGGGGGTTTAGAAGTTCAGGGCATGCCCACGTGTCATGCCCCCACTCTTTGAATGATGGGTGGGCAGGGCACTCTTGGCTCCTGGACCTGCCGCTAATGAGACCTATATATTATGTGATATGATCTCAGTTCTGTACCTGATCTCCTCAGCGGTTGATGTGACGTTTCGTACATAATGCACGATATCGTTTATGGTTTATCTCTTATTTCACTTCATCATGTATGGAGTATATATTTTTGGCGTACCATCTGCCTTGTTTTTGGCACGGGCAAACGCAAATGTGGAAAAGGAATAGTAAGCGTCCAGAAACAACGCAGAACAATTTACAATTTGTTCCCGCCTGAGTGTAGTTTCTCAACCAAATCATCAACTTATATATTTGACACTACTATTACTGTGCATGCAGTGTGAGCTTTCCAGACTTGCCTTCAGCCACGGGATCTCGACATAGCACACACGGACAGGTCAGAGGCTGATCCAGAAATTCTCATGGCGACACTCACCCGGGGGGAGGGGGGAGAACATTTCTTCGAGGACCGCCGCTTCGAAAGTCCCTGGAAGTGCGTATGTTCCTGAATGTCTGTTGAGACAAGGGGTGTAACCACTCGACCATACTGAAAAGGGCACCGTTTACCCTGAATGGTGCATTTCCCCTCAGAGCAGCGTCTTCGGCTGAAAATTTATCGAGGAGGGTCGTTGGATTCTAGTATTCCCAGACAGGTACTCCAGTCATATGGGCGCCACCTTTACATGGGGGAGGGGCACATCCGAGTGCTCTCATGCATCCGCCCCCGGATAGTTGCACTCTTAAGGTATACACAACAGTGCACCTGGTAGCTGTGTAGCGTAGGTGTAGGTTTTCTGAAAATGATCAAGAGGGCACAATACACGAAGGCAATGGCCAGGTTGATTTTTTTTTTGGGGGGGGGATTAGATCCAATATTAAATTTGAAATCATTGAAAGAGCAAATCCAACACAGAAAGGGGAGCAATTGTCTTCCAGGCACTGTCTAACCATAAAGCAAAACACAGTGCATGAGGAATATCGTCGGCATTCGATAAGCAAACATTAGCATATTTCATATTTATTTTAAAAATATGTATGCTACATCTCAGCAACATAATCCGACTTTTCTAAATGTGCCGCACATGGATACGTACACGGGAGTGCTTAGTTCGTTTCAAGGAAGCTTCTCTGAATTTTTCATAATCCATGCCTTTTCTCGATTTTCCTACCGGGAACTTCCCCCACCTGCTGAGAGATGGGCAGCTTACGGGCAAAACACCTATCCCCCAAAATGGTTTTCAGGGACACACACAAAACAGTATCGCTTGTCAAACGGGACCACCATTTTTATCGCCGAATTACACGCCATCCTTAGTGCCTTTCGCTATGTCTGCAACCGTTCAGCTTGTCGCCCCATGGTCAGTGTTATTTGTTCCGGAGTCAAAACTATTCTTCAAACACTTTCTTCACTTTC
>JAOTOL010001161.1:132500-316483 GCA_034440575.1 Imbricaverruca yamaguchii | reverse complement strand
TTTGATACAATGGGACTCGCCAGTGAAGATGTGTAGTGAAGTGCCAACTTAAATTTACTCCACTGTCGAAGTTGTGCGGATATTATTCTTTCATATATCGTCATCAAGTCCACTTAGGGATCCATTCTGATAACAGGGGTCCGTTTAGGATAGGCCTGTGCAGGGAAGATACCATAGCCCTGAACAAAAAGATACTCAACATGCGAACCAATGTCACATCCTAAGTTCCATCAACATGAAACTTAGGATGTGGAACTAAGTTCCATCAACATGCTAATCACGCACCAATACCTGTCTACTCACCTGTCTAACCCTGGTCATTTGATACCGCGCAACACACGTGTGGATCGAGTGTTACCACCGTTAAATGAAAAATATACAAATGCACTTTCGCCGAGACCACAAAATATCGCCGAGACCCCGGCCGGCCGGGGTCAAGGGATGGCCTGTGGTCTATCGATGGCAAAATATTATCAGGAATAATATGCACCGAAAGGCTAGCTCAAATTTCGTACTGGATCACGAAGCTGAAAATATGCTTGCTATGGTTTCTATGCCATACCAAATTATGTTTTTTTATATATATAATACCACAATTGTGAGCTGCGATCCATATCCATCAGGGAGTGGAAGAGGCATGTTCCACTTCCGATCCCTAGCCAGTAGGGAGTGTGAGAGGCATGGCTCCATATTAAGTGGAGCTATGTGTGGGAAACTAATATGACGGTTCAGACCTGATTCACGGATGAACTACCGTGGTCCAGGGAGACCAGGTCCCTGGATTAAAGAGGATGGGTAAATACACGATGGCCCCAAGTTCCAGGCTCAAAGGAGAGCAAGGCCCAGCTGACTTCCCCTCCCCCTCGTGGATCCGGCAGTGTCTGAGCGGATACAGGGAACACGTGAGAATTACATTGTTTGCAATTCTCGGCTCGGTCCGGTACCGAGCCGAGATGAGGCGATGCTAGTAACATGAGAAATTAGGTGCTGAGAAAATATAAAAAGCGTTTTGCGAGATATCATTGATTACTTTCAGCTTTAGGTAGGTGTAAGACACATATATTTAACATTATTGTCCGTTAACCTGTTAAAAACATAAATTTATATCCGAAAACACCCACAATTAAAACCGCATCCGCCTATTTGCCAGACGTTTGGAAGTTTTCCGCGATATTCCGTAGGCTCCAGTTGCGCCCGGTGCCCGACTGAAGCCTGAGAAAAGCCAAGTACTTTTCATAGTTTTGGGTAAAAGTTTTGACCAATCACAAACAATTCTGTAGCAGCTTTTTCCATTCGCCGCCATACCGCCGACAGGGCCGGCTACGATACCGCCGGCTGGACCGGCTGCCCCACGCCGCGTGGGAGGTCGCCCTGCCAGCGTACAGACGCAGACTGCGGCGACCTTTGAGTGTGTTTGTGGAGTGATTGTAGATATTGTAATTATTTATCAACTGTTCCTGGCAATATAGAAATGCATTTGTTCAAAATGTATTGATGCAACTACAGCGAGCGCAGCATTCGTTCTCACATCATTTCGTAACGCGAAATAACTTAGTTAAGCGAGCAGTATCTGTCTTCAGCAACCGATCATTAAGTATACTTAAACACTCCTTTCTCCCGTCGGGGTAATTGAAAAAAAAAACAGAACTGAACAAACGTGGTTATATTTTGTCAAATGCCAGAACGTTGTTGCAGATCATGGAATGCTCCAATTACTATATGCTGACATGACTATGATCAATTGACGATTCGACCGGTCATGCAGAATGTCTCCTGAAGTTCTTTTTTGGTCGGGCGAAACTGCATACCATGCTTGTATACAACACTATCATTCTAACAATCAGGTATGTGTAAAATACAAGTCAATATGAATCTTGCCGCACTAATTCAGTTCTGACACGTGGTTTTGACACGTTCCACCTCTACTCGCAGCAGTACTACCGTTGCGACTGTACAGCAGTGCAGTCGTGCAGTATCGTATTGTCAACAATCAGGAAATCTAATGTAGACGCCCAGTAAAAGGAATAGCCTACAAACCGACCACAACCTGCTAAATGTCACGTCAACTTACAAATTCACGTACGGGAGGACCAGAAATGGTCTGGAGGGTAATCCATCGTGGCACTGGTCTGAATATATATCCCGGAGGGGCGGGAGGGCCCGTGGGGCCTCACGCGGGTCAAGTGGCAGGTCGCCTCGGGCTGGGGGCCTGGGTTTCCCAGTCCCTGCCGGCCCGGCCGGCCGGGGTCAAGGGATGGGCGGCGCTGGATCCTGGTCGGGGTGGTGAGTCTCTCTCTCCCGGCCGGGTGAAGGCACCGCCTGCCCCGTATAGCTCCTCGGGCGCCTGGCGACCTCCCGTTCGTGTGAAAAGGGAAAAGTCTATCATCATTTACACCATTTCAAAGAAAAGATGCGTGCGACAGGATGGGCGTGGTACTGAGGTGCCAAAAACTTTGAGAATTTAAGCCTGGAGGTGGAATTTAGAACTGCAGATGACTCGAGGAGGGCGATGGAAGCAACTGAATTAAGATACACTGTACGGAATGAAGGTTGTAGAAGGACAGTCGCCGAAAATATCCATGTTCTTCCACACAATACCAAAAATTACTCTAAAGGCGTCATCAGCTGCTGTTACCTCAGGGATATGTCGGACGCTGATGTGGTGGATGGCTTGGCACAGTGGGGAGTGGTGGAAGCGGGAAGAATAACGATCAGGAAAGGGCAAGAAACTCCACGAACAGACAACTTCGTACTAACATTTCGCATGACTGATCTCCCAGAGTTCATCACCGTTGGCTACGTCCGTGTAAAGGTCCGTGCATTTGTGCCTAACCCGATGAGGTGTTTCCGGTGTTCCCGTTTCGGACATATTTCCCAGTACTGCAGAAATCGTGAAACATGTGCAAGATGTGGTTCAACCGAGAATGTCAGAGATAAATGCGAAGCGGAAAGTTCAATGTGTTCTAATTGTGGCCCCAACCAAAAACCCTATGTTGCTGATGACCGTTCCTGTCCTATTTTTCTGAAAGAGGAGATAGTCGCAATAAAATGTTCTAGGAAGATCACATTTAGAGAGGCGCGCGAGTTTTATGATGCAGCACACCCAAGGGTCTCGTATGCGACAAAAGCACAGCAGAACTCTGCAGCCACACAACATACTCGGAAGAAATCTCCTGTAGGTCTTGAACACATACACCCCGATACGGCATACGAGCTCATGGCTCAGCTGATGACCCTGCTGTGATCCTTTGGGTCCCCCTGTCGTCGCCTGGAAGGCAAGGGCAGCCAACCCAATCTGACGGTGAGGCGACTGAGGTCCCACCCTCCACGAGTGAATGCCCCGCGCACCCATCTCAGGCCCATCCCAGATCAACCCTCGAGGGTGGGGAGTGGACTCTGGTCCAACGGCTCACGAGGCCTCCTCGGTCCTTCCAGTCCAACCCTAGGCCCTCCCCATCCACCTCATCGCCTACCCAGAAATACCCATCTCACATGTCCCGTCCGCCCCCCAACGTCCCATCGTCCCCCACATCCCCCAGCGCCATCTCGAAATCTCTTCTTTCCACTTCCTCCCTACCTGAACCTTCTCCCCTTCCCGTGAGACAGGCCTCGACCCCACCCTCGACTTCCACGTCCGCACCTCCATCTCCGTCCCGACGACCAATCAAAATCCAAGACACCAACCTCCAATACCAAGAAGCCGAGAGACTCCCGCGAGGCAAAGCGAGCGTGCCTTGTGCAGATGGAAAGGGGCCGCGAGAGGAGTCACCAAGGAGCCGAGAAGGCTCCTCCTCGGAGGCCGGCCACCCAATCGCCACGACGGCGAGTAGAAGGACCGGCTCCATCCACCAGTGAAATGGGCCCTCCCCCGCCTTCGCCCCGTCTGGGCCCCAAAAAACGATGCCTACCACCATCAAGCTCTCCACCAGGGGGCGAGTTGCCAAGTTCCCCCCCAACTCAGTCCCTAGGACCGGGTCGGGTTTAAGCTCTCGACTTGCCCGAGGCCCCCTCTCTTGGGTGGAGGACGGAGCCAGGTTTTTAACTGTCTTTTATCATAACCACTTCTAGTTCCATATTTAACTCTGGTCCACTTTCCTTCAGACTGCCTCTCGGGAAGGCATGTCAGGAAGATAACCTATGGTTTACTTTTTTCAGTCACATTAGTCAAGACATGTCCTGAGGCAGGGCAAGTTTGTACTCATGAATAGACATACCACTTTGAAATTATAAGACATTCATGACCTCAACATCAACAGTTTTACACTGGAACTGTCGAGGTTTTACAACTAGAAGGAACTGTCGAGGTTTTAAAACTAGCGCCCAGGACCTCCAGGTGGTCTTAAACCGTCACTGCCCTGTGGCGGAATGTCTCCAGGAGACCAAGCTTTCGCCTAACAATATGGTGTCGTTGAGTGGATACTCCATATGTCGGAAGGATGTGGTGACTGATGCTGTGGCACATGGTGGAATGTTACTGGCGGTCCATAATAGCGTCCCCATGAGAGCATTAACCTTGCGTACTACACTCCAGGCGGTAGCCGCTCGTGTGCTTTTTTGGCGCAGACTCATTACAGTGTGCTCCGTATATCTGCCTCCAGGGAATGTGTTCCCCACCGTGGAACTCGCCAACTTGGTGTCTGAACTGCCTCGACCGGTCTTGCTTTTGGGCGATTTTAACGCTCACCACACGTGGGGATGCGACGATATCAACACCTGTGGTCGCCACCTGGAATCTTTAATTCTTAACGAAATGCTCTGCATTATTAATACGGTAACACGAACACACTTTTCCACACCCTCGGGAACAACTTTCACCTTGGACCTCAGCCTGGCCAGCCCGCAGCTAACTGAGTGCCTCGATTGGACGGTGGACTCTGATCCACTGGGGAGCGACCATTTCCCAATCTGGTTACGTTATCTGGACGGCTCAGTTTTAGGCCCGCGCCCACAGCGATGGAATTTTAAGAAAGCGGACTGGAGTAGGTTTCAAGAGAAAGCTCAAGCTGTTTTCCGCTCCGAACCGAGGTTTCCGCCACTACCAGTGACCGAATTCACTGCACTTCTCCTGGAATACCTCACCTCAAGTATTCCCAGGACCTCTGGATTTCCTAGACGCACCCCTGTGCCGTGGTGGACGGAAGATTGCCGTGACGCTATTCGTGCTGAGAGCTATTCGTGCTGGAAGACGTGCGCTTCGTGCCTTCAATCGTAACAGCACCACTGTCAATTTAGTACAGTTTAGGCGTGCTCGGGCCCTCGCACGGCGCACTATGCGGGAAGCCAAGCGTGTTTCGTGGTTTGAGTACGTTGGTTCACTCAATCGATCTTCGCCAACCTCATCAATTTGGTATCGCATCAAGAGTATCTCTAGACGATTCAGTGCAGGCCCGCTTCCCACGTTGACGGTCGGTAGCCGTGAGGTCGTTCACCCGATTGATGTGTCCAACGAGATTGGACGTGCGCTGGCAGACGTTAGCCGCGCCAGCAACGGAAACGCACAATTTATGCGTTATAAAACCCGCTGTGAATCAACTTCGATGGACTTCTCCTCTCCAGAGCACCTATCGTACAACATCTGTTTTACCCAGGCTGAGATGGAATCAGAGATTAACTCGTTGCGTGGTGTTGCCGAAGGACCTGATCAAGTGCACAATGAGCTGCTGAAGCACCTGCCTCCCTCTCTGGTCGCGGAGCATTTGCGTACTTTTAACCACATATGGACGAATGGCGAGTACCCTCCATCGTGGAGCCAAGCTACTGTTGTCCCACTCTTGAAATCTTGGAAACGCGGCCGGGATCCGTTAGATTATCGCCCAATCTCTCTGACGTCTGCATTGGGTAAGCTTATGGAGAAACTCATGAATGGACGCCTCTCCTGGTTTTTAGAAAAACATGACATCTTTGCAAATACGCAGTGCGGGTTTGGCTAAAACAGGAGTAACGTTGATCATATTTTAACACTGGACACCGAAGTACGCCTCGCTTTTAAGAGGAAGCGACATCTAGGCGCTGTGTGCTTTGACATCGAAAAGGCCTATGACACCACGTGGCGCAGGGGAATCCTGATGAAGATCTACAAACATGGAATCCGAGGACAACTTGGCACCTTTTTACAAAACTTCCTAGCACATCGCTGTTTTCGTGTACGAGTCGGGAACTGCTTGTCTGATTGGTTTACCCAAGAGAACGGGAGGAGTTCCACAGCAGAGTGTCTTAAGTGTGACCCTTTTCGGGGTGATGATCAATGACATTGGGGACTCGCTTCCTGCGCCCGTTGGGCAATCTTTGTATGTTGATGATTTCACCATATGGTCATCCGCCTCACGTATATCGCCGATGGAGCGACAGCTACAGTTAGCAGTCAGGTGTTTGGAGAAATGGGGGAACATGAATGGATTCCGCTTCTCTACAGCGAAGACCGTTGTCATGCACTTCTGTCGCCACCGTGTATGTCCCAACATGAAAATCATTCTGTACGGACATGTGATACCGGTGCAACCGGTAATGAGATTTCTGGGGGTGGAATTTGATTCACGCTTGACATACCGACAACATCTTAAAACGCTACGAGCTAGGTGTGCAACTACTTTGAATATCTTAAAATGTGTGGCTCGTGCGACCTATGGAGCAGACCGCTCATCGCTGCTTCTGCTATACCGATCACTTGTTCGATCAAAGCTCGACTACGCGTGTTGTATTTATGACTGAGCTTGTTTGACGAATAAACGCACATTGGATGCAGTCCACCACTCTGCCCTTCGTATCATCACGGGAGCATTTCGTACCTCTCCAACGGCGAGTCTACTTGCGGAAGTTCACGAGTTTCCACTCTCTCTGCGGCGTGAACAGCTTGGCATGCGATATGCTTGCAAGCTACGGCAATATCCGGACCACCCAGCTTACACCCATGTATTTTCCCACCGGATAGTAACGTTGTTCTCAAACGAACACACTGCGAGAGCAGTCCCCTACGGAGTGAGGATAAGACGACTTTTTTCTGAGAGCGGTCTCCGGCTCCAGGGAGTTCGACGGACTGAGCACATTTCAATGCCTCCCTGGGAACTGATCACACCGGAAGTTGACACATCCCTCGCCTACACAAATAAATCCGATATTACACCACATGAATTCAGAGCAATTGCCATGAAGCACATTGAGTGTTGCACTAGATTTGTTCCAACATACACCGATGGATCCAGAACTGAGGCCGGCGTAGGCAGCTCTTTTATTACAGGTACTATGGTGAGAAGCTTTTCCCTTCCAGCACATGCTTCTGTGTATTCTTCCGAGCTTATTGCCATTCTGAAAGCTGTCTGTTTCATCGAAGTATCAGATCATCTACTCCACATTATTTTGACGGATTCTTTAAGTAACCTTTTAGCGTTGAGGACATACAGTCAAACCCCATTTTACGGGACGTCTTAACTCGTCTTAACAGTGTGTACCAGACAGGTAAAAGAGTGGTGCTATGTTCGATCCCGTGTCACGTGGGCATCCCAGGAAGTGACCTAGCTGATGCTGCTGCAAAACGCGCGTCGCAAGCTCCATGTACACGAACTCTACCACTTCCTGCCCGTGACCACTTCCGGACCATTTCTGACTTTATGCTCGCAAAGTGGCAAAGTTCGTGGAACGCAATACCCGAAAACTTGAAGGCGATAAAGAATCTCCTCGGTAAATGGAGTTCGTGCTCGCGTAGGATCAGGCGAGATGAGGTGGCACTATGTCGCTTGAGAATTGGACATACATATGCCACTCATTCTTACTTGCTAACTGGTGATGACATGCCGCGTTTCCCCAGATGTCACGCCCGCTTATCTGTGCGGCATGTCCTGCTGTCCTGTCCCGGCTACGAGGAGGAACGTAAACGTCACTTTGGGTGTGCTCAGTCTTTGTCACTCAGCGAGGTTTTAGGCAACGACTCGGATATTGTTAGTTAGTTATTAGGGCTTTAGGGCGGATCGACTACATTGTTCATGTAGCGCCGTGACTCTGATATTGTTCGATCAGGGCGACTATTTGACTACCTCGCTGAAATATCATTTTCAGTAATATATGCACTAAGTTGAAAATGTTGAATGCTGCCATATTTTATTTTATGTACGATTCGTTGTGTCGACTATTATTCTGCAAGTTTAACTAGCTAGGATGTGTGATATATCGACTTGTAAGTAAGTTGCATTGTTATGGGTGCTACATGACCAATGTAGTCGATGCACACTAAAGCCCTAATAACTAACTAACTAACTCACGATAGGCCCGATAATATTACGCATGATAGCACACGCAAACACCATGGATAGAACGAATATGAAGTGTTCAGATCTTCTGAGAATGTGACGCCAGCGGGTCTTCAGGCGGCCGAATGCGTGCTTCGCCACCACTTTTGCCGCTCCGAGACATGCGTTGTAGGGTGAGGCTCATAAGACCTACTTTCAGAAGATCTATTTTCGGAAGATCTACGTTCAGAAGATCTATTTTCAGAAGATCTACTTTCAGAAGGTCTATGTTCACCAGACCTACTTGGAGGAGGAAATGTTCACAAGATCTACTCCCAGGACATAATTGTTCAGAGGATCTACTCGAAGACGAAAGTGTTCACAGGACCTACTTTCAGGAATTGTTTCTTCACAAGATCTACTCTCAGATCGAAATGTTCAGACGATCTACAAATAGGACTCAGTTGTTCAGAAGATCTACTTCTGGAAATGTTCAGAGGATCTACTCGGAGGATAGAAGTGTTCACAAGATCTACTCCCGGTACTGAATGTTCAGAGGATCTACTCTTGGCCCGAAATGTTCAGAAGATCTACTTTCGATTCGGATTGTTCAGAGGATCTACTCGGAGAAAGTGTTCACAAGATCTACTCGGAAAAAAATATCCACAAAATCTACTCTCTATATTAATTTCAAAGAAGCATAAGTTCAGTTAGCTATCGCTAGGTAGCAGCACAGTCTGGGTATTGTCGCAAGGGAAAGCCAGTGGACGTCATGAGATTGAACGTTGAAGCATAGGTGACACCATTTCGAAAACAGGTCATAAATTACGGTTACTGGGCTTCCCGGTGTCAGAACTATATCGATAATAATCTAGCAGAAACTACGGTTTCAGTTTAGTCTGGTCTTCAAGTGCGGATACCATATTTCGCCATGTTGTAGTCCTGTCTGCCTTTGAAGTAGTAGAACTGTTGCAGGAGCTACCTGTCAATCAAGATGAACACAGCTATATAAAACAGAGGCGAGCTGAGACGTGCTGGATGGACGACTATTCGGCGGCACACGAGAGCTCCGGTGGCCTACATCAGCAGCCGAGTATTACAGAGAAGTCTGGAGGTAAGCATTGCAGTGCGAGGACAGTAATGGCGCACATCTCGGCTGTTCTTGTCACGCTGAGAAGACACTTTACCAAAACAACTGATGAAAACACATGTACTCTTCACTTCAGACATTTTTTCTCCTGTATTCCTGAGATCTCTTTATCACGCAATATAAAAACACTTGGCACAAAATGATAGCAAGTAAGGCGCAAAATGATGATTTGTCCAAGAAACCAATCAATCGCTTGAGCTTAGTGGCCACAAGTGGCATTTCTCTATATTCGGCTAGTGCCATGGTCACTCGAGATATGACTGTTCGCTATGAGACGACGTTTTGTCACGGTTGTGACGAGACAGTCCTAGCAGCGACACGGTATTGTCCGGTATAGCATATTATGGACGGGGAAGTGGACGGACGTGATATGATATCTGTATTGTGGACGAGATCGGTATGTGTCTGCTCCCTCCACACATGCCCGATGGGCACGGTCGTGATCTGCTCATTAACATAAGCCCACTTGAAAGTGTATGATCCATGTGTGTGTGCATGATGCATCTATGGGGAGTCGGATTGCTCCACCACTGGCCATCATATTCATGAACGCAGTTGAGACACTCTTCCTGACGTTCAATCAACACCAGCCCATAACATATATGCTCTACATTGATAATGTGCTGGGTATTTGGACACACGGATCAAAAGCACTCGTCGTTTCTTTCAATTTCCTCAACAACTTGCATCCCTCCATAAAATTATCCATGGAGCGCAGAGTCCATTCCAGTAAACAACAAGTACCTTTCCTGGAAACACTTCAGACCGTCAACAAGGACGATTCTTACACGACCGAGCTATACATAAAACCGATGTCGGCGCCCCTAATCCTTCCATCTTTCTCGGCACACCCCATCCAAACAAAAAGAGCAGTTTTGTATACACAGACATTGAGATCGAAGCGTCTCGAATTAAATGCTAATGCCTAGAATCGACGCATGCAAAAATCGACACTTTGTTTCTGGAAAACAACTTTCCACCTCGCATGATCAAAAGAGAAGTGTTTCAGGTAGCACACCCCATGAGAAATACACATACACAAACGCGACGTTCAGACCCCAAAGACAACGCAACTTTCGTTAGCCTCCCCTACATAGATGTTAAGCTCATCAAAAACACAACAGCACCAATCAAAACCTTGAAACTATCAATACATGGGGCACTGCAGAGTGGCAAAACACTTTCAGAAACTTTGACCAAGTCCGCTCTCAACCCACATCCATCTACTGCTGGGAGCAAAGAGTGTCACCGTTGTTTGGCAGGACTTCAAGGCAGATGCCACACACGGAACAGCGTCTACCTTATAACATGCCGGCTATGCCTACCATGGGACATGACGTATAAAGGGTAAACAAAAAGCATTGTCAGGGACAGATTTAATGAGCACTTAGACACGCTAAAAATATAACCGCTAATATCCCATTTGGCGAACACTTCACAATCACTCACGGGTCCAGCACTTTCGACTCTAAAACACTCAGCATGTCTACTCTGCAAGCCTGCAAAGATGTAGCAGAGCTCAAAATCAGCGAATCAATAGAAATTAGAAACAAAAAGCCTCCATTAAACACAATGACAGCATCCTGGACCCTGAGAAAACCCGGTTCCTTACATCACCTGAGGAAAGCACACATGCAATACAACCACAGCCCTACGCACACACGCACACACATCTGGATCTCAAGTTGACACATACATACACACACGGATCATACATCGTATGTATTTTACGAGTAGGTAGATATTGTTACAAATAAAATGAAGGCGATTCACTGTGCGGTGGCACGAGGTGAGGTGCATTAGGCGTGTGTGTTTTTGTGGTTTTTGGAGCGAAATGTTTGCTTTTGAGGAAGGCAGTGGGACCGAAATAGATACAGTAGGAATTTTGATCTACGTCTTTGTTGTATTATGAGTATGAGGTTATTATACGCCTTTTTCACTGATAAGAAACACTCATTTACTTTGTGCCGATTCAGTGCTCCATTAGAAATTGCAAGATCGCCACTAGTTAGCCGTTTCTAGATCAACTCTACTTTAGACGCAGGCTGGCCGTTCAGATCGCAGCCAGCTCGCTTCCTCGGGGAAATATGAACCGAGTTGCGACGTCTGGCACCTAGCCATGCAGGCTGGGAAACGGACGACTGCAGTGGCGGACACAGGTGTTGAACTGTTCATCATTTTGTCAACGTGTCCAGTATCTTCAGATCTGTATGCTGCTGCGCCGATGGTGCATCATCTTTTCCCTGCCACTGTCATGTGGAAGTGTCCTTAGAGATCAAGCTGAAAACGCCACTGGCAACGTGCATATGTCACTGGGTACGGCAAGGGTGAGGCACTGTATCACGTGGTCGTCGGGGAGGGGAGGGGCAGTTGATGCGTGGCCTTCCCACGCCGGCTTGAGACTAGACTGCTGGGAACTGACACCGGCGGATGGTCTGGCTTATTCAATGGCCGATGTGGTTGACTGGTTTAAGGTCGATACACATATGTCTATTGGCAAGGTGCTGAACGATATGTAAAATGTATGGATTATTAAGCTTGAAATCATACTGCTCGCATGCAGCATCCATCTAGTAGAACATCTGAACGAATTCATGAAATAAGTTACCAATTTTGTATGGGCCGCGGTAATTCGGATTCCTACCTTAAATAGCGCAGAGTCGCATTTGCCGTCCCCTGAAAACGCTTGCCAGACATTAGTCACTTCGAATTCAGTGTGGGCTGAAATGCTGTCCCCAAGAGGGATTTTCGCAATGGGAACGGATTTCGTATATATTTACTGTGAAAAAAACGCGACTCATTTCCGTGCCGCGCTATACGAAAAAAAGCTCATCTCCGTGCCGCGTTCACTTTCTTGTGGACATTCCATAGTCTGCAAAAATTAGAACAAATAAGTATATTTATACCTTGAAATCTATCTTATTGACCGCAAATGAAGCAAGAATTAGTTCATTCAAGCTGTGTTGATCGTTCAGGAAATAATATAATATCAGTACTACTTATTGAATTTTTAAGTTTAATGACGTGAAATACAACATCATTGGTATAGGAACGGCGATGCCAGTATGGGAAACTGCCACTCCAAATTGAAAGTTGGGAAGACAGGGCCCTCTCAACTTCGAAGTACATGCTTGATTTTATAGTTAGTAAAACATGTTTTAAAAATACCCCTAGCGGCCGAGATCAGGTTAATTTTTCGCATGTGTGGGCGTACTTTAGGATAGCTTCTACTGTGCTTATCTGGTGACGTCTCGTGATAAGCTCATGTTAGTCTCTCTTGCATAGCCTTCTTACCTCAAGCGCAACAATCGTTGCGCTTGAGGTGAAGCAAACTGTAAAGAAATCATTGTTGCAATCATTGGGCATGGGAAACCGGGTCAAGTTAACACAATTTTGGCGAAACTCAACATAACTTAACACTTTGGAGAGGTAGCGAGGAGATAGCTACACCGAAGCCAAGCGTAAACCTGATATCATCACGACATTTTTTTCCGTGGCATCCTCTGGGCTTTCCACCAGAGAGCAAATCATCGCATAACTACCGGTACATCAACTTACCCCGCAATAACGATAAATTGTTGCAGACGATGGTGTAAGTCGATAAAATATGGGTTAAGTCGAATATATTATGTATATAGGTGGTACTAGTTTGCTCCTTTTAAAAGGTCCATATTTCACGCTTACAGTAATAATACTGGTTTGAATCTTGACTGACCATAGCTAATGGTTCATGCCATTTATGGAATGCTGAAACGTTCATTCCGAAGCCACACATTTCCCCGCCGTTCAGTCTTTTCCATCGGATGAGGAATGACCGCCGAAAAAGCCGGCCCAGTATCCCAGTTGGTTAGGGCGTTGGCCTACACTGGTCTCCCCTGTCCAGGCAAGACAGGGTTCGAGTCGCTTTACGCGCTTGTATTTAGGGTCAGTTGGCAGCCGGCCCGATAAAGCCTGGGACGAGCTACCGGGCGGCCGTGTCGATGCATTGACGGCACTTTGAACCTTCGGTCCAAATTCGGAACAGGCAATGAGCTCTGCTTAGCAACAGAGCCCTGCCTCATAAAGCAACCCCAGCAAGAACTTGGATTAAATCTATAAAATGGAATACAATTTTAATAATATATCAGGGAGTTAATGTTTACTTTCGGTCCATTTTAAGCATGAATTTAAACGCATTTTACAGTCGCAAATTTGAGAGAACATAGTAATGATAGCCGACACTTAACAAATTAACAAGTGGGCGACTAATTATAAATTAAAGGTGAAGTAAAGGGATATGTATTTTTCTTTCGGTCCACACATGTGTCACATCGTCACCATTACGCAGTCACAAGTCTAAAGGACTTGGGTTTGTTTTTTTTTGTGCGAGAAGAGGGTGTCAGTAGCAACTTGTGCAACAGTAGCAATGACAACTGACTTCATGCTTTTGGAGAGAATGGTGTTATATCAACAATCCCGTGCATCAACTAGACCCGGTCTCCCCTACTCCTGTTGTCACGTTTATTTCACGTGTTTCCATGGCAACCTCGCAAGCTGCCACCTGGACTGTGCCATTTGGATCCTGCTAGGCCATGGCGTGTAGCGACTCGTAATACATTGCCTTCAGTACCTTCATAATCATAAGCAACATACTTTTTTTTAAACGCCGAGAAAAGGACATTGCAAAACATTGCAATACCAGATGTAGGGCTGGGTGTTATGGAAACTGAGACGGTATCTTGTGGTTAGGTTAAGTGAGCCATTCATCTCAAAACAAAGACGCTGGAAATCCCCCTAAAAATATCGTCCGACCCCACAACGGCGATAGTGCTCAAACAAACCTTGCTGGGCTCCAAATAAATCGCCCCGCGTCCTAAGACAATCGTACCAGAGCCCAAAAACCGTCGGACCCATCCTCCAAAAAAATCGCGATGGAAGCGGAAGAATTGCACCGTGGCCTCAAAGCTTGCACAAGGTCCCGGAATGGTTCAGTTTGTATCAATAAAAACCAAGGGGACCCCCGAAATGTCTAGCAGAGGTTATACAAATATGCATTGAGGCTTAAAACGGATGCACCGGATCAAAAATCGCGCCGACTGAGGCCTCAAGGCTCAGGGGCCCTCAAATGTTGGCGTCATTGCTGAACGTCTGGCGTAACATCTGCCGGTGTGCGTCTATCAACACGCACGACATGACCCTTGTCCAACTGAGGAACTAGGAGTAATTGAAGTATAATTGAATATGGATCGGTTTAGACATAAAGACATAAAGACATAAAAGATTAGTGCAACTATGAGCCACAAGGGCCCTGCTTGGTTGCACTCTGTACACTGAACCAGTTGCACACCAAAACTGTTAATCAGCCCTCCCTGTAATACTGAAAAGCAAGCCCTATATTCTTATAATGATTGTCTATGCTGTTTTTTAAAGATGTTCAATGTGCTGCTACTGACGATGTTTTCTGGCAGCTGGTTCCAGTGTTCCACTACCCTGTTGGTGAAGAAAGTTTGCCTTAACCTTGTTCTGCTGTGGTTAACTTTAATTTTGAATTTATGACCTCTAATTGCATTATTTCTGTTAAATTCAAACATTTCCCCAAGGTATCCACTCTCCAGACCATTGAGCCTCCACAATGCACAACCTCCACAAATTTAAAGACCTCGATGAGATCCCCTCTCAGCCTTCTATATCTAAGTGAAAACATATTCAATTTCTTCAATCTTTCCTCATATGCCAGGTTGCTTATGCTATTAACCATTTTTGTAGCCCTCTTTTGTACTCTCTCCAAAAGCCAACAATCTTTTTCATAGCTAGGAGACCAAGCTTGGATGCAGTATTCCAAATGTGACCTGACGTATGCACAGTAAAGCTTCCTGATCACTTCCTCACTTCTGTATGATACATTCCTATTTATTGCCCCGAGCATTCTCAGTGCCTTCTTCCTGGCTTCCTTGGTCTGTTCTGATGCTCCCAGTTTTGTGTTTAGAATAACGCCTAAATCCTTCTCCTGTTGAGTCACTGATAGCACTTGGCCACCCATCAAGTATGGAGCATTCATATGCTGCTTACCTACATGCATGATTTTGCACTTATCAAAGTTAAATTTCATTTGCCATTCTTCGGACCACTTCACAAGTTCGCCTAAGTCTTTTTGCAGCGAGATATGCTCATCCTGACCTGTTATTGCTCTAAAGACCTTCAAATCATCCGCAAATTTCAAAACTTTACTGCTTAGGCCACTTTCAATGTTATTTACAAATATAATGAACAGTAATGGCCCTAGTACTGACCCCTGGGGGACTCCACTAAGAACATTTTGCCATGATGACTTTGTATCATTTAACATCACTCTTTGCTGTCTATCTGAAAGCCACAACTCTATCCATTTTAAGATGCTACCTGCAATACCATGGGACTGAAGCTGTATCATTAACCGTTTATGGGGTACCTTGTCAAAGGCCTTACTAAAGTCAAGATATGCTACATCAACCTGATTTCCCTGATCAAATTGTTCTGTGGCGAAGTTCAAAAAGTCCAAGAGGTTTGTGAGACACGATCGTCCTTTTCTAAACCCATGTTGAGTATTTTGAATCAATCTGCTACCTTCCAGATAACTAACTATTCTATCCTTGATAATTGATTCGAGTACCTTGCATACTAGGGATGTGAGACTTATTGGCCTATAGTTTTCAACTTTCCCTCTTTCTCCTTTCTTGAAAATAGGAACTACATTTGCCCTTTTCCAATGGGTTGGAATTTCATTATGTGAAACTGATCTACAAAATATTATACTAAGTGGAAATGCCAGTTCCTTTTCAGTTTCCCGCAACACCCTAGCATAAATTTCATCAGGTCCTGCTGCCTTATTTTGCTTTATTTTCCTGATATGATTGTAAACAACATCACTATCAATGAAATCAACATCATTTGTCAGATCCCATGTCACTCAACTCTGGTGTATGGTCGGCAGATTGGTCATATCTTCCAATGTAAACACTGATTAATATGTAAACACTGAAACACTTTAACACTTTAATGTAAACACTTTAATGTAAACACTGATACCATACACAGAAAGACAGTAACGGATCTGCGAGAAGATCAGAGCATTGACCAGCGCGGAGATGGCGGCAGGTGGAAGGTGCCCCTCAGATGCGACAGACGACCCAGAACTCCAAACAACGCCGAGTCACTTCTGAGACGTGCGTGTCCCAGCTGAGAGAGCGATTGAAAATAAGACCGATATTTTCCATCCCGAAATGGTGGGTAGATGGTGATCGCGAAATTTCACTGTGACATCCGGTAAGGCACGCATATTTTGTGGGCTGCCCAACATCATCAGCTGTGTCTTAGCTACGTTAATTTTCAGTCCATTTGCTCGAAACCAGATATCGAGGGAGGCCAGAACTGTTTCCATATGAGTGACAACATTTTGAATTTGAGATTTCTTACCACTGACCAAAATTTGGGTGTTGTCGGCGTATTGAACAACTACTGCATATTCAAAAGTTCTATTGTTCCACTAGATAAAATAAAGTTCTACTGCCGACGCCTCGTGCTTCCGAAATGATCACCATATCTCGGCAATTGATCACGGAATCCGAAACGTTGGAAAGTTCTTGAAATATTAGTCATTCATTTCAAGAACCCTTCCATGGTTATGAAGACATTGCAAGTTGTATATTCCACCCATGTACGCTTACATTGTACTCCGCAATTAATTTTTAGTGCCTATTTGTAGTGCTAATTTTCAGTGCCTCACAATTTGATTCTTAATCTATGACACTTCGTTTTGACTTCTCCACCCTCCCTCTGTCGGAATCATGGATTAAGCAGTGGTGAGCTGCTTGCAACAGTCTGACTTGTGCTGTCTAATTTGCAGGTGCTGGATTGGTGTTGGATTCCGAAGTCAGCTTAATAAATGTCAGTTGTCGCAGATTAGGACGCTTGAAAGCCGTCACTACCGTTCTCCTTTCCGACTCCATTCTCTGTGCCATGTCCCATGCTCTGTTCTTCACTCGAAAATAATGCATTTCGTGTGTAAAGATAGCTTGGATTTCGACGTGTCCAATCTAATTATAGTGTACTGAAATCCACATTTCCTTCACGAGGCATATCAGTTATATTGTTTAATCCATTTTGTTCACAACCGAACCCTACGTACGGTACATGCGTTGCATCGCGAATAATCTACGACGCGTATGACAGTGACCAAATGCCCACTGGTCGAATTCGCTGGTTCGACAAGACATCGGTATGAATGAGAGCGGAGACAATCCAGGGGTGGCCACTGATCTGTATGCAGTTTTGGATTCGAGAGGTGTTTTATTAGCCAATATCTCTCATATAGTCATATATCCAGTTCTTCAGATAACCATCATGTATCATGTACTCATTACTTGTCGGTAGTGAATTGAAGCTAAAAGGGCAGTATTTGCTAAAAATACAGTATTTAACACGTGTGATAGATCATACCAACATTGTTGGTAAACTTGAACAGCTTATTTTATTGTCCATATTCAGAAACACTTTCGTTTCATCTATTTGTTTCATACTTATTGTCAAGCTACATAGCATTTTCACACGTCTGGGCACCTCCATAAATTGCCACTCGATGAAATGCGTAATGCTGTGTTGTACGACAAAAGCGCCATGCTAAGATAAATGGGGTTATTCTCGACACCGTGTGAGTTCAGAATTCGAACCTTGCCTGGGGTTCATTTGAACGTGGATGAACGTGAATCATTTGAACGTGGACGTGTCACCCATAGGGCCTAAGAAAGATCGACATACCGCATGCCATTGCTAAGCCATGCGGCGAACCACTGATTGTCGATGCCATACCACCCTAGCTTCTCCACGAGGCAGTGCTCAACGCTCTCAAATGCTTTTGAGGTGCCTGCCGTGACTAGTGACATCAGCATGTCTTTGTCAACATTGCTAGTCGCATATATTACAGCTCGAGCAAGCACTGCCGCCTTCGTCGATAGGTCAGGGCGGAAGCCATATTGTTGCCGGTATATAATATGCAGAATGAATACATATTGCGTCAGTTTTGTACATACTGTAAGCGCACAAAGTCTAGTCACGACCAGCAATATCGATATTGGTCGATAGTTACGCCGCTTAGCATCGTCGCCTTTATCTATCTGCACCAGGGATGCGGAGCCGGAGGCGGAGCAGGAGCCGCCGTGACATTTTACTCGGAGCCGGAGTCGGAGCTGGAGCCGTCAGAAGCAGGGCGGCTCCGACTCCGAAAGAGGTGTAAATTAAGCAAAATTAGCAAACGTGAAATGAACACATTATACCTAGTATGGTATAGTATGGTATGGAATAAAAACGCATTTTTAAAAGCCAAAATGTTTAAATACGAATAGCATGTAAAAAATCATCAAATAATGGTAGAATAACCAATAACCATATTCTATCCTCAGTAGTCAATGCAATAGTTCCATGTTTAGTTTAACACGCGCCCTGGAGGGGGGGGGGGTGGGGTGGTGGCGAAATCCGCCCACCCCTTCGGTTATTCGTAGATAACTGCCGATTTTACCGGCCGATGTACGCCATTGTTTGTGTACCTGCTTAGAAATGAACGGCACGTTGTTTAAATAAGGAAAAACGAAAATCGACTGAATTTTTTTCCTAGTTAGGGGTCGGTAAAGTCAAAACATTTTCTCAGCGCCAGACCACAAATATCGGCGATGATGAGCTTCACGTATATTGGCAAAAGAAGAAAAGAACGAAAATCGAAAATGGAAGAAAAACGAAAATCGACCGAAAATTATTCGAGTTAGGGGTCGGTAAACTAAAAAAAAAAATATTATCAGCGCCAGACCACAAATATCGGCGCTGATGCGCTTCCCGTATATCGCCAAAATGAAGTGTTCTTGGCAACACTAGCGACTTTTTTATGTATATTGTTATGTTACATTGTTTCAAAGTCATGACAGGTCACCGAGGTCAAGTCAGGTCAAGTTCATGACAGGTTGACAAACGCCCTGGAGGGATGGAGGGTGAAATCCGCTCGCCCCTCCGATTTTTCGTACACAACTCCATATTGTACCGGCCGATATACTCCATTTTTTCCGTGCCCGCTTCGAAATGACTGTTGCGTTAGGTAAAGTAAGAAAAATGAAAATCGGTCAAAACTTTTTAAGTTATGGTCCGTTAAAAAAATAATCGTAGCGGCCGACCACAAAAATCGGCACTGATGCACTTCCCGTATATTGGCAAAAGGGAGATGTTCTTGACAGCACTAAGCGACTTGTTTGATGCATATTGTTATGCAATATAATTTAAAAGTCATGTTAGGTCGCCGAGGTCATCATGACAGGCTTATGGAACCAAACTTGGTCAACTGGAATGTTGTCATAAATGGAAACGACTGTCATGCGATTGATGCCACTTCACATGTTACTCCCTTCACATCCGGGAATCTACTGTTTGTCATTGTGTGCCTAAGCGTTTCTATGCTTTATTCATGTATTTCATTCCTTTCTTCGCGAATCCGATTGTAAGAGCCGCCCAACGGATCAGTCAGGTGGGCAACCCGGTTCCGATAACTGGAGCAGGTAATGACCTGAACAAGTGCTCTTATATAGGTGACCTGAGGTCAAATGGAGGATCTGGTATATGCATCGCATCATTAGTGATGTCCAAAACATCACTAATGACAACTTTGGAGCATCTAAGCACAATCACAACGATCCATAACAATGACAAGCCATGCCACGCAAAACCAGAAAATTTTGATAGTTTTACCTCATTTAACCTTGAAGATATTGACCTAAGGTTACGAAATTTACACACAACAGAGTTAACTATCGTGCCCATCGACCCTGCGAATTTTGTTGCTCTAGCCTTAATGGGAGCCGAGATCTTAGGGGGCAGAATCCGCCGCCCTCCAGTGCGCGTAAGTTTCGGAGGCCCTCCAGGGCGCGTGTTAATTAAGTTCCTTGTTTCCATCATCAACGGGTTGTTGCACCTTATTAGAGATCAGGTCAAATATTACAATTTACAACATTGGTGTTCCTTGGACTGTTCACGGGATGGGGAGTGTTGTTGATTCGAGTCTCCCCCTGTTCTGATTGCCCCAATACGGCACGAAGCGAGCGTCAGTTTACGAGGGCATAACACCGAAAAGTGATTTGGGCGGGAGCGGGTATTTATTTAAAGATAGATACAGGGTTTATACGGGAATGTTGCCTATCATTGTCTGGAGTTTGCGCCTCTGAGTGCTCACGGGCAACTTTTTTTACATCCCCTCCCTAGCTCTTACTTAACCCTTGGGGGGTCTTCAACTGCCCCCCCCTTCAGGTTTTTCGCAGATAGCGGACGAACGGTGCGCGTCAGCGCACCCAAATTTGGCGTACCTTTTCCCACATCACTTTGACATGCTGATTCACAATTTTTAGGTCAGGTCATCTAAGGTCAGCGAGTTAGTCAAGGTCAAGTGAGGTCACTTCCAAAAAAGGTCAACCAGTCGTCACGCTTTGACGGATAGATATATTTGAATGAAACTTTCAGCGTTTGCTTATATTTACGGATGCAACAAAACGTACGAGTGAATTTTTTTTTACTCTATACAAATTTTTCGTATTTGTCAAATTGCAGTGCAAATACAGGATTCTGGCTAAAGTAAGCATTTTCATTCGGGCAAGTTGACTTCCAGCAACGTTTCACGGTCTGCTCTATGCGTTGGAGAAAGAAAATTAAAGAACACTTGAAAACATACAATTTTGAAAATTCAGAAAAAATGGAGGATGCCAAACAAATTATAGCCCTGTTCAATTTCCCTGTCCTTTTCTCATTCCAAATAAATTTCGTTTTTTTCATATATCCACAAAATGAACTCCCCAGAGTCAAAAACATTAGGTAAGTCGTGGAAAGTCGTGAAAATCTAGCCCCCTGGTGACGTTACTTTTGGGGGGAAATTGTTTTCGAGGGTGGACCCGGACCCTACTTGTCGAGCATTTTCCGATGACACCTCTTTCGTTTTCGTGCGATGCTTAGTTTGGATTTTAGAGGGGGTCTTCAGCTGCCCCCCCGAGACGGGGCGTGAGGATTTGACCGGAAAGACGGGGCAGGTTAATGGATCGATCACGTTTGGGATGTACGGAGCAGGAGCCGGAGCCGGAGCCGCCTGAGCCGGTACATTTTTCCCGGAGCCGGAGCCGGAGCCCGAGCCGCCGGGACATTTTACTCCGAGCCGGAGCCGGAGCCCGATCCGGGATACCTCCCCGGAGCCGGAGTCGGAGTCGGAGCCGTCCAAAATTTTCCCGGCTCCACATCCCTGATCTGCACTATTGTAATGATTTTCCAGTTCACAGTGCTACTAGTAATAACATGCAGTAGGTCCAACAACGGCAAGTCAACTTATGCATGGTGATTAATGTCGGCACCGCCGCACAATGATATCGCCACATGACGATCCCATCCCCCTCAGCATGGACGATAGCTACGGCAGCGCCGCAGGGCGCTGGGAAAACGCTCCTGCTGCAAAATCATTGCCGGCGTGACGGGAGCAAATTTGGAGCGCCACAGACGCTGCGTTTTCTCAGTCCTTTCCCAGGCTGCAAGTCAACGGCGTCACCAGAGAATGGCCAGCCGCCATATTACAGATGGATAAAATGTAAATATTGCGAGACTATCACAGTGCATCTAACATTTCAAACCAACCGCAAACTCAGATACAAATAGGTCCGGACAATGTGTGCGTCCTCTGCATCCGCCACTACTCTGCGCATCAATTTCTCACGGGACGGCAGCCGATTACCAAGCTACGCAACGCTAACAATACAGGCGCACAACGAGCTCGTATTCAATGGCATCATCCTGCCATCTAGCGAGAAATATTGTTACCTGTGTTTCAGCGTTCAATCTGATGACACTCATTCCTTATTCAATGCGGTAATACCAGGACCGTGCTGCTACCTAGCGAGAAAAAGCTAAACTTATGCTTTTTGGACATCAGAATTGAGATTAGATCTTGTGCACATTTCCAGAAGTAGATCTTGTGAACACTTTCTCCGAGTAGATCCTCTGAGCAATCCAGTCCCGAAAGTAGATCTTCTGAACATACCAGACCAAGAGTAGATCTTCTGAACATTCCGGGCCAAGAGTAGGTCTTCTGAAAATTCATTCCCGAGAATAGGTCTTGTGAACACTTTCATCCTCCGAGTAGATCCTCTGAACATTCTCAGTAGTAGATCTTCTGAACATTTGCAGCAGTAGATCCTCTGAACAACTATGGCCTATTTGTAGATCATCTAAACATTCCGACATGAGAGTAGATTTTGTGAAGAAAACAAATATTCTGAAAGTAGATCCTGTGAACACTTTCGTCTTCAAGTAGATCTTCTGAACAAATCAGCCCCGAGAGTAGATCTTGTGAACATTTCCAGCTTTCAGCAGATCCTCTGAACATTTTAATTCGGGAGTAGATCTTCTGAACACTTGAGGCCTATTTGTAGGTTGTCTGAACATTCAGACACGAGAGTAGATCTTGTGAAGAAGAAAAAAATATCCTGAAAGTAGATCCTGTGAACACTGTCGTCTTCGAGTAGATCCTCTGAACAATCCAGTTCTGAGAGTAGATCTTGTGAAAATAGATGCTCTGAAAGTAGATCCTGTGAAAATAAATTATCTAAAAGTAGATCTACCGAACGTAGGTCTTCTGAAAGTAGATCTTATGAGCTTCCCCGCGTTGTGGAACTCCTTCGCCTGGCCTATCTCCAAAGTACGATGGAATGGTTCGTTGTACGCCTTCGTTAACCATGGGAGAAGTGAATACGTCCCATCGCCGGCAATCACTATGAGAACCTACCGTCCACCGACGTGTACAGAACCTTGTAACAAGTCCAGCAAGTGATTCAGTTGAATCATGCATCGACAGTGATATCTCCTGGTTTTGCTGCTTACATTTGAGTTTTACTAAGGAGGTTTGACATCATACTACAATTATTTTTTCAGTCAGGGTGAACATCACACATAAAGCGTTCGCAAAAAAATAATTGGCGGTCAACAAAAAAAACGGAAACTAAATGCTCTAAACAAATCTTGATATATTCGATAACTTTTAAGTTTTCATTTGAAAAAAATTATAATGGGTAGAGCGAACCGAAAAACTTTCTTTAAACTGCACTTCCTCTCGTAAAAAATGTTACTTTAGCCAGAATTTTCCATTTTAGCTCTAAGGGGAAAATCTGCAACACTAATAAGTAATGAAAACGGAAGAAATCCTCTGGTGCGTTTCGTTTCGACCCTACAGAAAAGCAAACGCTGAAAGTTTCATTAAAATGTATTTATCCATTAAAGCGTGACTACTGGTTGAACATTTCTGGAGGTGACTCCACTTGACCTTGACTAACTCATTGACCCTAGATGACCTGACCTCATAATTTTGACAACACACGTCAAATTGATGTGAGAAAAGGTATGCCAAATTTTGGCGCGCTGCCTCGCGCCATTCGTTCACTATACGCTGTAAACCTTAGGGTGCGCATAACAAACCCCAAGACGGCGCGGGTTAAAGTTTACTATATTATGTTAAGCTGTTATGTTGACTAAGCTATGCTGAGGGACAATGTTTCCAATGCAAATCTTGACATCTGACTGCACTTGTTTCAACATCTCATATACAAGAAAAAATTATTTTAACGCTCGTTTATTATTATTATAATTATGCACTAGTACATTCACATACACACACACAAATATATATATATATATATATATATATATATATATATATATATATATATATATGAATGCATAGGTATATCTATATATTTTTTTTTAATAAATAAATATTTATAAGCGCGGCACACCGGAGCGACTATCGCCTAGCAGCTGCTGCGCTTTCTGATTGAGCGCGGCACACAGGCCACTGCCATCCATGCGGTGGGAGGTGATGAGACTAACAAAGTGGTGGGCTGGCAAGGCAGCTGGATGGCCCAATTCGAAAAGCTGCTAGGCCGGCCGCTTACCCGAGCGACCTGCTTCCTCCATCAGGCCACGCTGCCCTACATAGCCCTCTTCAAGAGGTTCGATGGGCCGACCACCAGTCCCTCCAGCGTGTCGGGTCACATCGGCAAGCTGCTGTCGGGCTCGGTGCACCAGTTGCATGTCGCTCAGTTCCAGCCCCTGACAACGGCTGAGCTACGCCGCTGTCAGATGACGTCAGACCCAATCTGACCTCAGATCTGCGCCTGCTGGTGTAGCGCGCCCAATGTGTGACTTCGGGCGATAGAAGCGAAGCAGCGCAGCGAGTTCACGGCCAGCTTAATATGGCGCGGTGGCACACCGCACAGAGCAGACAGTTGCGTGTCTACATGGCCCAAAAGAGCCCCAGTGCCGAGCTGCAGACGCTTTCATTGTACGCTGTGGGCGTTTACATCCCACCAGTGCTGGCAATCAGACACCGGCCGAACCTGGTGGAGGCGCCATGCCACCTGTACGGCCAGCTCGAGCGGCAGCGCCGCCACATGACCGGCAATGATCTGGCCGAAAGGTAGAGGAGACTGCGGGAACGCCATGATGGCGCACCCTGAGGCCGTCGTTCTCGGCATGCTCGGGGCAAACGACGAGAGATCCCGGCCAGAGCTATCCAGCTCATCGGTGAGGCCCGTCAGCGCCCGCAGCCTGGGCAGCCAGTCCGGGCTTACATATGCCAGGAAATCAATCTCCGGGCTAGCAACTTCATGGAGTTGGTAGATTTGCAGCACTGCCAGGCAGATATCAAGCCACCCCTGACCAGCCCACTTGGCGGCGATGAGCTGGCGCGTTTGCTGGACGAGCCTATGTGAACTGGCATTCCCTGCCACATGCAGGCGACGGAGCGAAGTGTAAAGCTGACCATGGAGTCGGAGGCGGCTGTCACCGGCAGGGACCACCAGGGCGGCTATAGCCTGAATAAAATGGCCTTCCGTCGCCGGTTCCGGGCCAGTGAGTGAGTGAGCGCCGCTGCGGCGAGTCTCAGCGCGACGGGCTGTTGCGGCGTGCCCCGGCGACGGCGGCCGAATTGTGATGACAGATGATCGGACGGAATACATAGAATACACCTTTTACAAAATGCATGCAGATATGAGGGGTGACACAGATATCATGTTGATTACCTTGTTGTGATTCCGGCCAGGCTTAGCAGGGCATGTTCTGCGCAGTACCACCTCTGTTCAGCCAATATGTGCGATTATTTCACTGTAGAATCTGTTACCATTTTTGTGTATTTGCATCTCTAATTCACATAAAACATAGCCGATAAGTTAGTTGAGACGGTACCAGTGTATCAAGACGCCAAACCACGCTTGGTGGAAGGTACAAACGCGTCCGTCATAAGGCATTTGGAAGGCAGCCGGGCTCGCTAAGCCTGCCATCTGTTGGCAGTCCAGGGAACAGCTTGAACCTTCCATACTTCAGAAGGCGAAATATGAGGTAATAAGACAGCTAGAATCAAGGAAACGGTGACAAATGATCGAAAATGAATTGCCTCGGCTTAATGCAATGCTTAAGCGGACTCATTTTTGCACCAGTCTGCTTATGAGATGCAGAAATGCCCAAAATTTGGTCCCAGCCAAAATCTTCAAGTGGCCGGGGCCATTAAGAGATGTGAGAAATTTTGATTTTTGATGCTTCCATCGTGTCCAGCGGCCAAAAATGCATAAAATGAGGGGGAGCTGCTATTGATTTTGGCAAAAAGTGTGCAAACAGGGCCAACCTAATGCATAACCTCTGGCATTCTACACAATATCCACGGTGTGTAACCAGATAATTCACCTTATTATTTTATTAACCAGATAATTCACCGTATCGTCGTTTTACAGTTTTAACTCTGATGGATCCTTGTGGCTTATATTCATTAATCTAAATCACTTTCTGATTCCTGGGCTTGAAATGAAAAGAACACTAATACACTTGGTCAAACCTGCCAGGAATGCTCTCCCCCTACCTTGAAATTTTCGATCCACTCTTCTTCCGTCTACTAATAAACAATATATTCCCACCACATAGTGTTCCTTGGCCTGTTTCGTCTTCACTTGTTCGCTTGTCCTGGTGCGGTAGTAAAAAATTGATCCTTGTTCCACCAGGGATGTCCACATCTAGGTATATCCACGTCCACGTAGGTGATCCACATCAAGAGCAAAACAACTCTTGCACTAATATATAAAGGCCTCCGTAATTCAATGGCCACATTTCACCCTTCTTGTCAACTTCCCGGAGCCACAAAATAGCTAATCAATAGAGGAAGACACCCAAGAATTTGGGAATCTTTCACCAGCCACACAAATGCGAACATTGGAAGCCAAAGGCGTAATTGTATAACCGTCGCCATTATTGCATTCGCTCATTTTTCTACTAATTCTTGCATCCAATTTCCTACTACAATAATACCATAAAACTACTACATTTCTGGTAAGTACGAACCGGTATATCTCGGCTCCAGCCAGAGCCTAGTGCTTCTTATTTTGCGTCATAAACGGTGTAAATAACACCTATGAAGCGCAGCTTCAATATTGCCTATCTCACGAGCTGTATGTTGATGAAGGCAAATAACAATATGTTGTCAGTGGGTGCCGTATAGCAGCGGCGCGAGACCTGGTCGGCGCTATTGCCCGACAACTTCCACTTGGTTTTTGCTTACACTCAAACTTACCGATTTGAACATCACATTTCCCAGGCGAACGCAGTGCCACACGTGTGTCAACTCACTTCGCCGTTTTGGGATTTGCAAAGAGAAACATATAGCAGAAGACAAACCTTGTATTCCACATATATATTGATGTGTGCGCTTGCGTGAGTGTAGCATTGTAAAACAAAGATCAAACGCAATCAACAACACGTGTGTAGACACAGTGGTATCACAAGAGCTGGACCAAGAGGGGACCGCAAACAGAGAACGGGCTGAGGGAAACACAGAGTGTGGACAGGCAGGTAGGTAGGCAGGTGATTATGGAAGAGCATAATGCAGATGGAGTGTGGCTGTCGGGCGAAGAGCTCTGCTGGGGGAGGGGGCTAACCGGGTCACGTTCCCACATGGACGCAGGCTGCCGGTCGCGCACACGGCCGCCGGCGCCACTCGTTATCCTCTCGTGTTGGCGTGCCTAAACGTCCTGGATGTCCACGCGACCGGAGAAGACTGGGATGACGTCACCCTCCGGCCTGTAGCCGTCCTCGTCGGCGATGAAGGTGATGTATGAGGTCTCGCCGTTGGGGTGGGTGAACTCCCAGCTGCCGGACATCACGTAGTTGCCCTTCTCGGGCTCCGCGCCCTCGTACGAGATGCCGCTCTCGTCACGTGAGATGCCGTTGGACGTCTCAAAGCTGTATGCAAGACATGTATATTAGCGGTGCACAATTCGGTACCGCCGGACGCCACTTTAAGTAATTGGTTAAGTCGTGTTTAGCAGTCCATTGGTAGTCGTGGTTAGCAGAATGCGTCCCTGATGTTTGGAAACAAGTTATCACGGCTAGATTTAAGAGTTGTGAAGCTCAAATGCTTGTTTCCCTCTTTTTAATGGAACTAACCGTGAAATTGATGTCATGCACTTTCTCATTTTATCAAGAGGAAGTGTGTTTCAATGCAATTGTTCAATTGAGTTCGAATTATTACTGGGGTGGTTTCATACACCAGGGTCCAATTGCTAAACGGAACCTGTTGCGTGAACCCTGACCCAACTACCGCATACGTGAATTCCAGCTAAGCAGCAGAATTTTGACCGAGAGCTTCACGCGCCGTCAATGCACCGACACGGCTCATGACTCTGTGGCTCATGTGCTACCCGACACGATATTGTTAGGCATTTTCACCGGTTGCATGTGTGAATGGTGGGCCTCTGAGCATTCGATGCCCAGGTCCGAATACTCACTTCGTGTCGTAGGAATGGTCCGCCCTCAACTCCAAGTTGTATTCCAAGGTCTCGGCGTTCTTCTCGTCGAGTTGCTGTGGCCGAGCCAGAGCCGTCGCCACGAGGCACAGGACGATCAACTGTGCACAAAAGCCAGTCGTCCGTTATTGGCAGTTCGCTGACGTTGGTCGCCGACCGGCTGGGCACCGTCGAACAACACCAGACGACAACCAAGCGTCGAGTAACCGGCTTCCTCAGGTTAAATATGTTTCTGTTTTTTGGAAACTGAACCTCACCAGAGTAAAAGTTGGACACAAAGGCGCGCCCCTTGCCGCTTGATCTATCTGTCAAGTGTCCATAGCTACTCACTAGAATGTAATAGACACTATTATGCATCTCAGATCAAGGCTTCGCTAGACGTGAATTGGTTTTGGTGACTTCAAAGCAGCCAAGGGCTACTCAGACGTTGGCTGGCACAGCCACTGCAGCACGGCTGCCAGATTGCGCCCCCGTTTACTAGGGCGTTCGCTGGCAGAGGGTGTCACTGAAGTGGTGCTGGCCCCACTTACGAGCTTCATGTTGACCGTTGCAGAAGAGGTGCCGTCGGGAGGAGCCGTCCGCAGTCTTATATACCGACGGATTTTCCGCCAACTGCTGGCATCCCGATTGCAACCGAAAACCGGTATTTCGCGCCGTCTTAGCAAAAAAAAGGCACAAGGCTGGATGAGCGGAGCGTCATAGGCTGGTTACACAGTTTGGGGCGCACTGCCGGCCGGATCAGGGAGATCGCGCCGGGATAGTCACGTGCTTCAATATGCGCTTTGTGGTGTCAGTTGGCGTACTGGAGTTCATCTTTGCTCCCCTTAGTTAGGCTAAGCTGTCTTCAACGACGCTTCAAACTCGCTCTCAATTACTTCACAAAATGCCTGTGTCGCTGATGTCGGATTCTCGAACGTTTTAATGATGCTTACGGTCATGGAAAATTCCCCCCCGCCCATGCAAGGGAGAGTGAAAATAGTTAACGCTGTGTCGATCTGTTGATATGGGAGCAAGCATATTGGAAAGGTAAGTTAAAGACAAGTTAGCTGAGCGAGATTCGAAGAACAGGGAGGCACTCTCCTGCTTCCCACACCCGCGATATGACAAATAGTTCCTGTATCCTGAGGATCCTTCCAAGGTTGTGTTTTTTCCAGCTTGGGGTATTTGGAAATTGCTGATCAACTGAAGCCACGACAGCTAAAAAGTAAGGAAATCTTTCCTGTACCCTTGCCAACCCTTGCACAAACCGGGAACCACATTCTGAACATTGGTGATGATTTGGCAGTATCAGCATTTAAAGCTTAGATTCTTCGGGATGCATTAATCCATTCACAACGAACTTCCTATAACTTCTATTGAACAAAACAATATTGTCCCTCAGTTAGTACATGTGTCATCATCTAAAATGGATAAAAGTTGCATTTCTATATGAAGTGTGTCAGTTAAAAATTGGCACGATCGCTCAGTCTGCACGTTTTGCGTGATGCAATGACCTATATGTACAATATTTCGGACATCTCACAATAGTTGTGGCAGCCAGAAAACCGAGAGTTCATTTGGACGATGCTACTTTGCTTATGTTGGCACATTTACGAAACCGTAGAATGATAAACGTAGGATGTGGTCAACTGGCGAACACTTTTTCACAGAGTTTACAAGCATACAAGCGACATGCACAAACAAAACTAGTCAAACTCCATGAATACAATAACACACTTTATCGCAGCTGCATCAGTCATTGACCTATATCAGACTTGTATATATATACATATATATATATATATATATATAATATATATATATATATATATATATATATATATATATATATATATATATATATATATATATGTATATATATATATATATTTATAAATATATATGTATGTATATATATGTGAATGTATGTAGGTATATATATGTATGTATGTAATGTAATACATGTACATGTAATGTACATGTAATGTAATATATGTATATATAGAATGCATGTATATATATATATATGTGTGTTTTGTATAGGTCAATGGCATCAGTAGATATTGCGTTCAGCTTGGGGCACGATGAACGCTTTGGGGAGGGGCGGGCCGGCGAAATTATGGCGGAGACTGCAGTGTTTGTTTTTAACCCGCCCTTCCCGACGGTCTTTTCACACCACCTAAAAAAAAATTTCCGTGACAACGGGAAAACGGTTGCGTGCCGTGCCGCAAAGCTTTGAGTACTTTTTCCTGCATCATTTTTTCGTCTGAAGTAAAAATTCAACCTGAGGTCATGTGAGGTCATTGATCTAGTTCAGGTCAAAGACGACCACCTACAACTATATATTTGCGGATCGATAACTCATTTTCACGCAGAGATATTGCAACGCAGCCTGTTAGGTGATTGCAACTCGGTGGCGTCCCTAAAATGTATTTGTTACATTTTTGTTCCCTGTCTGATCAACGCCCTGTGACAGGAAATTTTGGCCCATTTTGGGCCATATTTTCATGTTTTCTTTTAATATGCATGCTCCCTTAACATCATTATACCTTGGTGCGCATGCAGAAACATCGGGAGAAGTTTCTTATTCAATTTGTCCTTATCCTTCACGCAGTGACCTGAGATCAAGTTGAATTGTGCGGCCTATGCTGCCCTAATATATTTATGTTAATATTTGTATAATCAATTGGTCTCAAAATCCGAAATCATAACTTTGACATACAGAAGAATAGCAAAGCAGACTATTTTCTGACTCTATTCGTCGAGGGCTTTTCGATGGTGTCCCGTTCGTTTCCGTGCAACGCTTTGTTTGAATGTTAGGCAGGGGTCTTCAAGGACACTCGCGAGACAGCGCGTGAGGATTTGACCGGACAGATGGCGCGAGTGGAGCGGTCTACCGCCCAATGCAAACGTAACGTTATGCATATGTCGTAGGATATATATTTTGCAGAAAACATGTTCCAGTCTCGAAGAGTGGCCTAAATGACTGGGATTTTTTAATCACCCAGTAGGAGGCCGACTGCCGGATATTTGTCTCTGTGTAATCTGCAATATCGCAGGAAGCCCCTACACACTCCAGGTTCTTCCACACAAAAAAAGTACTAGATCCTGGATGCTAGTGTATTGTTCAAGGTAATCTCCAGCATGGGTCCAGAGAAGTTGTTGGTCACTGCACCCCTGAATCTGCTGGATCACCTCTGGAGTACAGGACGATGTCTGGTCGGCATATTAATCTTCCAAAACTAATCACATATGACGATTTGCCCGGGCAGCCTTTGTCATGGTAGTTATGGTAGCTGTGCTTTGCAACAGTGGAAATATAATTGTAGAGGTCGTACCTCTGAAAGAAGTACAGAGTCACTGGTCGCTGACGATTCCGTTTCGGTTTCAAGGTTTATATATTTGTCGGCCAATGCATGCATTCGTACCATTATGGTGTCTTGTTCGCCATATCACCTACGCTTATATTTACGGATTCATCACATTGTAGTGTGTCTGTTTACAAACGTCATCTAGTCATGGTATTAGCCGTAGGTGTTTAGCTCCTGTGTAGCAACATTTCCTCAATATCACTCTTGAAAACGAGTGGAGCAATTTATAATCTATGGCAGAAGAAGGCAGAGGAAGTCGCGGTAAGTTGAACCAATTTTTACTTCAGAGAGCCTTGGGTGCCTGTGGTGAGACTATTGATAATGCGTGCCCATATTTTGGAAGGATAATGCTTTTGGAACAAATGCATCGTACAAAGATATTTCTGTGACAATTATAAAGCAGTGATATTGTAAACTATTCTGACGCAACAACCTTGTCTCGTCCTTTCTCAGATGTGTGGTGGGTTGACCCTAGTGGGGCAATAAGTTGATCGCAAGCCTTATTTATGTAAGCAAGGCTGTGACAACTACTAGTGAGGTTGCAGGCTTTTTATGGTCACCTTTTGTCACCTCATATGTTTTAGTGGAAAAGCATGAAAACACCACATAGTAAACTGCGACCTAGATTTTCACAACCTTTTTGTCTAGTATGGTCACACCACAACACTCGTGACATGACAATCTGCTCAACGTCAATAGGCTGAACAACAATTATATGCCAATTAATCTTATGTTTTATGAGAAAAAACATCAGCAACGTGCAACAAATTAATGGACCATGGCTCATCCACGGCCCATCTTGCCCCGATCGCGATTGTTCAACTAGCCAATATCCACCTCACTTCAAATAAAATATGGCTGCTCGGGCCCCGACCACTTCGCGCCGAAGTCTTGAAATCCACCGGGGTGGAATTCAAGCAAAACACGTGCCTATAATTGCGTGCTATGATCCGAAGACTATCTGTCGCCAATTAAGGAAAATGAAAACATCTCCAAGGGAAGAAAATTGTTCTAAACTTTAAAACACATTTTGTTCTAGGCTCACCGGATATCTACCGAACCCGGACAAACATCCGATTATAAATGAAGACTTACTTCGAAGTGTCGGCAGGTGGCTCATACGTTCTTATGACATGATAAGAGGTGGGATATGGGGGTGGCTCCATTTACCTGGAGGCTCAACTAACGTTTAATACAACGAAGAATGGCTCTTAGATGCTCCTGGGTTTTAGACATTGCGTGAGACGAAATGTACGACCCTCAATATACCAGGAGGTGCTGGGTTTACTCAACATCAAAAGTAGCGTTAGGGATCATGCTATATTACTCAATCATGCTATCATGCTATCATGCTATATATATAGCATGATCCCTAACGCTACTTTTGATGTTGAGTAAACCCAGCACCTCCTTGTATATTGAGGGTCGTATATTTCGTCTCACGCAATGGCTCAACTAACCTCAACTTTCCAACACATTCCCCTGAGCCTATTGCAGCCTATCGAAACACCTCGGCACGTAAGGTGTCATGACTGGTGGCCACGGCCCGCCACAAGGTCACCACCACTCGACCCTGCGGCAAACCAGACTGCTCAGCCAATGGGCCGCTGTGCCTTCGCTACGTCACACAGTTCACCACTAACCATAACCTCATGGCAAACTTCAGCCCACGCTGCCTTTTAACTTGTGATGACACAGACCACGATACAAGAGTATATCAGTGTGATGGGCGGGAGACTAACGCTTCACGAGCAGCGGGCCGGCCGACGGAGAGGGCGGTTGTCACCACTCGCCACCTCGTCCCTAGTCGAACTGGAGTCGTCAGGCGGAGACCAGCGGGCTGGCCAAATGGTATCAGACATTTGTGGTGTCTGACCTATAACTAGGAGCATCCGTTGCATGCAAAATGCACACATTTCCCCGAACGTCGGCAAGTGCAATATTGTGGTTTCATCATAGGCCGAATGTGTTTGAGGTGGCGCTGCGAAAGAAGGGTCGACATGTCGTTTCATCTCCACCAACTTACATATTGCACTAGATCGCATAGCGTGCACTGTTAATATGGCAGGTCAATTCACATCTTCGCAGATCCTGCCGGGTAAGATAGACAATGGTATCTAAAACTTTCAAGTGATCTGTTTCGCAGTTCGAAAAATATGATTGATATTGGAATTCGAACTGAGGTCACACAAATATTATTGATTCCGTGTTTGTCAACAGATGCCGTTGAAGACATTCGGCTTTGACTCCGACTGGGCCTGCCAGTGCATCTATTATGGCCGGAGGAGGATGGGGTTCTTAACCGTCTCTCCGGTCAAATCCTTACTCGGAGTAAGGGTGGGTAAGCCTCGGGGTAAGCCTCGGGGGGTTGATAGGAACCCCCCTCTTATCTCCAAACTAAGCGTCACACGAAAACCAAAGAGGTGTCATCGGAAAGCGCTCGACGAGTAGGGCCTGACACGCCCCCCCCCCCACAATTTTTCCACAAAAAGTGACGTCACTAGGGGGCCTGTTAGGTGTCATAAGCGGGCATAAAACCGGTGGCGCCTCTGGTGGTGGATTTGTGAAGGAACACTACCAGAGTGGGCTGGCTCTGATTAATGCTATATTCTAGTTTCTAGAGAAGGTGCAGGTGATTTCCAGTGGTCAAATTTGAAGAACATTGAAACAAGCTCTCTTATGATGTGTAGTTCATTTTATTATCGAACAATTTCACCCTGTCACTTTGCCCATAAATTGGAATGGGAGCAATTGGCCACTCAACATCTTGTGATCTCAACATCTCTTCATTTCAAACGCAACATGGAAGGCATAATGTTGTATTTCAAATGGAATTATATACATATACACATATATATATATATATATATACATACACACACACACATATATATATATATATATATATATATATATATATATATATATATATATATATATATATATGAGAGAGAGAGAGAGAGTCATGTTGAAAAGCGATAGGTGCAGGTATACAATTGCGCATGCGCAGGTATGCACCGTGGTAAGGAGTTGGCCCGGCAAGGACCAGGTAATGAAACGGACCGACGAAGCAACTCAGATAATATGTAGGCAGATAAGCACGGATGAACACAATACCAATGGTGCGCATAGGTCAGGCAAATTGCCTGGTCTCTAAAGTTCCATCAGGACTCATTCTGGCGGACTACGAAGCGACCAGCCACTGCCACCACTCGTTATCCTGTCGTGCTGGTCTAGGCATCCTGGATGTCCACGCGACCGGAGAAGACTGGGATGACGTCACCCTCCGGCCTGTAGCCGTTCTCGTCGGCGATGAAGGTGATGCTGCTGACATCGCCGTTGGGGTGGGTGAACTCCCAGCTGCCAGACTTTACGTAGCTGCCCTCCTCAGACTTTTCGCCTGGGTACGAAATTCCGCTCTCGTCGCGCAGGATGCCGTTGGACGTCTCGAGCCTGTTGCGGATAAGAATTGGTTACATGGGTTTCGTTCTCGCCGTGCCGGACAGCATGCGCTCGGTATTTTTAACATGGGAGCAATATCTTCGCACGCCTAGCTTTCCTGCTAGGCTGCTTATTCAAAATCGTTGCAAAACTGGTCGCTACCAAGACAATGTATTCAACTTTGGGATAGAAATAGCTCAAAATACAATGAAATGCTTTGGGCTGGAAGCCAACTTCAGTCAGAAAACGTTTTCAGGTGAACATGGCTTGCGGCCGAAAGCGTTTCATAATACTTTATCAGGCCATTCCGATCCTTAAGATGGACAATATATCGTTATGTCACCGACCAGCTCTGTGATCATAACAATCTCCAGGTCAGCCACTCCCCGATTTATGCAAAGGTTGCCTCATTCGTATTTTTGTTCCCAAAATGTTAATTTCACCCAGCAGCTATGAAAATTGTTATTTGTTCATCTCCCAGAAGGTAGCACTGTATACGTTGGATAATAGCAACCATGGCTGGATTTGAGTACGCCACATCATTAGCCGATATAATTTATGAGGCAGCAAAGTCTGCTGAAAGTTGCATCTTCACGATTAAACCAGTTAACGTCATGAGATATATATGCACAATGCTCTTTCTGTGGTGCAGTGTCTTTCGATAAAACTTATGCTGTTTACAAGAAATAGCTAAGCACATGTGTATTATCATTATGTGCATACCACTTGAGAACTGCGGGATATTTCAGTCAGTTCTGAATACGCACTCGAGGTCGTAAGATTGGTCCTCCCTCAGCTCGAAGTATTGCTGCAGGGTCTCGGCGTTCTTCTCATCAGTGATGGCCTGAGGCCGAGCCAAGGCCACGGCCGTGAGACATAGCAAGATCAACTGCGAACACGGAAAGTAGCCAGTCATCTTGAGCCGGGCGACACCACGTTAGCGACTCCGCAGCAGCGTGATCAGGGGCGCTAGCGTTGGATATGTCTGTGAGCTGGGCAAGGGAGGTCATTGGCGAGTGTCGAACACACTGACATCATGCGGCCCGAACGAGGAGGCACATCATTTGGAGGGTAAACAACGGCTGCAGTGAACTCGCTGCAGGATAAGTTGCATGACCCTAGGTCGATGCTTACAAGGTGAAATGAAGTGGAGATTGGCCGACGCACCGCACCGCTGCGCCACACTCAAAGTAAACCTTTGTGACCTTGAATTGTGACCTTGAGCGATTATGGCTGGTCCGTCGACTTCGCAACTTAAAAATTTACCAATGCGGGTAAAAAAACATGTTCACTTTGTAACACAGGATATTTACCAGTTACCTGATATTTAAATAAATAGGTTGCTCGTCTCAACTGTCAATAAAGGCAGAACATTCAATTACACATTCCCATATCCGTTTATGTGATATAGTCGAAAAGGAGAAGTGGACAGATTATACATCCACGCCACCCTTTCGCTGTTAATAGAGCTGACACGCGTCGTGCCACATGTCGAGATATCGCGAGTGCCGACTCTTAATCTCAATTTCTGAGCGTTGCACGACATCATCTAATTCAACAATATCTCCTCTCATAGAACCAGCTGTAGTTCGGGTGTGGCCACCTGGCGCACCCGAGCCAGATGAAAGGCGAGCGTGGCGACTCCACAGACGCATGCATCGGTGGACACCGTGATGCCGCTCAAACCTCGCCGGCACTGCCCCGCTGGCTGACACCGGCTCACTTCGACGCCGACTTCAAGGTGCGACACTGAAGAGGCGCTGGGCACTTACGAGCTTCATGTTGACCGATGCAGGGGGTGCACAGTGCACGGCCGGACACCACCAGCCGGCTTATATACCGTCTGACCGGTGACCCTCTGCCTGCGTCTGCGGACCTATCAGAGCCGACCTTGGATGGCCGACCATGTCGGGGACGCGTCCTGCCGGGCCACCCATCAATTCACTCCGCGCTCGTGTCCATGCATACTCAGTCACCCGGCTTAACACCAGGCACTGGCCAAACGCCACCGCATTTGCTCGGCTCAGCGCACCATACTGTGTGGTCCTGCGCACTTTTGAATACAGTCAGCATGGCAGCCCTCTCCGTGTCCGGCAGCCAAAGGCATGTTTTCCCATACGCTGGTCATTGGCGGAGTAGGAGGGGTTTTTACCACTCCTCATAACTCTGGAGCCAATGAATGGATCGAAATGAAAGCAACTGCAATGGAAGAGCAACGACATCCACCGAGTCAGGTTTAAATTCACTGACCTCGAGGCCACTGATGACGTCACAGGTCAGGTGAAGAACAGTTCTATTCATCTTTACAATTTCCTAACTATACTACATCGGTCAAACGTTTTGTATACATGCATCATCAGCTCACATAACAACCTCTTAGTCACTGGAGTTAATGTACATGCATTTGTTCAAATTGGTACCATTGGTCAACTTGGTCTATGCACAGGAAATAATGTTTTCCATTACTATTTTTTAAATTCACGAAGAGAGTTCAACGCCTCATCAGCCTCACCCGTGTTGACGGTAGGATTCGCACATCAGGAGCGTTTCAATGCTTTATTATGTATACGCAAATAGATCATTGTGCTGCAGATGGCGGCATAGGTGCAGGTTTTTAATTTAATTTTTATTTAATTTAATTT
Organism: Imbricaverruca yamaguchii; assembly: GCA_034440575.1. NCBI lineage: Eukaryota > Metazoa > Arthropoda > Thecostraca > Neoverrucidae > Imbricaverruca > Imbricaverruca yamaguchii. Next base: position 278,821 of record JAOTOL010001161.1, on the reverse strand, counting down.
AATTGGGAGGGTACAGTACATGAAGGCAATGGACTGGCCAAAATGGTTTGATGGGGCATACTGCACAGCGTTCCATGCCAAAAGTTTGAATTATTGTGGGGCACAATGCTAGTATTGCGGGGGGCGTGGAAGTTGTCCTCTTAATGGCTGTAACACCAAACCCTTGCATGGCAGGTTTAATATTGAACATTTGCGTTTCCCAGAAGAAAAAAACTTAACCTTTGCACAGACCTGATATATCTACTAGTGAGCTGAAGCAGAAAAGCTGGTATGAATTGGAAACGTGCCATGTACAACACGTTGATTTGTGTTTTTGTCGCTAGCACTTGTTTTTGTCGCTAGCACTGTCCATTTTTTAATATATGTGGGGAGGGGTGGGTGCAGCAACCCTACCCTGCACTCACAATACCATCCACTGCACACACAATACCATCCACTGCACTCACAATACCCTTCACTTCACTCACAATACCCTCCACTGCCCTCACAGTACCCTTCACTGCACTCACAACATCCCTCCTCTGCACTCACAACAAACCTTCCTGCACTCAAAACAATCCTCTCTTGCACTCACAACAATCCTCTCCTGCACTCACCTTCCCCTGCACTCACAACAACCCTCTCCTGTACTCATAATGCCATCCACTGCACACAAAATAACGCTCCCCTGCACTCACAACAACCCTCCCCTGTACTCACAACAATCCTCTCCTGTACTCACAACAACCCTCTCCTGCACTCACAACAACCCTCTCCTGTACTCACCTTCCCCTGCACTCACAACAACCCTCCCCTGTACTCACAACAACCCTCCCCTGCACTCACAACAACCCTCCCCTGTACTCACCTTCCCCTGCACTCACAACAACCCTCCCCTGTACTCACAACAACCCTCCCCTGTACTCACAACAATCCTCTCCTGTACTCACAACAACCCTCCCCTGTACTCACCTTCCCCTGCACTCACAACAACCCTCCCCTGTACTCACAACAACCCTCCCCTGCACTCACAACAACCCTCTCCTGCACTCATAACAATCCTCTCCTGTACCCACCTTCCCCTGCACTTACAACAACCCTCCCCTGTACTCACAACAACCCTCCCCTGCACTCACAACAACCCTCTCCTGCACTCACAACAATCCTCTCCTGTACTCACCTTCCCCTGCACTCACAACAACCCTCTCCTGCACTCACCTTCCCCTGCACTCACAACAACCCTCTCTTGCACTCACAACAACCCTCTCCTGCACTCACCTTCCCCTGCACTCACAACAACCCTCTCCTGCACTCGCAACGATCCTCCCCACCACTCACAATGCCATCAACTGCACACAAAATAACACTCCCATGCACTCACAACAACCCTCCCCTGCACTCACAACAACCCTCCCCTGTACTCACAACAATACTCTCCTGTACTCATAATGCCATCCACTGCACACAAAATAACGCTCCCCTGCACCCACAACAACCTTACCTGCACTCGAAACAACCCTCCTTACACTCGCAACAACCTCCCATGAACTCGCAACAACCCTTCCTGCTCTCGCAATAGCCCTTTCTTGCACTCGAAACAATCCTCCCACGAACTCGCAACAACCCTTCCATGCACTCGCAATCACTCTCCCCTGCACTTGCAACAACCTCAATGCGCAGGCGACATGCAACCCTCTATCGCTTTTGCTACGGCACTTCAATTTTGTATTCGTCATTCAGAATTAAACCTGGTCATCAGTTTCGATTATGCATCATCTTCCATCACAATATTTTCTTTCCCGCGCGTATTTCTTGTTCAAAAAAATGGTCTTCTGGTGGAACTGGGGGTGTCGTTTAATGAATCCTATTTGGTGCATACATCAAGCGCATCCACCCACCCCCACCCTACCCCCACAAAAAAGGAACTTTGCGAGAGTGCTCCAAGATCTTGTTTCCCTTGCTCGAGTAAGGATATGTTGGACGGAGGCGAGTGGGCGCTCTGGAGTGTGCAGGCCAAACGTTTAGTGGGCACCAGCTGGCATCGCAGGAGCGCAATTCAACATTAGCGGGGCACGTGTCCCAACGAATGCATTACGGACGAGCACACACCGATGGAGCTTGGGACTGAACCAGCTGGACCTGAATCAGCCGATTCAAGCCCGGCGGACGCCGACTGGTGGCCTGACGGCCAGCCGCTGGTCACGTGGCTATGTCTTCAAGTCGCTTGTGACGCTGCATACCCCGATGCCGGGCGACTGTGTGGCCAATTTCATTTCGATGGAGGCCATCCAATGGATGGTTGCGTGCTGTAGAAACTTAGTGGAGAGGTTGTAGAAACTGCTATTTACAATATACTACCATCAACACAAAGGTGTCCTGCCCGTCTACCCGCAGGATAGATAACAACATTTTGTGTGGTGGAAAAAATAACACGATAAAATGATCAGTGCGCACATCTTGCATTTTTTTCGCCTCAAGAATTGATTCACCTGCGTTAGCCTTTATTAGGCCGTTTTGATACGCTCTTCGATCGATGCGCTTCTGCCGATTGATCGAAAATTGACCAATCGACGAACGGTATTATTTGCTCTGCTGCATTGATTGCTGTTATGCAGCTTGCCTTTGATTGCCGGGAGAATTGCTAAGAGAAGCACATGAGCACCTGAGCTATTCATACAGGCTGATTGAGGACGGGGTCGATGCTCTCTTGCTGTACATATCTGAACGCGACTGTAGGACGGCTGGTAGTTTCTTTTTGCCGGCGGTGCATGGTGGCCGGTGTGAGGGCGTGGCTACTTCCAGATTTGGCTGCACGACAGCCGGCGTCTATGACACCGACGCCACCAACTCCGCGACGGTCACCATGAAGCTCGTGAGTGGATCAACAACGCCGCCGGTGGATGGCAACGGCTCAGGCATCGGTTGACCGTTTCTGTTTCACTTCGATTTCATGTGTCGACTTGCTTGACTTGCCAGTGTCGCAAGGTGTTTGTCGAATTGTTGGACTTGTGCCAACTCCCTGGTGACGACAGGCTGTTTTATGCTCGCGCAGGTGACCATCCTGTTGCTCACGGCCACCATCCTGCCTCTGTCCCAGGCAACTGATGAGAGCACGCCGAGACCCTGCAGCAATACTTCGAGCTGAAGGACCAGTCTTACGACCTCGAGTGTGTATTCAGACATTGGCGCCATGTGAATGTGTGTCAGTTTGTGTGTGTGCGTGTGTGTATTTGTGCGTATGTGTGTGTGTGTGTGATAAAAGTGATAAAAGAACTCAGTATGAAAAAGCCAAAGGTGGTTATGGAGCATTTCTTAAGTGTATGATGTTTAATGCTCAGAGTATCCGGTCCAAATTTGATGAGTTCAAGTGTTATGTTGCTGAGGAGGAACCAGATTTTGTTTGCATTACGGAGGCATGGGTCAGTGAAGGGTATTTTGGAGATAATTTGCAGGACTATGAGATCCAGGGATACAATATGTTTTCGTGCAATAGGGGTTCAGCAATGAAAGAGGGTGGGGTAATGCTCTATATGAATAGCTTATTCAGTTCTCAAAAAGTAACAGGTGGGGATAAAAATGTGTCTGTGGAGTCCATTTGGCTTGATGTCACTGTGGGAAAAGGCAACAGCAATAATCTGAGGATAGGAGCTTTCTACCGATCAGGAACCCTGCCACATTCTCAACAACTGGAGCTTGACAAGGTGATTTGTGAGGAAATCAGTAGAAACTTTAAGAGGAAGTGCCTTATTCTTGGTGACTTTAATCTAAAAGGTTATGAAAATGCTGGTGTTGGCTCCCCATCATGCAAAATGTTTAGGAAATACCTTGAAGAGGACCTGTTCTTACACCAGTTTGTATCGGAACCTACCAGGCATGGCTCATTCTTGGACCTTGTATTCTCGGATTTAAGTGACTTGGTTCAAGACTTGACTGTAGGAGAAACTCTGGGAAGAAGTCACCATAACATAATTAGATTCAAGGCACATGTAGGGGAAATTATTAAGGAAAATTTTATAAAGGTTCCAAATTTCAACAGAGCAGACTTTGACTGCATGAGAGTGGCTTTAAATGCCATCAGATGGGAACAAGAATTTTCCAATTTAAATGCCTGTGAAATGTGGGAAAAGTTCAAATCTTACTTGAAGGAAATTCAGATTAGACATGTCCCCCAAAAACAAAGACGCAAAAGAAGGGTAGGAAAGCCAGCATGGCTTACACCAGACTTGGTAAAAGCAATTACGGCTAAGAAAACTGCATTTAGAGTCTTTAAAGAAGCTTCAAATGCCGTTAATCTAAAGGTGTATCGAAAAGCTAGAGACACTGAAGCAAAAAACCAGAGCAGCAAAGCGAGCAAAAGAACTGGATTTATCTAGAAACCGTAATGGGGACAGTAAAAGGTTCTTTAGGTTCTACAAGCTGAGTAAAGTTTCTAGCACAGTTTGTCCACTGGAAGTAAACGGGACTACATTGGGGGAGGATAGTGAGATGGTTGAAGAGCTGAGCAAGCAGTTTAAATCAGTGTTTACATTGGAAGATATGACCAATCTGCCGACCGTGCACCATAGTTCAGTGACATGTGATCTGATAAGTGATGTTGATTTCATTGATAGTGATGTTGTTTACAATCATATCAGAAAAATAAAGTCAGATAAGGCAGCAGGACCTGATGAAATTTATGCCAGGGTGTTGCGGAAAACTGAAAAGGAACTGGCATTTCCACTTAGTATAATATTTTGTAGATCAGTTTCACAAAATGAAATTCCAACCGATTGGAAAAGGGCAAATGTAGTTCCTATTTTCAAGAAAGGAGAAAGAGGGAAAGTTGAAAACTATAGGCCAGTAAGTCTCACATCCGTAGTCTGCAAGGTACTCGAATCAATTATCAAGGATAGAATAGTTAGTTATCTGGAAGGTAGCAGATTGATTCAAGATACTCAACATGGGTTTAGAAAAGGACGATCGTGTCTCACAAACCTCTTGGACTTTTTGAACTTCGCCACAGAACAATTTGATCAGGTAAATCAGGTTGATGTAGCATATCTTGACTTTAGTAAGGCCTTTGACAAGGTACCCAATAAACGGTTAATGATACAGCTTCAGTCCCATGGTATTGCAGGTAGCATCTTAAAATGGATAGAGTTGTGGCTTTCAGATAGACAGCAAAGAGTGATGCTAAATGGTACAAAGTCATCATGGCAAAATGCTCTTCGTGGAGTCTCCCAGGGGTCGGTATTGGGGCCACTACTGTTCATTATATTTGTAAATAACATTGAAAGTGGCCTAAGCAATGAAGTTTTGAAATTTGCGGATGATTTGAAGGTCTTTAGGGCAATAACAGGTCAAGATGAGCATATCTCGCTGCAAAAAGACTTAGACGAACTTGTGAAGTGGTCCGAAGAATGACAAATTAAATTTCATTTTGATAAGTGCAAAGTCATGCATGTAGGTAAGCAGCATATGAAGGCTCCATACTTGATGGGTGGCCAAGTGCCAAGTGACCCAACAGGAGAAGCATTTAGGTGTTATTCTAAACACAAAATTGGGGGCATCAGAACAGACCAAGGAAGCCAGGAAGAAGGCACTGAGAATGTGCGGGACAATAAATAGGAATGTATCATACAGAAGTGAGGAAGTGATCAGGAAGCTTTTCTGTGCATATGTCAGGCCGCATTTGGAATACTGCATTCAAGCTTGGTCTCCTAGCTATGAAAAAGATTGTTGGCTTTTAGAGAGAGTACAAAAGAGGGCTACAAAAATGGTTAATGGCATAAACAACCTGGCATATGAGGAAAGATTGAAGAAATTGAACATGTTTTCACTTAGATATAGAAGGCTCAGAGGAGATCTCATCGAGGTCTTTAAATTTGTGCATGGTCTGGAGAGGGGATATCTTGGGGAAATGTTTGAATTGAACAGAAATGATGCAATTAGAGGTCATAAATTCAAAATTAAAGTTAACCACAGCAGAACAAGGTTAAGGCAGACTTTCTTCACCAACAGGGTAGTGGAACACTGGAACCAGCTGCCAGAAAACATTGTCAGTAGCAGCACATTGAACATCTTTAAAAACAGCATAGACAATCTTTATAAGAATAGAGGCCTTGTTTTTCAGTATTACAGGGAGGGCCGATTGACGGATTTGGTGGGCAACTGGTTCAGTGTGCAGTGTGCAGCCAAGAAGGTCCCTTGTGGCTCATAGTTGCACTAATATTTTATGTCTTAGTGATAGAGTTCATCTGTCTAATCACTCCATGATATTTCCTTGTCTGTACTGATTACGACCGATTTCGAATGGCAGCCAACCGTGCCCCGGAAGATTGCCATAAACGCAAGCTAGTCGCAGGCTCTGAATAAGTGTCAGCGCTCACTGAGCAATATTATTTCACGTCCTCAGTCGACATGGTTCACATGTATATGGCACCCAACATAGACGCGCGGCATGGTTCACATAGATATATCACCCAACATAGACGAGCGGCACGGTTTACATATATACATAACACCCAACATAGACGCGCGGCACGGTTTACATAGATATATCACCCAACATAGACGAGCGGCACGGTTTACATATATACATAACACCCAACATAGACGCGCGGCACGGTTTACATAGATATATCACCCAACATAGACGAGCGGCACGGTTTACATATATACATAACACCCAACATAGACGAGCGGCATGGTTCACATGTATATGGCACCCAACATAGACACGCGGCATGGTTCACATGTATATGGCACCCAACATATACACGCGGCATGGTTCACATGTATATGGCACCCAACATAGACGCGCGGCATGGTTCACATAGATATAACACCCAACATAGACGAGCGGCACGGTTTACATATATACATAACACCCAACATAGACGCGCGGCATGGTTCACATGTATATGGCACCCAACATAGACACGCGGCATGGTTCACATGTATATGGCACCCAACATAGACACGCGGCATGGTTCACATGTATATGGCACCCAACAGAGACGCGCGGAAATCGCAGGTGCCAGCTGCAGATCAGACATCAAATGGAATAAGCGAAGCCAGCATCCGTACTCTCCACACGTCACATTCTTGTGTACAGTAATTTGGACACAGTTTGTCAAGGAGACCGACAGTGTGGAAGGCACCCAGTGGCTAGATGTTGGCACTTCTCTGCTGGGAAATTAAAATAGCACATGCAGGCATGTGAACACGTCTTGATTTATTCGCGACCCCACCCCCACCCCTCGCTCGCTTCTCCCCCCTGTCCCATAATACCTGGCGACACAATAAATCATATATATTTCAGTTGCTGGTGTGTGGTCACCCCAGACCATAACTACGTAGCTGGTTTGGTGAGCCAAGATGTGCTCATATTTGCAGGTTTGAGACATCCAACGACATTCCCGCGACGAGAGCGGCATTTCGTACCCGGCACCGAGACCGAGGAGGCTCGGGCTCGGCGCCGGGGAGACTCGAAAATGTATTGTCAACTGCATGTAGAGTGCGATTCTTCTCGCCCTCACGTCGGACAGATACCGCGTTTACATGGACAGCGAAACGTCCAAATACGACGGGATTAGGAAAACGTATGAAAGTATTGCCCTTGGACAATGACCTTGTGCCTCGGAAAGTCCGATGCTTAGCCGTAGCAACTTTCCCAAGTGGCTCTGGATCGACTCATCCTCCCTTGCTGCACCGTGTGAGCATCACTTGGGTTGGTTTTGTGCTATTCATGAGGAGCAGGCTCAGTGGTGTACCAAAAGGAGGAAAATGTGAAATCCCCACCCCACCCCCTACCCCCTGAGAAAGATAGGTTGTGATCCCACAAGTATCGCGTAGAGCCTCGGCCATGTTGTACGGGGAACCTGGAAATATCGCCCTGGGGTCCCCAAAACGTGGGTAGCCATGAATAAATAGAACGTGGTCACGAAAACTCACGTCGATGCCCGAAAGACCACCCATAGGTCCGAAAATATAAACTGGGACCAGATTGGTCGATTGATCAATTGATCGAATAGAGCTCTATTGATCGATTGAACTCCATAGATCGAATAGAGGCCCTAAGAAAACGTCCGAGAAAAAGTCCAGAAGTCGTGTGGGGCTCAATAACGTCGTCCTGAGACTCAAAAATCGAGCCGGTGCCTCGAAAAACCATGCCTGACCGATAAAAGCAATCTGGGCTCCAAAACATTCAAAAGATGTTCCAGAAAATCGCGTTCGGTCCAGAAAGCTAGCGTTCGGACTCTGGGAACTCTCATCTGGGTATCGACAACTGGTATCTGGACCCACCAAAAATAACACTGTGATTGTTGCCCTTCAAAATTATATCGAGAGCCGAAATAAATGCAGCCGGGGCCCAAACATCGCACCGGGACCTGGAAAATATAGTCAATCTAAAACCTCACAGAAGTGCAGATTCCGAAAAGCAATGTCCTGGCGAGGAAACTCGTTCTGCGGTGCCACAATTCCTACCAGAGACGTACAAACCTGGCTTATCACCGACAAAAACAAAATTATGGCCTCGCAAATCGTGGTGGGACCCATACATATAGCGCTGGAACCGCCAACATCATAATGGGATCACGGAAAGCGACCAGGGCCCATGAAAAACATAAGAAAAGTTCTGAAGTATCTCGTTAAGCCATAAACATCGCGCTTGGGCACCAAAAAAAATGACGGATGCCCCAAATAAGCACAGTGGTGCTCTGAAAGCATACCGGAAGGCTAAACACGTGCTGGATACCTCCAAAACGCACACATATCGTAAGATCTAATCTCAAGCCACCGCTACATGACACAACGGGGGCTGAAGTCACAGTTATAGAGCATCACAGGGTTTGCAGAAAACCATCGCTACAAATGAACACCGGGTGTAGGCATGAGCTCCACCAGAGCAAGGTAGATGATGAGAAAACTGGACTCTAGGTGTGCGTGCGTATGTGCGTGTGGGGAGGGAGGCGTGTGTGTACGCGCGTGCAGAAGAACAAAACAAGACACGTCAAGTACCTACCACATATAATTTTATAAAATCTGGCTCCCGATTGCGGCCATGGCGCATGCAAAACCTTTGATGAGCGTGGTCGTGTCGCATGATCACACATAAAAAGATTGCCAATAATACGGACCACCGACGCAGTACAATGTACCGCAGCTCCGAACTGCATCTACGGTGCAGCGTTACTAAAACTGTGCTATTTTGTTGCACGAACCGTGACTTGTGCCTTGTTTGTCTCGTAATTTGTGGTGTGGTTATAGTGTTATAGCCGCACGACGCCTACTAGCCTGATGTATTCTCCACCCACGCAGATTCAACCGGAAGAATGTCCTTGTACGTTTCAGTGGTGCCACCCTCTTTCTCCACCCCCGTATCTCTCTCTCCCTCTCTCTCTCTCTCTCCCTCTCTCTCTCTCTCTCTCTCTCTCCTTCTCTCTCTCTCTCTCTCTCTCTCTCTCTCTCTCTCTCTCTCTCTCTCTCTCTCTCCAGAATTGAATTTCAATTACATAATGGCCGTGTGTAGCTGAACGTTGGTAAGGCATTGCCGCATCAACCTTTGAATTGATTTTGCACATCCACATCTGATTTGTATTTGCACTCATATTGCATTTGCATCCTTCTTACGTTTTCCCATTATAAGGAATAATCCTACAGAAAAAATATACACGAGCACAAAGAACATACCAGCGCAGGGAACAAAAGTACGACGAAAACGAACACCGCTTGGCGTGATGGGTGTCACATGGGTGTGAGCTAGACTTCACAGCCATCTGGTCGACTGCACGGTATAATGTGCTCCTGTTGCGAGTAAGGTGCATCTTATTTCCCGTAAATATATATTATATGACCGCGGGCGTAAGATTTGCTCAGCGATTACCGGGCAAGTTGCCAGGTGTTGCCAGGCGCAGCTGGTATAAGATCAAATAACCAATAAAGAACGGTGAGGTTCTTTGATGAACAGTGTGTCGTGGAATGCCGATGGAACTGCCCGCAATCGTTAAATCAATTGGAAAGAGGCAAACACGAAATGAGTGCCCGGGACTTCATCAGGCGCACGGCCGGAAACCAATAGCTTGACTGCGTACCAGATTTATTAAAAGCGTATCCTTATATCCTTGGTATATCCTTCCAGATATACCAAGCACAAGAAAAATTTTTTCACTGCAAAAATTCGCCCATTAAGCAAGTCTTATACCCGCTGCGCCTGGCAACACCTGGCAACCTGTCCGGTAGTCGATAAGCAAGTCTTATACCCGCTGCGCCTGGCAACACCTGGCAACCTGTCCGGTAGTCGATAAGCAAGTCTTATACCCGCTGCGCCTGGCAACACCTGGCAACTTGTCCGGTAGTCGATAAGCAAGTCTTATACCCGCTGCGCCTGGCAACACCTGGCAACCTGTCCGGTAGTCGATATGCAAGTCTTATACCCGCTGCGCCTGGCAACACCTGGCAACCTGTCCGGTAGTCGATAAGCAAGTCTTATACCCGCTGCGCCTGGCAACACCTGGCAACCTGTCCGGTAGTCGATAACCAAGTCTTATACCCGCTGCGCCTGGCAACACCTGGCAACCTGTCCGGTAGTCGATAAGCAAGTCTTATACCCGCTGCGCCTGGCAACACCTGGCAACCTGTCCGGTAGTCGATAAGCAAGTCTTATACCCGCTGCGCCTGGCAACACCTGGCAACCTGTCCGGTAGTCGATAAGCAAGTCTTATACCCGCTGCGCCTGGCAACACCTGGCAACCTGTCCGGTAGTCGATAAGCAAGTCTTATACCCGCTGCGCCTGGCAACACCTGGCAACCTGTCCGGTAGTCGATAAGCAAGTCTTACGCAAGCGGTTAACTCTTGTCAACCTTCAAAAGATCTGACAACTCACTAGTACGACGGTAATGTGGCTCTCCTAAATAGCGTAGCAATGCAGACGCGTAACGAGAAAGAAAAAAAATGCTATGTGAGACTGCAAGGTCATGTTTGTGTCTGGATACAAACAATTGCGACATAGTATTATTTTCCAACACACTGTGGGTTTTAAAGTATTTACAACGTCTAAAACGTCAGCTTCTGAGGCCCAACAGCGGCGCTACCACCGCTGGCAGACTTGGGGCGATATGTACAGTTAGGGACGGCACGCCCGCACCTTCGTCACCGATGTTATTAAACGTAAGTTACAGAACCGCTACATTTGAACCGCTACTACGTTGCATATAGCACCGCTACTCCTACGGCGACTGCTCTTAACGGGGGAACGACACCGATCCGATGAGTGGAACTAAGCAGTTCCCGTGCCGTTGTTCCCTCACATTTTCAATATGTGTGAAGTAGTGTGAAGCATTGCTGAGAATGATTTGAATGTAACGCTGGTAAGTGGCAGTGCGCAGTGCTGCGTTGGTGCCGTGGCTCACGTGGCGTGCTACTGCCACATAATTGTGTGTCACCACACGCTGCGTGCCGGTGGTGCGCGCAGTGTTGCGTTGGTGCCGTGGCTCACGTGGCGTGCTACTGCCACATAATTGTGTGTCACCACACGCTGCGTGCCGGTGGTGCGCGCAGTGTTGCGTTGGTGCCGTGGCTCACGTGGCGTGCTACTGCCACATAATTGTGTGCCACCACACGCTGCGTGCCGGTGGTGTTCGCAGTGTACACTGGTGCCGACTGTAGAATCCGGCCTGGCTGCTCGGTGTGGTGCCACTTGGTGCACGGGATCAGCTGTGATTAGGTGGTGAAGAGTGGAGCGTGTTTACAGCCCCTCCCCCGGTGGGTGCGTCTATGCCCATCTTCCGGTGAATGATGTATGCATTTACCCGGTTGGTGGGAGCATAGGATGGACATGTGTCAGGTGGGATGTGTTGCCATATGTGGCATCCTGGCTACTAACGGACATGGGCGTAGTATTGAACACAAACCATTAATGTTTAATATAAAACATCAAATACAATGGTACACCAAATGTAAACGTGTCCAGACCTGAAGCTATGCAAATTTCTGTCAGACGATAATACGATAATAGGATTATGTGAATAATTCATCTTATGCTCATAATGCCGTCGAACACGAGCATATGGTTAATTCTTCACATAATTATATCTTTAAGCATACTCAAGAAAGTGCTAAGCCGTACAAAAACAAGGGTGCTAAAAAGTTTATAAGCGCAATATTCATCTTCCATCTATTTTATTATTGTGTTTCCAATTATAGCTGCAGCTACTACATTAAAAAGCATACATTGGGTGTTCACAAATTCCAATCACCACATTCCATACCACGATTGGGTTGCTTTTATCACTGTACCTTCTATACACTGTACACGGTGATGAGGAAGTTTCCTACAAACACCACGATAAAGCGTGCTAAGAAAGTCCATAAAATGGAAAATAAAAATGTCCAGAACACGATCCATGCAACGTGGTATGTCAGTTCCACAGGATGGCAGCTTCGCCGGACCATCTAAAAGAGGTCGCATCAGCATGAGCATGCAGTAGATGAGTGTATTGATTTGATTGCGCTGACAACGCAAAGCGTTGTCACTCACACTGACGAAGTGCGACGAAGTGGGCTTGGTGCGGGGTGTTGATTGTTGGACGGGGCCCCACCGAGCCGCGCGAGGAGTGTTGATTGTTCCACGGGGCCGCGCCGAGCCGCGCGAGGGGTGTTGATTGTTGGACGGGGCCGCGCCGAGCCGCGCGAGGGGTGTTGGTTGTTGGACGGGTTCACGCCGAGCCGCGCGAGGGGTGTTGATTGTTGGACGGGGCCGCGCCGAGCTGCGCGAGGGGTGTTGGTTGTTGGACGGGTTCACGCCGAGCCGCGCGAGGGGTGTTGGTTGTTGGACGGGGCCGCGTCGAGCCGCGCGAGGGGTGTTGATTGTTGGACGGGGCCGCGCCGAGCCGCGCGAGGGGTGTTGGTTGTTGGACGGGTTCACGCCGAGCCGCGCGAGGGGTGTTGATTGTTGGACGGGGCCGCGCCGGGCCGCGCGAGGGGTGTTGGTTGTTGGACGGGGCCGCGCCGAGCCGCGCGAGGGGTGTTGATTGTTGCACGGGGTCACGCCGAGCCGCGTGCGGGGTGTGTAGGTCGCCGGTGCCTCGCAGCCGCTGGCTCGACCTGGTCGCCGGCGGACGCGCTGAGAGCCGAGACGTGGCTGGCGCACTTCCAGCCGCAGCGCACACTCCCGCCGGCACGCAAGCCGGCCTGGTCAGTGCCAACGGCGCGTGCAACGGCGGCTGCAGTTCGCCGCGCCACCAGACCCGCTTGGTAGGTAGAGCGGCAGTCGCCGAACCTAGCCCCGTCGGAGATCGCAGTGGCAGTGACGGTTCCCACACCCCACACCACCCAGGGGACGAGTAGCCTAGGGGTAAGTTGCTCGTCTCACAATCGAAAGGTTGTGAGTTCGAGTCTCACCTGTCGCTACTCTTCGCCCGCGACCAATCGGCGTGAGAGATTGGCGACGCTACATGACTCAACGGTCGATGTGTCGTAAAACCAATAACCAACCAACCCCACACCACCCAGCTTGCCAAGGATACCGAAAAAAGAAATGATTCAGTGCGCTTGTATGTGATGCTCTATATATATTGATCGTTATCCGCACTTCTTATGATTTCAAGAATCTTGAACTTTGTCATGTATTTGCCAATTCACTGAGGATCTTGTCCAGTTTTCCGTCCATATTTCTGATTGCGTCTATATTTCTGATTAACGAAACCATCCATGATATAGTTCGTCTGTATCTCGAATAATGTCAATTGACTTGATGCTGTATTGTGCATGCATTACTTCATGCTAAATGCCATGCCAATGTCCTGGCTGGAGCCCAAGTAGAGATTGGTTGTCATCTGTTCTTTGTGCATGGTCCTCCTTCGCAGTCACTGCTAAAAATGCCTATTGTTTTGACACAGAACGATGCATTAACAATGCATATCGCGAAGTGTTTGACAAGAGTTATTACCATTAATTTATGCTAAGGAGGAACCGAAGCGACCTGTGTGAGAAGGCTACTGCAAGTCTTGGACATTGGAAAAATATCCTGGCTCCGCCACTCCCTGCGATTTAATATCATTCTTTATCTTCAATTTCCCCTCCCCACCTTGATCCGCAATTGGCGAAGTATCACCCTGGCCGGTTCATTGCTTGTCTTGGTTTGAATTGGGCATATCCTGAATATCTCTTGTCACCTCCCGGATCAATCATTGGAAAGGTCTTCTGGCTCAGACACCGATTATCTTGCATTTTTACAGTTTTTTTTGTAATGCAAATATTTATTTCTGAGTTCACCGCACACGCCCAGCCCTCCGACGACAACGTAAGCGATAGCACTTTGAGAAAATCGGTCACATGCTGCCTATTGTGTCCTGAATCCGGCCCTGCTATCATTATACTCAAAATAAGTACGCCCATAAGTGATCAAGGTAGCATTGGCAGTGAAATTCCGATTTATGGTCACCTGGCCAGAAACACGCTGAAAATATTCAGATGCATGTGTTATTCCTGATTTTTCGCCGAAAGGAATCTGCCCGTGGTGCCTTCTAATATTCGTTCTTGAAGCTGCCTCTCACATAGTTACGAAATTGATAGTTTGGAGTTCACGAAGAAAAAAGAAAGAAAATTAACCCGAGTGTCATGCTCATGTCACAAAAGGATGGGGAACGGCAGGCGATATACCATAGGGGGACGAAATCCACTTTCCCTCCTGTCTGAATATGGCTGATGATTTCCGAGCATGCTATACTTATATTCATATATGGGTGAACATTTAGACAGAAGGACATTAATAGTCGAATCTAGCCACGTTATTATAATCAAATGTTGTTCCACCTTACTTTATTGGACGTTGTCAGCAGGATTTAGCACGCGTCATGGAGGGTATAGCACGCGTCATGATCAGTGCCTTGTTTAAAGTAAGAACAATGAAAATCGTACGAATTTTTTTTCGGGTTAGGGGTCGTTAAATTCAAAGGAATTCGAAGCACCATAAAAAATCGGCGCTGATTCGCGTCCCGTATATTGGCAAAAGGGAAGTGTTTTTGATAAAACTAGCGAATTGTTTGATGTATATTGTTATGCTATATAGTTTCAAAGTAATGCTAGGTCACCGGGGTCAAGTCAGGTCAAGTTCGTGACAGATTAATGGAACCAAACTTGGTCAACTGGTATGTTGTCATAAATGCAAATGACTGTCATGCGATTGATGTCACTTTGCATATTACTCCCTCACATCCTGAAAACTACTGTTTGTCATTGTGTACCCGAGCGTTTCCATACTTTATTCATGTATTTCACTCCTTTCTTTGCGAAGCCGATTGCGCTGAGCCGCCCAATGGGGCAGTCGGGCGGGAGGCCTGGTTCTGGTAACTGGAGGAGGTAATGATCTGATAAAGTGCCACTATATAGGTGACCTGAGTTCAAATACTGTGTCTAACATCTATATTGCATCATTAGTAATGTCCAAAACATCATTAATGCCAATCTTGGAGCATTTAAACACAATCACAGTGATCCATAACAATGACAAACCAAGGGGCGCAAAACCATTTAAAAAAAAATATTTTGACCTCATTTAACCTTGAAGATATTAATTTATGGTCATGAAATTGTATACAATGTAGTTCACTACATGTTGCCATCCACTCTGCAAATTTCGTTGCTGCAGCTTTAATAGCAGCCGAGATGCTATGGGGGCGGAATCCCCCCCCCGCCTACAGTGCGCCAAAATTTCAGAGGCCCTCCAGGGCGCGTGTTAGGGTGACAAACATCGGAAGGCTATTTGATAGTTGACTGACACTACTAGTAACATGTACAGAAGGGATAATTTACAATTTTCTTATTCTAAAATAACTTCTGCATTATGGACACTAGTTGCCTTCGTTATTGTGGAACGGAATTCATACGAGATGATTATCCTCAATACAGTTTGGCTGTTTACACTATTTGTAACATTCAGTATGTCATAGCTGAATTACCTAGCACTAACAGTACGTTTCATTTAATTATCTGGGCTCTCCAACAGCCTTTTTATCAGTGGTTCTCAAACATTTTGATGTGGCGACCCCTGTGTACCCGGAGCGTCTCGCCGCGACCCCACATTCTGAATTTTGTATTATAGTGTTCTGTATTTTGTTACTTGCGAAGCATCACTCATAAATTTACGGTCGCACGCATGGTGGCCGGCGTGCCGGTCGCACGCATGGTGGCCGGCGTGCCGGTCGCACGCATGGTGGCCGGCGTGCTGGTCGCACGGCGACGACCACCATCAACAGCAGCGCGGCGTTATCAGAGCGCAACGGACCAGATGTGTCGGGTCAATTCACAGTCGATGATTGCTCGCGACCCCACCAGAAGGGCCTCGCGACCCCAGCTGGGGTCGCGAAACCTAGTTTGAGGACCACTGCTTTATATGATATCATTAAAACATCCTGGGAGAAGCATTGGAGACTTTAAAGCTTCAGAAAATGTTTCGACTGAATAAGAGCCACTGGTACCACTTGATTAGGCCGAAAATTGAGATAATCTGCTTCCATTTAAACTGCTTTCATTTAACCAGCGCACGTCCGAGGGGCAGATATCTGCCCGTGCGGTTTTTCCTAATTTTCCGCCATACTAATCGAGTTAGCAAGGCCAAACCTCGTATGGCTGCTCATTAGTCTTTTCCGCATATTCTCGTGCATTTTTAACTGTGGGTCATCTTAGGTCAGGTCACCAGGTCAGGCGAAATGACCAAACTAGACTCGGAGTTCTAGGTGACATGACTTCCACAGTAATTGGGCGATTTATTTTAAACTTATAAAATGTCATGATCTCATCAGGGATCATAATATGTATATCTCGTTTTTTCGTAGCATTGACCTAAGGTCAGGTCGCGGCCATGGCTTCCCAATTATAGGGCTATGGTAAAATACACAAATGTTTCCTGGTTACATATTTGCTCTCGGAACGATCTCACAACGGTTCTGGGATGTAGTTGGAAGTTATGCTCAGAATTACCGCTGACATTTTTGCTCAGTCACCTCACCAAGGTCATCTGAGGTCACCTGAGATCACGGGATTGCATCTATTGTCGATAGCAAATTTCAAGGACTGTCGAATAGCGTTCGCCATTTGTTTCTATCTGTTACAGGTCCTGAGGTATGTGTCAATATTTGGGAGTCCCACCCGATCTGGTTGAATTTGACCTATGATGGCCCAGTGACCTAAATATGGACCTGAGCGAAAAAAAATGACCGAAACAATTTCGATAGAGCCTGTCACCAGCTATCCAACGCCGTTTGCCGCTAGCTAGTATAGTTCTAGAGATCTTAGGGGGCAGACATCTGCCCCCCCGGACATGCGAAGTTGGCGCGGACCGCCGGAAGTGCGAGTTTTAAACGATGAAAATGACACCGACACATCCAAATCAATGCCATATCCCAAAAGAATGGTCTACCCCAACTTATCTAGCATCGTTCTCTTGATATTGCCCAGCACGCACCTCCACACGCATTCCCCATAAATAACAAATATCCTTTATCGACGGCTGTTTAAAGGGCATGCACAGCGCATACCTACTAGCATACATCTTACCCCATACATGACCAATTATAGTTGGAGAGCAAT
This sequence comes from Imbricaverruca yamaguchii, assembly GCA_034440575.1. Lineage (NCBI taxonomy): Eukaryota > Metazoa > Arthropoda > Thecostraca > Neoverrucidae > Imbricaverruca > Imbricaverruca yamaguchii. The sequence continues at coordinate 261,270 of JAOTOL010001161.1, read as the reverse complement.
ATTCTTCGACCCAAAATATTTGTCAACCCTATATTGAAATAGCTTCAATGAGGGACTTCCCACTACTTATTGTCCTATAACCGTCCTACACCTTGACTTATCCAACTTGACTTGATGACCTCTATGTGATATTCCAAATAGAAGACCATCGTTCAGATTGACAGTATCTAACCCTCTAATGATTTGAAATATTTCAATCATATCACCCCATAATCTCCTCCGCTTGAGTGAGTGCATATCTAATGACAATTTGTTTCCCAACATTCGAAGTTATCTGTAGTCCACTGATAAATCTAGTGGTTTTGCGCTGCATCCTTCCTAGCATATCTATACCTGTACATCTGACATATTATAACATACTGATTTTTGCTTCCATTTCAAAGGTTCACGTAGGCAAATGAGGCTCCAGTGAGGTTGCTTTCCATGCCTGTGATACATATCCCTTCACAGTGTGCATATTCCTCAGCTACTAATCCGCATCATGCTATATAACACACACTGGATGCAACAAATCTGTTTGGCATTTGCGTCAAGTCCATGCTGCACCTTGCATGCAAGTTGCACATTTTCCCACTTCTTATATATGTGTGCACTACAGCATCGCCTCGATCGCTCTGCTTATACCGACGTGGATGCACACCTGCCTTGGGAGCCAAGCCTCATGGCCGGTATGTCCCCGTACATACCCTACGATCCACCGACTGGAGATGCTCTCCGAGTGTAGGTCTATGTTTCATTATCCACTTTGCGAACTGTTCGCGTTCACCCAGTAGTATATGGAGAGCAACTGCCCTCCTTTTTGGTAAGGAAAAGAAGCTGAAAATAACCCAAGCATGTCCATGGTGTGATGTCAGGCTTTTACTGTCAGTACAGATATCTGGTGTAGATGGCTGCTATGCCTGACCGCGGCAGCTTTGCTCTCTCGCGAAAAGTGGTCATTATCCTTGAACACAGCATGCATACCGAATCGATACTCTATGGAGGACACTGCACCCAAAGCGATTTAATTATAGAATATGGAATTACGCTCGTGAATTAATGTGAATAATGTATCATTAAGTTTTTATAATTGTGGCAGAATTCCTTCAACGGCGTGTTGTTGCGCAGTTACACACCAAGGAGTGGTGTGTAACTGCGCAAGGAGTGGTGTCTATGAAGGCAATGCCCCAATGTGCTACACACTAAAAATAAATGTAATGAAGGTTTTCCCGTGTGAAAGTGGACAACAAGCGTCCGATCTGTTATCGGTGTAATGAACACCTTGGAGACGACCTCCAACGGATGCTTGAGAACCCTCTCGTAGAGAACATGATCACTTCTGAAATATCATGTACAGGCACGGAGCCCATACTTAGAAAAACAATTATGCAGATGTGTTAGAAAGTGTGCTGTGCAAAGTCCCCAGACTCATCAATGGAAGAGGTTGCTTGAAATGTGGAGAAAAGCTTACTGCGTTACATGTGTGCTCACTCAAGTATAGGAGGTAATTGATGATATGTATGAATTGCGTACAATCGCTAAATTGTTAGATCGAGTCATTCTGAACGATGCCATTTTATTTAGGGAATAGCATAGGTGTCATCGATTCATGATGGACAAGTCAATGTGTAGGACAGTTAAGCGACAGCAGGTCTTCAATCAAAGAGTGGTTGATTAATGGAATAGGCTGCCTGCTGACGTGAGAATATCTGATTTAATGTATGCAAAAATAGGGTGGACAATTTGTACTTGGCTGGGCAGATCTGTGTTTTAGTGCTAATTAGTAGCTGATGTGCATGGCGCAGGCCCAATGGTGCAACAATTAACCCGCGCCGTCTCTCCGGTCAGATCCTCACAGCCCGTCTCTGGGGGAAAGTAACCCCCCTCTAAAATCCAAACTAAACGTTCCACGAAAACGAAAGAGGTATCATTGGAAAGCGCTCGACAAGCAGGGTCCGGATCCACCACCAAAACAATTTCCCCCACAAGTGACATCACTAGGGGTCTAGATTTTCACGATTTTTTCACGACTTATAATACGTTTTTGGCTATGCGGTGCTCATTTTCGGGGATATTTGAAGAAAAAATAGTTTGAATCAGGAAAGGACAGCGAAATCGACCATGGCCATAACATGTTTGCTCCCCCTCGCCCCGAATTTTTCTTTTGGAAATTTCAAAATTTTCAGTTTTAAAGTTTTCTTTAATTTTCCTTTTTAATGTGTAGAGCAGACCGCGAAACGTTGTTGGAAATCAACTTTCCCTAATAAAGAATGCTTACTTTAGCCAGAATCTCCGATTTGAACTGCAATAGGCAAAGATGCAAAATTGATATGTAGTCAAAAACGGGGAAAAATGAAAAATTCCTCTGGTACGTTTTGTTGCATCCCTAAAGATAAGCAAACGCTGAAAGTTCCATTAAAATGTCCATATCCGTTAAAGCGCGACGACTGGTTGAACATTTTGGAGGTGACCTCACTTGACCTTGACTAACACGTTGACCCTAGATGACCTGACTTCAAAATTTTGACAAGGCATGACAGATTGATGTGGGGAAAAGGTATGCCAAATTTTGTGGCGCTGCCACGCGCCGTTCGTTCACTATCCGCGAAAAACCTGAGGGGGCGGTTCAAGACCCCCGAGACGGGACGGGTTAAGCAGACATGAATGGAGTTTGAAAATTATTGGTAGGGCACTCGACAAAGAGGTGCTTGACTGTTTGACTGTTTGAAGAGGGTGTCCGTCGGACTGGCCAGGCCTAGCGAGGCACCTCAGATGAGATATTGCACCAACTGCACGTGGCTACGCCCTCGGTCGTAGCAATAGCATTGTATTGTATTGAATACACCTGCCCACTCGATTGTGAAGGAAGATGTAGCGCATGATGGAACCAAACAATACAATTGCACATGTGTATCTGTATTCTGAAGGAGTTGACATGCTCATGGCGCGCTTCATAACGTGACACAATTCAAGCGTGCAATTTATATGTACGACGCAGTATCATAGAAGTACCGTGCGCATTGTGCGGGCGGAGGGAAATGTGGGGAATTTGGCGTTCAATGGCTCTCGACATAAGAATATGTGAACCTCTTCATAATGCTTTGCCTTCAAACTGAACTTTCAAATGTCCAGTGTCATCGTGTATCCAACATTTAGCCAACAACATAATCCCGCTTTAACACGCGCACGTCCGGGGGCAGATATCTGCCCCCTGCGGCTTTTCCTAATTTGCCGCCACACTAATCAGATCAGCAAGGCCAAAACTCGCATGGCTGCTCATTGGTCTTTTCCGCATATCCTCATACATTTTTAATCCTGGGTCATCTCAGGTCACGTCACCAGATCAGGCGAAGTGACCAAACGTCCCTCAGAGTTCTAGGTGACATAACTTCCACAATAATTAGGAAATATATTTCAAACTTATAACACGTCATGATCTCATCAGGGACCATAATATTTATCTCGCTTTTTCTCGTAGCACTGACCTAAGGTCAGGTCGCGGCCATGGTGTCCCCATTATAGGGCTATGGTAAAATACACAAATGTTTCCTGGTTACATATTTGCTCTCGGAATGACCTCACAAGGGTTGTGGCGTATAGTTGGAAGCTATGCTCAATGTTACCGCTGAATTTTTTGCGCAGTGACCTCACCAAGGTCATCTGAGGTCACCTGAGATCACTAGCACATTTCTGCACATTATATCGCACTGCATTGAGATAGAAGGCTGAAATTACCGTCATTGTGCTTGTATCGCCAAGACGTGTCGATTCGTACATTACATGCCCTCCATAGGCTACTTAATGACCTTGACTTGAGGTCATAGTTTCGGTTGACCTGACCTTAAATCACACCATCTATTGTCGATAGCAAATTTCAAGGGCTGTCGAATAGCGTTCACCATTTGTTTCTATCTGTTATAGGTCCTGAGATATGTGTCAATATCTGAGAGTCCCACCCGATCTGGTCGAATTTGACCTATGACGACCCAGTGACCTGAATATGGACCTGAGCGAAAAATGACCCAAACACTTTCGATAGAGCCTGTCGTCAGCTATCCAACGCCGTCTTTCGTTTGTCGCCAGCTAGCATAGTTCTAGAGATCTTATGGGGCAGACATCTGCCCCCCCCCCCGTACATGCGAAGCTGGCGCGGACGGGAATTGTTCTATTTCTATTTTGCATTACACACGGGATAAAATCGGAAAGCGAACAGGCCAATATGCGGTAGCTAGCAAATGTGACAGAGGAAACAATGCGAGACTGCTAGCTAGCTGGGTACCGACTATCTATGTAGAACAGTGTCCGGGAATTACAATTTCGTTTTGTGGAGGGCAGCAGGCGAAGACATACTCCATGGTGACATCTAAGTAAGTGGACAATATGAGAGCTAAAAGTGTCGGCAAAAGGCACATGCAAAAGATGCTATTGGCACATCGACAAGCCGTCTGCTGGTAGGATTATCATGACACTCATACCAGGAATCGAGTATAATAAACAAGTACGAATTGCTATAACTATATGCGGTGTAAAGGAAGGGACAATACAGGGTACCCTGTGCTGTCCCTTCCTTCCCATCCCGCTCTATCCCAAGCGACGAATTTGGTTAGTTAAGCATACTTCCACGTTTGAGCACGACACCAGAGAAGAAGAGCCAATTACGATATGAGATTAATTGAGGAGCTTCCAGTGTCATTTCTGAAGCCATATGCAACCTACATCTGCAAGCCTCCATTCAGAAGAAGCCATGTATGCCGAAATAATATCAGGCCCCGAAAAATAATGGACGTACTTGCGATGCTCATTTCACTCCCACTGGGCAGCTTGTCTATACCAGAAGGGACGACAAATGTGAAAACTATTAATTGACAAGAGTGGCACCAGATCGCATTACTAATCAATGACTAAGTGTGAAATCCTATTCCCCACCCTTCCACCACAATTATCATTCATGCAGTGCATCAGCAATGTGAGCATTGCTTAGCTCTACGCTGCTCTATGGTCCGTAAGAGCCGCCATCACCTGACACAGGCTTCATCACTGTCAGAGTTCTGCTTAGTCTCTGCGTGCGTTAAAGATGGCGACGCCGCCAGCTGCCTCCGCTGCGGAGGCAACCGAGAAACTGGGCATCAATGTGGACGAGCTGGTGAAGCGTTTCTCGGCGTTCGACTACGCCGTGTTCTCGCTGCTGCTCGCGCTCTCGCTGGCAATCGGCATCTACTATGCAGTTGGCACGCGCAGCGGCACGAAAAGCGCCGAAGACTATCTACTTGGCGGGCGGCAGATGGGAACCATCCCAGCCGCTATGTCCCTCATTGCCAGGTGAGTCGTCTCCGGCTTCTCACTCATGCACCATTGCACCATTGGCCTCAGTGCATAGTGCATCCCGGTGTGCAGCTTCAACAGCCAGTGTAGTGTACATCCCTTTGTGCTGTCCACCCAGTCTGGACATTCCATCTTCTACTTTGTTCCCGCCTGCCGCTAGCACGATTCGGCCTTAGTTACTTCAATCCAGTCGCTGTCCAATCCCATACGTTCCTTGGGTCTTCTAGCTGATGCCACTTCACCTCTGCTAAGGAAGAGCATTATTTTGGTGTATTCAAATATGAGAAAGATATACTACTGATCAGATGGCTGTAGCCATCAATGCAAAAATAAATGCAGCTTTTTAGGCATCTGCCATCGCGAGGACTACGGTATGCCATGTGAATGACATTTGCATGCAGTCTCACACGGAGCAAGGCGTGTGGCGGAATTGGGAAACTGCAAAGTGCTCCACATGCACGCGAAGTCTGCAGAGGACAAGAGTTCATCAGATTTTGACTGTACAGGCTTGTTTCATTACTATAAACAGTGGAAGCATTAAGTTATTCTTCGCTGCAAAGTCTTCTGCAGTCGAAGCGGCTAATCGCTTTGTCTAGCGTCTAGCGAAGCGTTCGTCTAGCGAATCGCTGGAGTAGAGAGAAAGTGATGAAGGGAACCTAGTGGACACCATATAATGGTGCCTTAAGGACAGCAAAATCGCTGCATGCAATCTTTCTGCAACTGAGGATGACGATGTAATGTGGGCAACCAGGATATTATTGAAGGAATGTTTTTGCATAAATATAAAAATACAATGGAGAAAGAAAATAATTAGTCGTCACGTGGTCACTGCTATTATATTATATTACACTGTTCCCATCTGTTTTACAACCGGGGACCAACAACTGCAGCGAGTTTGTGGAGCTGACTGCACCTCGACATTAGTTTGTCTGATCTAACATGTAAGGTCAACCAAACAAGATAGATAAAACGTGTCAAGTAGCTATGAAGGCTCCAGGGTGGAGCTACAACATATCATGCCCTTTGTTGCAACTTTCTATCCTGCTTCGAACAAGAGTTAGTTGGCCGGGGTTGGTTATAAGGCCGTCGCGCGCACTACGACGGGTAAACAATTCTACCTCACTTCCAGGGTTCATTTGTTTTCGGGAAGAGTTGACAAGGCTCTTTGTGTTCAGGTATCCGAGGTTTCTAAGCTCTGCCAGCATCATTACTTTCGAGAATGTTCGCAGGTATAGTGAAAAAGTCGCATAGTTGTTCCTCAGACATCGCCAGTTTGCACACCAAACAAAAACAAGCGAGGTCGGCCGCGGTACGACAGCTGCATTGTGGGCCACTCTAAGCCCATACCCCTCCCCTCCCCCTCCCCGCCACAGGCATGTCCGATCTAGCAGCAATATATTATTTCTTAGTCAGGGAAGACTGAATGTATTCCATCTTAGTTGGGGAAGGTTGAATGTATGCGATCTTAGTCGTTGGAGGGAGATTAATGTATTCAATTTTAGTCGGGGAGGCTGAATGTATTCCATCTGAGTCGGGCAGGCTGAATGTATTCCATCTTTGTCGGGGCTGTTGGATGCATTCTATCTTAGTAGGGGATGAGTGCATTATGTTTTAGTCGGTGAACACTTGAAAGGAAAGGCTGTAAAGGCTTAATGGAAAGAGAGAACGGCACTTCACACAGTGCCATGGTTCAGACGACACCAAACTGCCCAGATGAACGGTTGTTGGCTTCAGCTTCGATGTGGCTTTCTTCGCACTGTTTTGCTGAGACTGTTGGCAACGGTACGCCGCTTACCTGCCAAGATGCATTGCACTGCGCTTGTGCGCTTCAACTCGAGTGTTGTGCTTGACTTGTGATTCCAGCCTCTTTTGGTCGGTTTAATACAACGAAAACTGGCTCTTAGATGCTCCTGGGTTTTAGACTTTACGTGCTAGGACGTGTCAAAAGCTAGGACGTCTCGAAGAACGGGACATCTTCCTCATCAACTGCAGACAGGAAAAGCACTGTCTCCAAGGTTTTTCCTTCTTGACATAATTGGTTCCTTATTTGAAGTTTCTGTGAGTGTCTACACCACTGAGGAGGCTTTTCTGCATTCCACGTGTCTTCTTGCACGTTTTTTCCCCACGTGCCTTTTTCATTTTTTTTTCAAGCTAGAGCTTTTTTCATCACTCTTGACAGTAGCCACTGGCCGAAATGATGAGTAATAAAACATAACCTTTATCGTTACTTTTTATATCAACTCAGCACCTCCTGTTATGTTGAAGGTTGAATATTTTCTTTCGCACGTAATGTCTGTTGGTTTGTCCAGCCGGAAGACTGGTTGTCAGGTGTCAAACTTAAAGACGAGTGGTCGTTTTTCGTACTCCCCGACTAGTGCGGGTGCCCCACCTACAGACTGGTCAGACTCAGTCTGGTGATGGCTTCGCCAGAACCACAGACTGGTGATGGCTCCGTCAGACTCCCAGACTAGTGACGGCTCCGTCAGACTTCCATACTGGTGACGGCTCCGTCAGACTCCCAGACTAGTGACGGCTCCGTCAGACTTCCATACTGGTGACAGCTCCGTCAGACTCAGTCTGGTGATGGCTTCGTCAGAACCATAGACTGGTGACGGTTCCGTCAGACTCCCAGACTGGTGACGGCTCCGTCAGACTTCCATACTGGCGACAGCTCCGTCAGACTCCCAGACTGGTGACGGATCCATCAGACACCAGACTTGTGACGGCTCCGTCAGACTTCCATCCTGGCGACAGCTCCGTCAGACTTCCAGACTGGTGACGGTTCGTCAAACTCCCAGACTAGTGGCAGCTCCGTCAAACTCAGTCTGGCGATGGCTTCGTCAAAACCACAGACTGGTGACGGTTCCGTCAGACTCCCAGACTGGTGACGGATCCATCAGACTCCCAGACTGGTGACGGATCCATCAGACTCCAGACTTGTGACGGCTCCGTCAGACTCCCAGACTGGTGACGGCTCCGTCAGACTCCCAGACTGGTGACGGATCTATCAGACTCCAGACTGGTGACGGCTCCGTCAGACTCCCAGACTGGTGACGGATCCATCAGACTCCAGACTTGTGACGGCTCCGTCAGACTCCCAGACTAGTGGCAGCTCCGTCAGACTCCCAGACTGGTGACGGATCTATCAGACTCCAGACTGGTGACGGCTCCGTCAGACTCCCAGACTGGTGACGGATCCATCAGACTCCAGACTTGTGACGGCTCCGTCAGACTCCCAGACTGGTGACGGCTCCGTGAGACTACATATTGTTTGTTCATGTATATGTTGAAGCTGAGGAAATATCACACAAATTCTCGAGGGGGTAGACCACAAACGTCACCGGACGGCGAGCTCGTGCAGTCTGTGTTGAGCACATGCTGAGAGATTCTGGCCAGCGCTCTCATCCGAAGGGGAGAGCTGATAGGCACAATCGATTCCCCATGATGTTCGCCCTTTCTGCCAAAGTGAGTGGCAGGCGACGCCATGTGAATCAGTAATGTGATGGTTAGGTCTGGTCAAGCCTTCACAGGTCACAGTCAATATAGCTTTAAATGACTCGTGAAACCCCACAAATTACTCCATACTTTGCGCCACGACCAGCACCCATGGCCGCTTAACTCGGTCTCATGGTGGACAAGTACGTTCTAAAGTACACGGTGTGTCGAGAAAGTTCACTACTGTCAGCTGATATCAGTGAGCTCGTTTGACCTTTGAAGGTTCATCATCCGAGAAGGGCCATCTAAAATCATGAAATATGCATCATCAGCACACATCAAGCACAGAAATGCAGCAGAAATTTTGTTAAGCCGATATATACACTTCAGTTCAGGCAGCAATGTCACGTAACGCTCAGTGACCTGGCCTGATCCAGCAAAAACATATGTTTCATATACATTGACAAAATATGTATCACTTGTCGATCCAAATGGCGTGTGCAGTTTTCTCACGATCTCTAAAAGACCACTTGAAGGTGGATCCACCCCTCAGTGTCACGGCGAAGGTTGACGCTGACATCAATGTTGGCTCATTGGAATCCCTCGCTGCTGCCGTACACCACAACACGAGATGAACAATTCCTCACTGCCCACCCGTTGTCCGAGCTTGAGCGAACACAGCAGCCCCCCCCCCCCCCTCAAGCCAGCGGCTGGCAATGTAGGCAGCGTATTTCGGTGCTGGTTTTGGCACCCGCGCAGTGTGTGATGTCCGAAGTCAGGCCCTGCTCACATGCAGGACGGCCCCCTACCCCGCTGAGCCCCCCTACCCCACTAAGCCCGCCCCCTACCCCCAGGACGACCCCATCCCTACCTCGCTGAGCCCCCCTGTAAACCCGCAGGACGGACCGGCCCTTACCCCACTGAGCCGAAATGACCGCCGCGCGTGCCGTTATAACACTTGCGCATTACTCACTGCGGCCGCCACAACCTGCCCATCCAAACACTGTCCAATCAGGTGGTGAGCCAGCGTGATTGACATTCGAGGCGGGCTGTAGAGACGTCCGTCCGGTATGACTGTGAGCCCAGCTGCTGGCAGCCAACAGCCAACAAATAGATCCGCGTCTGTGATTGTTTGGCCAATTGTTGATCATCGGCTTCGCGTGCCAGACGGCCATGGCAGTGACCCGCCACGTGTTGTTGAGGTGCTGCATACGTCCGCCAACCCGCAATGGCAGTGACCCGCCACGTGTTGTTGAGGTGCTGCACACGTCCGCCAACCCGCAATGGCAGTGACCCGCCACGTGTTGTTGAGGTGCTGCATACGTCCGCCAACTCGCAATGGCAGTGACCCGCCACGTGTTGTTGAGGTGCTGCACACGTCCGCCAACCCGCAATGGCAGTGACCCGCCACGTGTTGTTGAGGTGCTGCATACGTCCGCCAACCCGCAATGGCAGTGACCCGCCACGTGTTGTTGAGGTGCTGCATACGTCCGCCAACCCGCAATGGCAGTGACCCGCCACGTGTTGTTGAGGTGCTGCATACGTCCGCCAACCCGCAATGGCAGTGACCCGCCACGTGTTGTTGAGTAGGGTGGATCGAAAATTATAAACCAACTTCCGCGGGGTCAAAACGCGTGCGCGTGAATGTTCATAGACGGAAAATCGCGGCTAAACATTTTTCAAAAATATTATAGATACCGCGCACGAAACGTTTTTGAAACGGTTCTTAGCCCCGCCAAGCGTTGAAGTCTCCATTAGTCTTTGCCTTGTTATAAGAACATAACACCATAAGTCTTGTTCACGCTATTCCACCACTAATTCTCGGCTACCGTTGCCAAGCTTACTAGTGTCTGCATGTCTATAACACCGAAGCTTTAATTATGTAATGAACCGTCAGCAACAATTACGTGATTAGAGGTGCACAATATTTACATTTTTGGCCACGTTTTCAGTTTTGCATAACAAGAGATACGTTCAACCGAGGTTTATTGCAGTTATTGCATTGCAGTTTTCGGAAACTTGTGATCACCACCATCTATGTAGGAACATAAATACGAGTCTGCCTAACTCTGTACTTGCAACCATTTAAACACACCATATCAACTAAACCATCATTTCAATCATCAACAGACGTCCTGAATATCGGCTGTGCGTTTTGTCTAGGAAACACTTTCAACTTTCAACGCATGGCAATAGATTATGGTACCAAATCATGGCGACAGGTCACCTCAGAATGGCGAAGCTGAACTCAGGAACGACCGGCTCCCTGAAGCCAGCTGTAAAAGTCCTTTGTATCCATCACCGGAAGATCGGCTCTGGACCGTGCTTTGGCCAGAATCAGAGCATGGCGTGCCGAGTACCCGGCCTTCTTCTGTGCCGCATCTGTCACCTCCTTTACCCAACGTTCCACGCCTTGTGAGTGACATGGAAATGCGCTGAAGTCCATGGGGTGTTCACATTGCACAGCCGCTGTGATTTCCTCGTCTGACATGTCCATGGTCAGTGGTGGCTCTGTTGCATTTGTCCAGTCGATCATTTCTTGGTAGTCATCGGCATCGAAGTTGATGTCCGGAACGACGAACTGTCTGATGTCATCCGGGTCATCGTCCTCGCGTCTCTTGGCTCGGCACATCCTGATCCGCTCCACGGCCGCCACCCTCGTCTCCTGTCGGCTGTCGGTCAGCATGGCGGCGAGGATGTTCTCACTGTGTGCCCAGAACCCGTTGCGTTTCAGAACCTTTTGCACAATGTTGCGGTCATCTTCAGGCAACTTCCTCGACAGACGGATCAGTTCGAACAAGTTTTTAGCTCCATCACTGATGTGTGGGCGAACTCTGTACATAAACCACCCAGGGACGTACTGGTTCAGTATCATGAACACCACTCTCACTAGCTTCGGCGTTGGCGACTCCGTCGACACGTACAGGCGGAGGATCCTGTTCGCCAGAGTCACCCAGCGGGCCTGATGGATTGGACCAGGGTCTGCAGACAGCACACGCTGGAGGACTTGTCCTGGTCCTGCTTGGACTGCCATGCACATGTTGCACAGGTACTGCTGGTCTTTGTTCATCTCCTTCAGAACATCGGCTGGAATGGGAGGCACTTGACCCCTCACAGGCTTAAACTGAGCAAGGGGCAGTGCAGTCAAATCACCCTGAATGGCCTTACCAATCGGCCCTTTGAAGGAGGACGGGCCACTCGTCTCGCCATCAGCGTCCTTGAACACGTGGCTGAGCGTCAGTTCGTTGGTGTGTATGCCGCAAATAGCTTCCTGGAGAGGACGACCAACACCCAATTCAATCCTCCTGTTAACACCGCTATTGCGGCCTGTATTCACCGATGTGCCGTCCGACCCTATCACCACTGGATGGGCATCATTTTCCTGAATGACAGCCAACATCTCTTTGGCTATGTCCGCAGCACCGGCGCTCTGTGGAGACACATGGTCGACGTACCGGTGGCCTGGTTCAGCAACGACTACTTCATGCAGTTCTTTGACCATCTTGTTCTTGTTACCCACTCTATTCAGCGTTATATCTTCCCTACCATCATAATAAAATCCCACCAGGCGATCACGTCGGTTTTCCTTTGAGCTCTCATCCACTTCCTTCTTACCCCATTTGTCTCTCTGTCGCCGGATTTTATTGCGGTCAACCAGCTCAGCCTTGCTGTTGTGTGTGATTATCCCATAATCTACTAGAGCTGCGTTCAGCAAGCCGGCAGCGGAGCGGTCAGAGGTACCATACTGATCACACATTCGCGAGAAGTTGGGAAGCTGTCGGCGGTTTTGTCCTCCACTACCACAGACGTCGTCATCAGAGTTTAGCGAATCAGAATAGCTAGCACCAGCCTCCTCCACACCATCCATTTCAGAGTCCTCACTGCTCTCTTCCACGTCTGCGTCCATGTCACTGAGCTGCTTCGCCTCTGAACTCTGCTGCACGCCCTTTTTGTCACGTTAGAGGGGTTAGTTGCGACACGTTAGAGGGGTCCGCGCCAGCTGCGGAGTGCGACGCGCGTGGTGCTATCTTTTTACGTGCCATGCTTCAATCAATGGAGACTTCGACGCCTGGCGGCGAAGAAATGTTTTTGAAAACGATTCGTGCGCGGTATCTAGAACATATAATATATTTTTGCAATCGTGTTGTCTTGTCTCTACCGATGCACGCGCACGTGTTTTGAGCCCGCGGAAGTTGATTTGCGAAAAAAAAGTTGCATTCAATCCACCCTATTGTTGAGGTGCTGCATACGTCCGCCAACCCGCAATGACAGTGACCCGCCACGTGTTGTTGAGGTGCTGCACACGTCCGCCAACCCTCAATCGATCTCGCAACCGCAACGGCACACGAACGGAATCAGTGTCTGAATGGGTTGCAGCATTTTAATCCGTACAATTTCATAGGTGAGCGAAAACGCACTCAATCAGATCGCTGGTCATGCCACGTCGAGCCATTTGCCAGCTGTGGGCTGCGGTCGGGGCGGTCGCCGTTCCCCTCGGGCACAGGGGCGCACGCGTCTTCACCTCGTTCGTCGCCCAAGCGTACTCGTCCGCCAAGATCCCTTTGACACCTCGTGCTGTGTCGCCTGTTTGAAGCCTCAGACGCTTCTGTGACTTTCCTGGTGGATATAGTTCTTGAGGTAGCCACAAAGGAAGAGGTCTAGAAACCTGTCAAGATCCGGGAATGGACCGGCCATGTGTGGTGCGTTTTGCTTCTAATGAAGCGTTCCCCAAAGTATCGTCTCAGCCACTCAAGGGCCATGCTTGGCATGCGGAGGTGCTGCTCCATCTTGCTGAAACCTCACCATTCGCTGGAATGCCCTATAGTTCTTACAGATGCTGCTCCAGAAATGACTGAGCAGCTTGATGTTGCTCTTCTTGTTGATGGTGTCGGTGGAATCGCTTCGGTTATGGGAACAAAAGGGTCTGATGACCCATTTTTTAGCCGAAAGCCAATCGTACAGGACCTTTTTCCGGAGTGCAGGGTATTTTCCATCACTGCGTCTGGGATATTGTTCGTCCAGCTCATGCAATTATGGGTGTTCACACGCCGTCCAGTAGGAAATTGTCCTCGCCACCGCACCACCGCCACCGCACCACCACCAGCGCACCACCACCACCGCACCACCGCCACCGCACCACCGCCACCGCACCACCGCCACCGCGCCACCGCCACCGCACCACCGCCACCGCACCACCGCCACCGCACCACCGCCACCGCACCACCGCCACCGCGCCACCGCCACCGCACCACCGCCACCGCACCACCGCCACCGCACCACCGCCACCGCACCACCGCCACCGCGCCACCGCCACCGCACCACCGCCACCGCACCCTCGCCACCGCACCACCGCCACCGCACCACCGCCACCGCACCACCGCCACCGCACCACCGCCACCGCACCACGGCCACCGCACCACCGCCACCGCACCACCGCCACCGCGCCACCGCCACCGCACCACGGCCACCGCACCACCGCCACCGCGCCAAATGCTGGTGAAGACTCTGGCATCAGCGGCCTATATGTCACGGAACCAGCGTGAAGCCGGAGTTCATTCATTCTCACCACCTTGAAACGTTGTTCGATGGATCGATGATTTGCCTGCCGTTAGTCCGGTATGTTTGTGAAAATTATTCGCATCATGCTGTAGCTTGCGTCACCTTGGCTTGCAATTGCACTTATTGAAGTGAGTTCTTTAATAGAGTTGTGCTTTAGTTTTCACTTTAGTTTTTACCTCATTGTTCAGGGAGTTAATTTTGAGGTATAGGGAATATCGGATCATATAAAATTCAACTGTACGTGTTTTCTAAAAGTACAAGATATGTCATGTCTCATTTATTTTTTAGGATCCCGTAGTGCGAGAATATACGTTTTGAACCCACTCAGAATTATCTAGGACGGACATGTTTATGCATATATGTGTGCATGTGCTGTTGAACACACCAGCAAACTCCACGTTAGTGAAATTGTCGATAACAAATATATGAATATCTTTGGAAATGTTTTGTGTGAAGTATCATAAAGACAGGCGAATAATGCAACCCATGTTGAAAGTAAACAAGAAAGCGATCAACGCTGACTTTGTTGCTGTGCTTAGCAAACCCAGAGTTACAGAAAACCTGTTTCCAAGGTACAGGAATAAGGTATCATTTTATATATATATATATATATATATATATATATATATATATATATATATATATATATATATATATATGTATATATATATATATACATATATAAATATATATGTATGCATGTATATGTATATGTATGCATATATGTATACAGACATAGATATATATATATATATATATATCACGACATTCGGCCCGTTCAGACAGACCTGACCTGACCTGTGCTTGGGGTACGTTTCAGCTTCATGTCAGCCATCACATTGCTCGGTACACCAGCAGAGGTGTACCAGTACGGTACCCAGTACTTCGTCATAGGCTTGTCGTATCTCATAGTGATGCCGGCCACAGCCTACCTCTACATGCCCATCTTCTTCGACTTGCGAGTTATATCGGCTTACCAGGTTAGCTCATCTGACTCAACTCACGTCGGTGTGTATTCGCCATCTCATCTGACAGAGGCACGTCACGTCGGTGTGTGTTGGTCATCTCATCTGATATGAGCAGCTCACGTCGGTGTGTATTCGCCATCTCATCTGACAGAGGCACGTCACGTCGGTGTGTGTTGGTCATCTCATCTGATATGAGCAGCTCACGTCGGTGTGTATTCGCCATCTCATCTGACAGAGGTACTTCATGTCGGTGTGTATTCGCCATCTCATCTGACAGAGGAACGTCATGTCGGTGTGTATTCGCCATCTCATCTGACAGAGGCACGTCACGTCGGTGTGTATTCGCCATCTCATCTGACAGAGGTACTTCATGTCGGTGTGTATTGGTCATCTCATCTGATATGAGCAGCTCACGTCGGTGTGTACTGATCATGTTATCTGATAGGGGTAGGTCATGTCGGTGTGCATTAGTCAAATCATTTTACAGAGGCAGGTCATATCGGTGTATATTGGCTGTCTCATCTGACAGAGGCATGTCATGTCGGTGAGTATTGGTCATCTCATCTGACAGAGGCAGATCATGTCTGTATGTATTGGTCATCTCATCTTACAGAGACAGGTCACCACGGTGGGTGTACTAATAATTTATTTTCAGAGACGGGCTAGCGCACTGGTGTTACGCTGATAGTTTTTGCCTCTTCATAGCTGTACCCATAAGTGTTAGTTTGTTAAATTGATTTGGGTGCCAATTGACGTTTATAATGGCATGCTTCTCTGGAGGAGTGTCATCAGCTGAAAAACTAGGGGAGCAGTTTGGGTGGGGGTTCACTAGAGCGTTCTCACAGCCGCACTCTACAGCACGTCTTCCAGATGGAAAATTCCTTTCTTTCACAAAGTATTTACAGGCTGTCACTTTGCAGCATAATCAGGCAAACATCCTTGACTCAGAAAGCGGCCTGGGTACCCTGGTTGCAGGTGCTTACACAACCGTTCCGCCTTGGCCCGGGTCCAAGTGAAGCGGACCGTACAGGTGCTGCCTGGCAAGTGTCTCGTACTTCAGGCGGGGCGCGTGGCCCACACAAGTTGCGTGCCATTAAGCAAATACTCTTGTTGCCATGCAGAGAACAGCGAGCGGCGCGCGCAGCTGGCTGTGCTGCCTTGTTGGTGGTGATTGTGTGGGTTGTGTAGTCGTGTCAACTTCAAGTTCCGCAGTCATAACCATGGGCATTAGGTATAGCGATTAGGATGGTTTCATGCATATTTCCTAGAAACGTTTCAGATTATGAAGTTTATGGTGCCTGGAATGCTAACGGATAGGTGCTATAGTTTTCAGGTCAAAGAAATCCCGATTTCGATCGCTTCAACTCGCACTAACGAAGACATCAATATTTGGTGTTTGTATGCATGTGTAGTTGAAGTCTCCATCCAGCCTTTGCTCCTGCTCATGATTCCAAACTATGCGTCCTGGAAAGATGGACCAAAAACCAGCACATGGCTTGCCACCACACCTCACGATTTGCATTCAGTAAGAACCACTGAGGCCATTGATTAAATCAGGGTTCGGTTAAAAGGTGAACTTTGGACTGGAAATGTGAACTTTCAGCCAAAGTCTCCATTTGTAAACATATATGTAGCATGTAGGAACAAATTGGAGCACGAATGTACCTTTGTTTCTCGAGATGTGTCTCAATGAACGCCACGTCCTAAACTTAGACAATATTTAAGGCAATACTCAGGTCAAATAAGAGGCCAGAAATTCATAAATGTTCAAAATGGACTAATTTTGGTATTTTCCATTCTACCGATCCTAATGGGGTATTCAAGGTCCAAAATTACTCCGTGTTACTCCAAATTGTAAAAAGAGGCAATTTTATATCATTCAAGGTCATTGACCTTGATGAGGCCACGGTGCTAATTACAAGCATTCGTATGATTGTCAAGCAGCCTAAATTCGCAACCTGATCGATGCTCCAAGCATAAGCACACTTAGCTTCTAAAAAAAAAAAAAATGTGTTTTCGCCAGGGACAGAGCTTATGCTGCGCAAATGATAAACATATCATACAATTTATGATTTTCGTCGATGTATGAACAATTTGTGCTGAACAATGTCACATACACACCGTTTAATGTCAGACACCGCTTCATTTTTCACTAACGGGATCAGTGCCATTACGGATGTGATGTGATGAGGGCCTCCTACATAACGGGTACCGGAGGGCCTCCTACATAACGGGTACCGGAGGGCCTCCTGCATAACGGGTACCGGAGGGCCTCCTACATAACGGGTACCGGAGGGCCTCCTACATAACGAGTACCGGAGGGCTTCCTACATAACGGAGATGGTGGGGCGCGTATTCGCACACTCCCCCTCCCCTTCGGATCTAAGAAACTACGGAAACTAGAAACACACAATTCTAAAATTTCCCACAAAATTCTCCGAGTGTTCAAGGTCACATAGGCTTGGCGATGAAGTGCAGAGTCGGTGCGGTGTGGCGGCCGATCTTGCCCGCATTTGACATTGAAGGCATTGACCTAGTATCATGTAATTTGATTCTGAAGAGAGTTCACAACAGCCGTATTTCATTCTCAGAATTTTGTGTTTCTACCTTTAGTAGGTATGAGATCTGGGGGGGGGCGAATTAACGCCCCATCCACCTCCGGTATCTGTTATGTAAAAGGCTCTACGGCGTGCGTGTGAACTGTGTGAACTGTGAACAGATTGCTCACGTTGTTGCCAAAGACGAACACTAGGTGCAAGGGCTCTTACAAGCTCCTGAATGTCACATACACAAATATCCTGATCCCCGAAAGGGCACTCCGGCACCACGAAACAACTATCTCTGCGGATAGCCCGATTACGAACGATGTGACCCCCCCCCCCACTCCAGGGCGCGAGTTAAGCTTATATAGAAGATGTCAGGTTCGGTCAAAGAGGTGACCTCAATTTTGAAGTTATCAAAATGACCGAACTTTCTGAATTCCTACCCAGAAAAATGCGAAGGTCGGCACTTTTGATAACTTCAAAATTGAGGTCACCACTTTAACCGACTCTGACATCTTCTATATAGGCTTAACACGTGCCCTGGAGGGCCTCTGAAGATTTGCGCACTGGACGGGGGGCGGATTCCGCCCCAAAAGATATCGGCTCCCATTAAGGCTAGAGCAACGAAATTCGCAGGGTGGATGGACACGAGAGTGAACTCTATTGTGTACAAATTTCATGACCTTAGGTCAATATCTTCAAGGTCAAATGAGGTCAAAATAGCAAACTTTTATGGTTTTGCGTGGCTTGGCTTGTCATTGTTATGGATCGCTGTGATTGTGTTTAAATGCTCCAAAATTGGGATTAATGATGTTTTAGACATTACTAATGATGGAATACATATGCCAGATTCGCTATTCGACCTCAGGTCACCGATATATCAGCACTTTATCAGGTCATTACCTGTTCCAGTTACTGGAACCTGGCTACCCACCTGACTGCTCCGTTGGGCGGCTCGGCACAATCGGCTTCGCAAGAAAGAAGTGAAATATATGAATAAAGTACAGAATTGTTTAGGCACACAATGACAAACAGTATATTTCCGGATATGTAGGGAGAACATGCAAAGTGACATCAATCGCATGACAGTCATTTCCATTTACGACAACATTCCAGTTGACCAAGTTTGGTTCCATTAGCCTGTCATGATGATCTTGGCGACCTAGCATGACTTTTAAATTATACAGCATAACAATATGCATGAAACAAGTCGCTATTGTTGTCAAGAACACTTCCATTTCGCCAATATACTGGAAGTGCATCAGCGCCGATTTGTGTGGTCTGGCGCTGCGATTAAAAAAAAATTGACGGCCCATAACTTACAAACTTCTCGGAAGATTTCCATTTTTCTTGCTTTAAACAATGCGCCTGTCATTTCTAAGCAGGTACGAAAAAATGGCGCATATCGGCCTGAGCAATACGGAGTTGTGTACGAAAAATCGGATGGATGGGCGGATTTCGCGGATTTCGCGCGTGTTAACACGCGCCCTGGAGGGGGGGGGCGAAACCCGCCCACTCCTCAGGTTTTTCGTAGATAACTCCGGATTCGATCGGCCGATATACGCCATTGTTTGTGTACCTGCTTATAAATGACCGGCGTGTTCTTTAAAGTAAGACAAATGAAAATCGACCGAAAATCTTTCGAGTTAGGGGTCGCTAAAGTAAAAAAAAATTAACCGCCAGACAACAAATATCGGCGCTGATGCGCTTTCCGCATATTGGAAAAAAATGAACTATTCTTGACAACATTAGCGATTTCTTTGATGCATTTTGTTATGCTATATAATTTACAAGTCATGTTAGGTCGCCTTGGTCCAGTCAGGTCAAGTTCATGACATGCTAACAGAACCGAACTTGGTCAATTGGAATGTTGTCAAAATGCAAATGACTGTCATGCGGTTGATGTCACTTTACATGTTACTCCCTACACATCCAGAAATCTACTGTTCGTCATTGTGTGCCTAAGCATTTCCATACTTTATTAATGTATTTCACTTCTTTCTTTGCGAAGCCGATTGTGCAGAACCGCCCAACGGATCAATCGGGTGGGCAATCCGGTTCCGATAACTGGAGCAGGTAATGACCTGCTAAAGTGCTGCTATATAGGTGACCTGAGGTCAAATGGTGGATCTGGCATCTGTATTGCATCATTAGTAATGTCCAAAATATCATTAATGCCAATTTTGAAGCATTTAAACACAATCACAGCGATCCATAACATTGACAAGCCAATCCACACAAAACCATACAATTTTGCTCTTTTGACTACATTTGGCCTTGAAGATATTGACCTAAGATCATGATATTTGCACACAATAGAGTTTACTATCGTACCCATCCATCCTGCGAATTTCCTTTCTCTAGCCTCAATAGGAGCCCTGATCTTAGGGGGCGGAATCCGCCCCCCCCCCACCCTCTAGTGTGCGTAATTTTCCGAGGCCTTTCAAGGCGCGTGTTATCTCGCGCCCTGGTGTGGGTGGAGCGAAATCCGCCATTCCCTCCGGTTTTTCGTACATAACTCCAGATTTTACCGTGCGAAATACGCTATTGTTTGTGTACCTGCTTCGAAATGGTCGGCGCGTTGCTTAAAACGAGGAAAACGAAAATCTGCCGAATATTTCTCGAGTTAGGGGTCGTTAAGTTTTAAAAAAGTTATAAGCGCCAGCCCATAAAAATCGACGCTGATGCGCTTCCCGAATATTGGCAAAAGGGAAGTGTTTTGGGCAAAACTAGCGACTTTTTTATGTGTATTGTTATGCTTTATAGTCCCAAAGTCATGTTAGGTCAGCGAGGTCAAGTCAGGTCAACTTCATGGCAGGTTAATGCAACCAAATTTGGTCAACCGGAATGTTGTCATAAATGCAAAGGACTGTCATGCGATTGATGTCACCATGCATGCTACTTCCTACACATCCTGAAAACTACCGTTTGTCATTGTTGCCAGAGTAATCGGGTGGGCGGTCCTGTTTCGGTAACTGGGTCAGGTAATGACCGGATAAAGTGCTGTTATATACGTGACCTGAGGTCAAATACCGAGTCTAACATCTGTATTGCATCATTAGCAACGTCCAAAGCATCACCGATGCCAATTTTGGAGCATTTAAACACAATCACAGCGATCCATAACAATGGCAAGCCAAGCCACGAAAAACCATAAAAGTTTGCTATTTTGACTTTATTTGACCTTGAAGATATTGACCTATCGTCATGAAATTTGCATAAAATAGAGGTTACTACCGTACTTATCCACCTTGCGAATTTCGTTGCTCCAGCTTCGATAGGAGCCGAGATCTTAGGGGCGGAATCTGCCCCTCCCCTCCAGTGCGCGTAAAATTCAGAGGCTCCCAGGGCACGTGTTAAGCGTGGCACTTAGCGCTCGTTTCTACTCTCGAGACACAACGGAACATCTTTGTACCAATTTGTCCTGACATATATCAGATATGCTTCAAACGTCGATACTAAGATTGAAAATGTACATTTAATGCCAAACTTTGGCATCTGACCTTCCCAATGGGTAAACCAATGTCCTTAGTGCACCATGCTTTATGTGAACTGTTAGGCCTGGTGGCAATATATGCGCTGGCTTTTGATTTGTGTCTCTAAGTTGCGCAATTTGGAATCGTCCCCGCTAGAACGAAGGCTGTGAATTTAAGTACACACACACACACACACACACACACACACACACACACACACACACACACACACACACACACACACACACACACACACTCACATACACTTACACACATACACACACACACATATATATATATATATATATATATATATATATATATATATATATATACATAAGAACCAAATAATCTGCATTTAAAAATGCGATTTGAAGCCATTGAGATCGATATTTTTGAGCCAGAAACTATTACAACTGTCTATTAACATCCTGAGGCGCCAGGAACTTCAAACACTAAGTGTTTCTAGGAAGGCATTTTGTTGACCACTGAAGTCGTACCGGTTACCTGTGTGTCGCAGTCGTACCGGTTCCCTGTGCCCCAGACCTAATAACAGGGATGATACATGTCCATGTGTCACAGTCGTACCTGTTACCTGTACGCTATACCTGAAGTTGACGGCTGACGCGTGTGTTCCGTTGGTAGTACTTGGAGTGGCGATTCCATCGGATGGTTCGTGTCACTGGGGCGAGCCTCTTCTGCATCCAGATGGTAACGTATCCAGATAATGCGTATTGGTATATATATATATATATATATATATATATATATATATATATATATATATATATATATATATATAAGATGTATGTGTGTGTGTATGTGTGTGCGTGTGTGTGTGCGTGTGTGCGTGTGCGTGTGCGTGTGTGTGCTCTGTTATGATTGCATACCGTGCTCTCATGACCCTCATTTTTTCGTACGCTCGATTATGCTGGCCCAATATTTTGGTCCATCATGCAACATGAAAAGTTCAATAAGTGGTGTTTGAGTTATCCTATGGCTGAAACAGAAAACCAAGTTCTTGCCGATTTTAATTTGACATTCTTTGTTTGGTTTCCAGAGCATCTACATGGCCATTGTTGTATATGCGCCTTCTCTGGCACTCGCACAAGGTAAGCCGGCACACTTTATAGTCTTGAGCCTCTTGCATCATCCTTACTCCGGTTTCCAGATAAGCTATCGTGTGTGGTGTTAATCCGTGGCGCTTCTTGTTCCCTGATAGATGCAATTGCAGCATATTTCTCATGAAAATGTCAATATGTAGTAGTAGACAGTATGTGGTTACGGTGGTCACCACACTACCACCGTGGGTCACCGCAGTGTCATAGTATGGTTACGGTGGTCATCACATAGTCATAGTATGGTTACGGTCGTCACCACACCGCCATCGTGTGGTTACGGTGGTCACCACACCGCCATCGTGTGGTTACGGTCGTCACCACACCGCCATCGTGTGGTTACGGTGGTCACCACACCGCCATCGTGTGGTTACGGCGGTTACCACACCGCCATCGTGTGGTTACGGTGGTTACCACACCGCCATCGTGTGGTTACGGTGGTTACCACACCGCCATCGTGTGGTTACGGTGGTTACCACACCGCCATCGTGTGGTTACGGTGTTCACCACACCGCCATCGTGTGGTTACGGTGGTTACCGCACCACCATCGTGTGGTTACGGTGTTCACCACACCGCCATCGTGTGGTTACGGTGGTTACCACACCGCCATCGTGTGGTTACGGTGGTCATCACATAGTCATAGTATGGTTACGGTGGTCATCACAGAGCCATCGTGTGGTTATGGTGGTCACCACACTGTCATCATGTGGTTACGGTGGTCACCACACTGCCAGCATGTGGTTACGGTGTTCACAACACTGCCAGCATGTGGTTACGGTGGTCACCACACTGTCAGCATGTGGTTACGGTGGTCACCACATAGCCGTCGTGTGGTTACGGTGGTCACCACATAGCCATTGTATGGTTAACTGCCGCCATACTGTGTTGCCAGTGCCCACCCACGCCATACTGTGTTGCCAGTGCCCACCTGCCGCCACACTGTGTTGCCAGTGCCCACCTGCCGCCACACTGTGTTGCCAGTGCCCACCTGCCGCCACACTGTGTTTACAGTGCCCACCTGCCGCCGCACTGTGTTGCCAGTGCCCACCTGCCGCCACACTGTGTTGCCAGTGCCCACCTGCCGCCACACTGTGTTGCCAGTGCCCACCTGCCGCCACACTGTGTTTACAGTGCCCACCTGCCGCCGCACTGTGTTGCCAGTGCCCACCTGCCGGCACACTGTGT
The DNA here is from genome assembly GCA_034440575.1 of Imbricaverruca yamaguchii. Taxonomy (NCBI): domain Eukaryota; kingdom Metazoa; phylum Arthropoda; class Thecostraca; family Neoverrucidae; genus Imbricaverruca; species Imbricaverruca yamaguchii. The sequence goes on along the minus strand of JAOTOL010001161.1, from coordinate 237,684 downwards.
TGCCAGTGCCCACCTGCCGCCGCACTGTGTTGCCAGTACCCACCCACACCATACTGTGTTGCCAGTGCCCACCTCCCGCCACACTGTGTTGCCAGTGCCCACCTTCCGCCACACTGTGTTGCCAGTGCCCACCCACGCCATACTGTGTTGCCAGTGCCCACCTGCCGCCGCACTCTGTTGCCAGTGCCCACCCACGCAACACTGTGTTGCCAGTGCCCACCCACGCTACACTGTGTTGTCAGTGCCCACCTCCCGCCACACTGTGTTGCCAGTGCCCACCTGCCGCCGCACTGTGTTGCCAGTGCCCACCTGCCGCCACACTGTGTTGCCAGTGCCCACCTGCCGCCGCACTGTGTTGCCAGTGCCCACCTGCCGCCACACTGTGTTGCCAGTGCCCACCCACGCCATACTGTGTTGCCAGTGCCCACCTGCCGCCGCACTGTGTTGCCAGTGCTCACCCCCGCCTCACGAACGTGAAAGTAATCGAGCCTTGACCTGCGCGCGGATCCACAGTGACTGGAATCAACGTGTACCTGTCCGTCTGCCTAATCTTCTTCGTATGCATCTTCTACACGGCATTGGTAAGTTTGTAAAAGGAATTTTCCCGTTTTCGCTGATAATTATATGGTTCAGCTGACATATGCATACCCGGCGTCGATGGAGGTGTTCCTTTCCACTAACTGCAGCATTACCAGCGAGTTACTATATGGATGTGTAATATTTTGATGGGTTGATCATGTGAAAACTATTGATGAAGCCATGTCTGATTAACCCAGCCGCTCGGATTCACGTATCATTAGATACATTGCCAATTATCACCAAATACAGCACTGCTGTGCGCACTTTAAAATCATAACTATCACATAGCGTAAATGGCCTTCAGGTGTCTTATGTTGACGCACAGCTGGAGAAAGCTGTTGTGGCTGCGACGTGGTGGTATTGATCAAGTGCTTCAGGACCGAAGAAAAGGGCGTTAAGCTGGCAACCCGTGGGCAGCGCCTCCAATAGCGGGAGTGCAACGGGCACCACCGAACCGGGTGCTGAAACGAGATGAGATGAGAGCAAGCCACATGCCCTCCAGCCTGATGATAGCAGAGATGACGCCAATGGGGAGGAACTCCCTTTGATGAGTTTTCACCCCTACGACCTTGCGCCCCTGTGAAATGTTGATTGTTTTGTTCTGATAGCAACTACCATAATTGCGACAAATGCAGCACAAGTTGCATTTATTGCATTTGCTCGCTCTCCAGTTGTGAAATCGAGTACTGCAACTGGGAGTAGAAGAATCATCGCTAGGCTCGATAACAATTCACCATATTTGCAGTATTCAGCCACGACAAAGGTCCCATTGGATTACACACATTGAGTTGGTATTAACAAACACCCAGCTTTCATTCAGCATGTATCGTAGCCGTCGAGTATGCGATGCGAGACCGCAGACGTGCTCCGTCTCCTCATCGCCCGGTCAGGTCAGGTCGTAAAACAAAGGCCGGAAGTGACGGCTGAGATGAAACAGGTCCGGCGGTGCAGGGCGACCAGCGGACTTCATCCGATCCTGACTCGACCGACCGCAGCTCGCGGCGGCGCGGTTTTTTCCCGCCGAGCCGATGTATGCTCGCGGTTAGCATGCGCTCGTGTGTGGTTGACGTTGCTGTGCTCATCGATAGCCGGCGACCTGGTACAGTACAAACATTCGCTTAAGAGTCACGTCTGTATGCACGTTAAACGGCAGCTATCTGAAAACAATCCGTCCATAACGATGTTCATATGCTCGATTCATGCCGGTCAATTCAATTGTGTGTACAAAACATAGAGAGTCATTAGCATTCAGAAACAAAGCTAGGGCAAGTGCCGTCTAGATGATGGTAGAATGATGTGACGACAAATGTGTCAAAGAATGATCTAACGGGAGGTAATGCCATAGAATGAAGCAAGTCAGGCTTCGTCAGAGAATGATGCAATGAGAGGTGGAGTCAGAAAATGATGTCACGAGAGGTAGAGACACACAATTGTGTGTGACGACAGTTAGCATCAGAGAATGATGTGACCGCAGGTTACGTCAGAGAATGAATTAATGACGCGAATGTAACCGTGACGTGGTGCCAGTGTGACCGTGACGTAACGTGACGTGGCGTGACGTGACGTGACGCGAGTGTAACCGTGACGTGGTGCCAGTGTGACCGTGACGTAACGTGACGTGGCGTGACGTGACGTGACGCGAGTGTAACCGTGATGTGGTGCCAGTGTGACCGTGACGTAACGTGACGTGGCGTGACGTGACGTGACGCGAGTGTAACCGTGACGTGGTGCCAGTGTGACCGTGACCGTGACCGTGACCGTGACCGTGACCGTGACCGTGACCGTGACCGTGACCGTGACCGTGACCGTGACCGTGACCGTGACCGTGACCGTGACCGTGACCGTGACCGTGACCGTGAACGTGACCGTGACGCGAGTGTGACCGTGGCGTGACGTGACGTAGCACGGTGTCTCGTCTAACAGGGCGGCATGAAGGCGGTTCTGTGGACCGACACCGCACAGTCCATCATCATGTTCGTAGCCATGCTGGCCATCGTCATCAAGGGCTCGATGGACGTTGGTGGGTTTGGCATGGTCTGGCAGAAGGCGGTCGACGGTGGCCGAATCGGGTTCTTCAAGTAAGCGCCTGTTTTTGTTGTGTGTGGGGATCTGCCCATTGTTCGGCCCTGCCGGAGGTGTTCCGGACAGTGGTGCTGCTTCTGGTTTCAGACGGTTATGCTATAGCACATGGTAGACTGGCTTCGGGGGTCGGGAAGGAGGTTGGACAGACACAAAGGAGGTCCTTTGTGAGTTGGCAACACAATTTCCCGTCACGCGTCGTTCAATCCTTGCTATATTTAGCCAGCAGCAGTGGCGGCAGAACGCATCGCTGGGAGGGTGGGCAGTGCTTCAGGCATCCACCGGTTTTGGTGCCGTGGCTGCTGGCGTTGGCGAAACATGTGTTGCTTCTCAGGTGACTGAATTTTCGACACAAGGTTAGCTGGGAATTGTGTTGCTCGATGACAAAGCAATGCCACAGTTTTCGGATCTGACTTTAAAAAGTCGGACATAGACGACACATGCGAATCGCACCGGAAATGTTTGGCTTGTCATAGCGAAGATCCTAAAATTGTGTCCATCTAGCGTGCTTGTTTCCGTAAATGGGATCTCCTTGGTTGTGCCCCTGATTTCGCATTTTCGTGTACATCGTTTTGTTTTTGCTATTATAATATTCTAGTTGTGGTGTTTTTATGAGGAAATTCTCCCGTTTACACCGAGCATTTTGGCCCCAGTCGTGTAGTGCCGTAGGTAAGATCGCATTTTTCATCGAACATATGGCATATGGCAAATAGATTACAGAGATGGCTGATTAAAATGCAATGCAATGTTCTCAGGTCGTGTACAGTTCGCGAACATGCTACTGCGGATTTCCTCAGATTTCACATTTTTCAAGTTCGAACCCAAATATATGCGAACCATGCATGATGCGCCCATGAAATGTTCATTACCGTGTCCAACACTCAATCGAAGTCCAGCAGTGGGACGCAAATTCTATAACATCCTATAACATCTTAATAGCATATATTATATATATAATATATATATATATATATATATATATATATATATATATATATATATATATATATATATATATATATATATATATATATATATATATATATATATATATATATATATATATATATATATATTTATTTATACATACATAGGTTATTGGCCTTTGCAAGGTAGCTCAAGGTCATTGAACTTACTTTATTTCAGAATGTCTTTTTCTGCTTCCGGGTCACTCCATGAGATTCATTTTAATGCTGAAACTGAGCGTTTGCTCATCGTTGGCCCTGGTTGCCAGAACAGGCTGTTCTCGAGGACTACTTCGTAAAATTCCAAAGCCAGGGCAGCACCTCAGCATATCTGGTCCTTGGTCAAAGACTCAAAATGTCCGCCAGAGCACGCGTCACATGGTGTCGCGGGGGTCATTGCGAAATCAATTACCCTAGGCTACAACTTACGCCATAAGTTGTACAAAGATGGGATGCTTTAATGACATGCACCCCACTGCCAATCTGCTTCCTTTGAGGTTGGCTCCGAGTGGGATCTGGGTGGGGTTCCGGTGGGATCTTGGTGGGGTCCGGGTGGAATCTAGGTGGGTCCGGGTGGGATCTGGGTGGGGTCCTGGTGGGATCTGGGTGGAGACGGGTGGGATCTGGGTGGGGTCGGGTGGGATCTGGGTGGGGTCCGGGTGGGATCTTGGTGAGTCTGGGTGGGATCTGGGTGGAGACGGGTGGGATCTGGGTGGGGTCGGTGGGATCTGGGTGGAGACGGGTGGGATCTGGGTTGGGTCGGGTGGGATCTGGGTGGAGACGGGTGGGATCTGGGTGGGATCCGGGTGGGATCTGGGTGGGGTCCGGGTGGGATCTGGGTGGGGTCGGGTGGGATCTTGGTGAGTCTGTGTGGGATCTGGGTATGGTCCGTGTGGGATCTGGGTGGGTCCGGGTGGGATCTGGGTGGGGTCCGGGTGGGATCTGGGTGGAGACGGGTGGGATCTGGGTGGGATCCGGGTGGGATCTGGGTGGGGTCCGGGTGGGATCTGGGTGGGGTCGGGTGGGATCTTGGTGAGTCTGTGTGGGATCTGGGTATGATCCGTGTGGGATCTGGGTGGGGTCCGGGTGGGGAGCACCGTGTGCTCGTCTGGTGCGCGCATATGTTTTGAATGGTGCACCTCAGGTTCGCGCAACAGCCACCACGCTTTGTGGAAATTGTGCCACACGCACATGGGCTTATAACGCATCTCACATGGTCATTGGCTCACATTCTATAACGAGAAACATATCTTCCTGAAACTACTTGAGAATACAATTCCCACAGGGAGCCAACCTGTCGTGATGTCGGCGGCCGTGCAGTGTGCACTGTGTGACGATCCGACTCGTGCGCCTCCTTACACGTGCGTTCCTCCGACTGTGCAGTGTGCACCGTGTGACGATCTGACTCGTGCGCCTGTTTACACCTGGGCTCCTCCGACCGTGCAGTGTGCACCGTGTGACGATCTGACTCGTGCGCCTCCTTACACGTGCGTTCCTCCGACTGTGCAGTGTGCACCGTGTGACGATCTGACTCGTGCGCCTGTTTACACCTGGGCTCCTCCGACCGTGCAGTGTGCACTGTGTGACGATCCGTTTCGTTTCGTTTTGTTCGGTTAGGCGCTTCGGCTTGCTCAGGCGACTTCGCGTCGTTGGTGTAAAATGGACCAGACATTAAATCGTAAAAGTCAGTCTATAGTCATGAAGTAATTTGGTTTCTCGTAAAATTTTCTTGATTGGGAGGTTGTAAGTATTTTCTAAGTTTTCTTTTTCTTACCGCAATGGTTTCGGAAATTTATTGGCACCACCAAGGTACTGGTTTTCTTTTTGTGAACGGTTTTGCAAGTGGAATAGTTGTGGGGGCTGCTTCGAAAAGTGTATTTGTAAGTTAGTTGATGTTTTCGACGGGATAAATAATTGATTTGTATTGAGTATGTGAAAGTTCCTGAAATGTTGTCCAAGCTGCCTTCGAAGGTTTGCAGCGGGGGATAAAACTGGGTGTGGTATCGGTTGCTGTTTAAAATGTGGGTGTTAATTTGATGGCGTAGGGTTCGCTGCCGTCGATGTCGGTGTCAACTGTCCAGTAAAAATATTTGGCCAGAGTCGGAGAGAGCATATTGATAAATCAATACCTGTTTCTATCCAAGGTGAAAAAGGTTGGTTATCCGGCGGTAAGTAATACTAAATTATGCCTGTCTAAAATGTGTTCAATGATGTGGCCGCGAGTGTCTCCATGTGTACATGATCGATCCCACGCTGACTATGTGCATTAAAGTCTCCGAGTAATATGAATGGGTTCTTGAAGTGTGCTATAAGGTGTTCTAATTGTGTCAAAAAAAGGTGTTTCGTCTATGTGTGGTGGAATATAAATAGAACATATATCTATGTTCCTACCATGTAAGCGTAAAGTACAAGCTAATGCATGTAAGGGTGAATTTAATGCAATTTGTGTGTGTCTGTAAAATCATTGTTGATGTAAAGTGCTGTACGCCACTGCGATGAGGTCCACGGACCTTGTCGTGACGGTACAGCGAGTAATTGAAAAGGTTGGCAAATTATATGTGTCGGTGGGTAAGAATCGGGTTTCCTGTAGTGTAATGATAATAGGTGTGAGAATACTAAAAGCAAGCTTTCATTTCTGCCCATCTCTATATTAAACTCCGGTATTTCGATTGTAAAAATACTGACATGTGATAAGAAATGTTCATCATGTTCATCGGCACCTTTCGGTGCCTGGCGCGGCTACGGTTTCAGTTCGGGAGGGCATGTGGGTTGGGTGCGGTCCACGTCGGTGGAACACCCCGAGCCGTCCGGCCGACCGGTGACCTTGGCAAGGTTACGACGACCGGCCACTGCCGCGGGGATGTCCGCTGGCTTGGAATCTGTCATGTCACGTGGGCGCCAGCCGGTGCTGAACGCGCAAGCCTCGACCGGTGGCCCGCCGACGGTGAACGAGTATTTGCTCCCGTAGCCGAATGACTGCGAGGCCTGTCAGTTCTGCCTGGAGTAATACGCTTGTTGGAATCCGCAGCGGTCTGAGTGTTGGTAGTCAAGGTGTTTTGTGTGGGTGTGGTCAGTGGTGTATGCTTTTTTAAGTGGAGCTAAACCAGGGATAATGTCGGTTTGCATAGAAGTAGAAGTGGTGTTGACGGGAGGGGTGGGGGAGCAATGCTGGTAGCCTGTGTATACGCTTTGGCGGTCGGGGAGGTAGCCTCGACCGTCCATCGGACCTGCGGGTAGGAGGCTCCCGTGGTGGCTTTGACGGCACAAACCTCTTTCTCTTTGCGCCAGACTGGATATAGGTTGGAAGTGGTGAGGTGGTCGGGTGTGTTGCAGCCAAGGCGGTGGGCAAGTTTGGAGAAGGTGGAATCAGGATGAGGTGGGTCGCCGCATTTAGCGCAGCGGGCTGATTGGCGACACGTCTTACTGCCATGGCCGAAGCGCTGGCAATTGAAACAGCGGAGAGGATTATGAATGAAGACACGGACCTGGTGTCGGATGTAGCTGGCGAGAAGAGTCTTGGGCAGAATGGTAGAGCTGAAAGTAAGGATTAGGAGACTCGTGTCACATTTCTGGCCATCTTTGAAGGATGTGATTCATTGGACGTGGGTCACCCCCTCCGGCCTGAGCTCCGTCTGGATCTCCGCTTCAGTAATGAAACGGAGCTCCGGTGCGAAGACGGTACCCTTGGTGGTGTTGCGGTTGGAGTGGAGGTAAATGGTTACGGATTTACCACACAATTTTGTGGTACGAATGAGGGTTTTGGTCTGCGATCGGGTTTGGGTTTTAATAACGAGGGTTCCGTTGGCAGGGGATTCGATATCAGAATTGGCTTAGGAGCAGATGGCTGGGAGTTGCTTGATTGGCCAGAAAACGTTGACACGACGAAAGGAAACAAATTCCTCGACAGGCTTAACGACTACGTACGACCCAGCACTGTCGAAATTGGGCTCGATGGATTCAGGTGGGGAGGGCGTGGTCTGGTTCGAGTAATGGTCAGTGATGTGAAGAGTAATGGTTTGGTCTGGATTGCGAGACGAGGTCGTGGTCTTGGGACGAGCAGGAGTCGGTGAGGAACAGAAGGATTTCATGGCGTCATCCAACGGGATATTCCGGCGCGAGTCATCGATGGTTTGATTAAGTGAGGGAGCATCAGGGGCCAAGTCCGGAATCGAGCGGTGGTCGGGCGTGGTCAGAGGCGGGAATTCCTAGTCGGAGTCCGTTGGTGAGCGTGGGTCAGCGTCTTTCTTACTTTTGTCCCCATAGCGGGAAGACAGGCCTGAACAGGGAAAACTAATGCAACGAAATAAAATAAGGACGCAGACACAGGGAATGCAATGCAACGACGAAGGAAAGGGAAAAAGCGCGTTGGGTGAAGGATGTCTTCCCAAAAATGAACGAAAAGAGCGACGGATGAATGAAAAATAAACACCAAAAAACTGTTTTTTTTTTAACTGCAATAACCTGTAGTCAATCGCGCCAGTGGTGGCAGGGCGGAATGATCGGCGGCTCTTGGTATTGGTGAGCAGATCTATCTGAAGACTCCATGTGACGATCCGACTCGTGCACTTGTTTACACGTGCGTTCCTCCGACTGTGCAGCTTGCACTGTGTGACGACAATCCGACTTGTGCGCTTCCTTACACGTGGGCTCCTCCGACCGTACAGTGTGCACTGTGTGACGATCCGACTCGTGCACCTGTTTGCACGTGCGTTCCTCCGAGCCTCGAACGACATGTGTGGTGACCACTGAAGTTGGTTAGCGGATAGTCTGCTTTCAGCGGTATTCACACTTAACTGCCGGGCATGGGTAGCTGCCATGGTGTACGCGTGATGTTTTGCACAGTTTTCAATCATGCAACAACATAGGCTACATAAGCTATCCTAAAGCAAATTAAATGTGTTGTAGATTGCATTTACCTTGCATTAGACGAGCAGCTGATGCGGTCGGCAGAGGAGTGGTAGGCCCGTCAGTTGGAGCACGTGCATCTGTGTCGGCCGAAGGGCGCGAGTCCGCCAAGAAGGTGATTCAGACTGGGCGCTGTGTGACCTCTGTAGTCGATACGCCCATAAACTCCAATTAACAAACAAACAAGGTGATTCAGACATGACTGACTAGTAGTTAAATGAAGGACAGTGGGCGAGTGTACGTTCCGCACGCTTGTTTCATGAGCTGGGGACGCAGTCAATATCGCAATGATCTGATCATGTGGATACGCTTTGCTCCAGCATCGGACAAGCACGCTGCTGCCTGCGTCATCGCAGGCCATACATGCATAAATGACGCCTGTCAGTGGGAAAACAAGAAGCTGGCTGGGCGCATGTGACGTGTCAAACACAGGAAGGTCGAATTGACTCGAGTTGCGTGCATTCAACGAATCTGCGCATTTGCGCACGCCGCTCGGTGCAGATTGTGGTGTACAGCGTGAGTGTGGACACAATTCAGTCACGCCTCTCGGTGCAGATTGTGGTGTACAGCGTGAGTGTGGACACAGTTCAGTCACGCCTCTCGGTGCAGATTGTGGTGTACAGCGTGAGTGTGGACACAATTCAGTCACACCTCTCGGTGCAGATTGTGGTGTACAGCGTGAGTGTGGACACAATTCAGTCACACCTCTCGGTGCAGATTGTGGTGTACAGCGTGAGTGTGGACACAGTTCAGTCACGCCTCTCGGTGCATATTGTGGTGTACAGCGTGAGTGTGGACACAGTTCAGTCACGCCTCTCGGTGCAGACTGTGGTGTACAGCGTGAGTGTGGACACAATTCAGTCACACCTCTCGGTGCAGATTGTGGTGTACAGCGTGAGTGTGGACACAGTTCAGTCACGCCTCTCGGTGCAGATTGTGGTGTACAGCGTGAGTGTGGACACAATTCAGTCACACCTCTCGGTGCAGATTGTGGTGTACAGCGTGAGTGTGGACACAGTTCAGTCACGCCTCTCGGTGCAGACTGTGGTGTACAGCGTGAGTGTGGACACAATTCAGTCACACCTCTCGGTGCAGATTGTGGTGTACAGCGTGAGTGTGGACACAGTTCAGTCACGCCTCTCGGTGCAGATTGTGGTGTACAGCGTGAGTGTGGACACAATTCAGTCACACCTCTCGGTGCAGATTGTGGTGTACAGCGTGAGTGTGGACACAGTTCAGTCACGCCTCTCGGTGCAGATTGTGGTGTACAGCGTGAGTGTGGACACAATTCAGTCACACCTCTCGGTGCAGATTGTGGTGTACAGCGTGAGTGTGGACACAATTCAGTCACACCTCTCGGTGCAGATTGTGGTGTACAGCGTGAGTGTGGACACAATTCAGTCACACCTCTCGGTGCAGATTGTGGTGTACAGCGTGAGTGTGGACACAATTCAGTCACACCTCTCGGTGCAGATTGTGGTGTACAGCGTGAGTGTGGACACAATTCAGTCACACCTCTCGGTGCAGATTGTGGTGTACAGCGTGAGTGTGGACACAATTCAGTCACACCTCTCGGTGCAGATTGTGGTGTACAGCGTGAGTGTGGACACAGTTCAGTCACGCCTCTCGGTGCAGATTGTGGTGTACAGCGTGAGTGTGGACACAATTCAGTCACACCTCTCGGTGCAGATTGTGGTGTACAGCGTGAGTGTGGACACAGTTCAGTCACGCCTCTCGGTGCAGACTGTGGTGTACAGCGTGAGTGTGGACACAATTCAGTCACACCTCTCGGTGCAGATTGTGGTGTACAGCGTGAGTGTGGACACAGTTCAGTCACGCCTCTCGGTGCAGACTGTGGTGTACAGCGTGAGTGTGGACACAATTCAGTCACACCTCTCGGTGCAGATTGTGGTGTACAGCGTGAGTGTGGACACAGTTCAGTCACGCCTCTCGGTGCAGATTGTGGTGTACAGCGTGAGTGTGGACACAGTTCAGTCACGCCTCTCGGTGCAGATTGTGGTGTACAGCGTGAGTGTGGACACAATTCAGTCACACCTCTCGGTGCAGATTGTGGTGTACAGCGTGAGTGTGGACACAATTCAGTCACACCTCTCGGTGCAGATTGTGGTGTACAGCGTGAGTGTGGACACAGTTCAGTCACGCCTCTCGGTGCAGACTGTGGTGTACAGCGTGAGTGTGGACACAATTCAGTCACACCTCTCGGTGCAGATTGTGGTGTACAGCGTGAGTGTGGACACAGTTCAGTCACGCCTCTCGGTGCAGATTGTGGTGTACAGCGTGAGTGTGGACACAGTTCAGTCACGCCTCTCGGTGCAGATTGTGGTGTACAGCGTGAGTGTGGACACAGTTCAGTCACGCCGCTGTTACATGCATGGCCGGGAAGGTGAAGGGTCGGCCTCTTCCAGGTCTACGATATTGATTTCATTTTCCGATCTTAACTTCGTTCGCTCATTTCGCTTTCATTTTCTTATCCATCGCAGTGCGGGTGTCCAATTCTCCACCCCCCCCAAAGGTCAATTTCACCGATCCCGTGAACTTCAAATGCGTGGAAATGTGTGATATGAGCTGACAATTTTAGGATTACAATTTTTAACCAGATTACTCAAGTTATCTCCGTAAGTGTTTGCGAAGGCGGTGGATTTCTGAAGTTGGCACCACCAGGATCTTGCTGGCAGTTACATAGGGTGGCAGTGCTTGCCGACAGGCACCCGACGTGGCCGACTCGTGATTAGCGTCCAACAAGGCGCACGCATCCGGTCGGCGTTTCCAAACAGCAGCGAATGCCAACAAGCCTGCCGACATTTCTACGGGATAGACTGACAGAATGTGATGTCATTCTGTCAACTAACAGCTGATTGGCATACGATTTCGCTCTCTCCTCTAACTCCCTCTATCCAGCACCCTCTCTTTCTCTCTCTCTCTCTCCAATCCCCTCTCTCCGTCTATCCTTATCTCTCTCCATCTAAGTCCTTCTCTCTATCTCTTTATCTGTGCCTTTCTCTTCATCTGCCCCTCTCCCCCTCTTTCTCTCTCCCTCCCTCTCTCTCTCTTTTTCGCTCTCTCTCTCTCCCTCTCTCTATATATATGTGTATATGTGTATATATATATATGTATATCTATTTACATACATATATATGTATCCCTCTCCCTATATCCCCCTTTCTCTTTGTACCGGTGAGCACCACCTGAAGCATTTGACCTTGACCCTTCCTGACGGTGAGTAAGCCGTTCCAGCTCTCGGACAGACGGCGCTCGTACCTGACATCCGATTCCAGTTTGGTCCGCTAGAACACCGCGGTCGACTAGGCGGTAAGTCGCGGATTAGACACGTCACCGACCACTGACGGAGTGACGAAATCGTCCCACCGCTCAGGTGGCCAGGGCGGCCTGGGTGGCCCAGCTCACTGGACGCTGATGTGTGCACTGTATCGACGGCCGGTCAACGCTACTAGACTGCACCATCACTGCTGCACATGGTGATGGCAGTCCAGTGTTTGCTTGTTTTTAGGCGCTTCGGCCTACTCAGGCCAGTTCGTGTCTTGACTAAAGTGTCGGCACAATGGGCTATATATCTAGCCTGTCTGTAGATATCTGTCAACAGGCTAGCTATATTTCTAGCCAATTTATCACAACATTGCATATATTTCTAGCCAAAGTGTCAACAGGTTAGCTAGGTATCTAATGTGCTAAAACCTAGCCAAGGTTTTAGCACATTAGCTAGATATCTAGCCAAAGTGTGAACACTTTGGCTAGATATCTGGTCAAGGTGTCAGCATATTGGCTATACATCAATCCAAAATATCAGTAGTTTTGCTAGGGATATAGCCAAAGCTTCAGGACATTCGCCAAATACCTAGCTAAAGCGTCAGTACAGTGAGTAGACATCCATGTGCATGTTGCTGGTAGCGATCATTGAGTTTTCATGATACGCACATGGTCGCTGTAGCCCACGATTAATGGCAACACTACACTCTTCCTAGACTTGCGCGCGTCACGCGTGGGGTTTGGCATGCCGTCTGTGCTTGTTGTTTGGGCTTGTTGTGACATGCCAGGTTCAACAGATGCATGTCCACGCGGTCATATGCTAACCAGCGCAACGTTGATGTGTTCAATATCGAGGAAATACACTAATTTATTCCCGCCCATTCAGTGCTTTCCTCCAACTGGGCCGAAACCGAGCTAATCTTGCCTAATCTAGCCGAACTTAGCTTAGCTTGACCTAGCATAAAACACACGGGAGCTCGTTGACTAAAATATATGAATGTTTGAGCATGTAAGACCTATGGTGTATGTATCCTTATAAACCGCTCACTATTTGTATTGTGACATACTATATTTGAAATTAAGCGTGCCATGCCACTGGATGTTTTCTTCACCGGAAAAGAACACCATTGGTGCTCTTTTCGGGCGAACATAGCATCTTGGGACTAGAACGCTTTGCATCTAGCTTGTTGAATGAACTGTTTACAATATGTTTATTATGCTTACCTATTGATGGACGGTTCGGTCCGCGTGAAAGGTTTTGCGTCACCGTGAGCTGGTCCAGTGTGATGGACTTGTACTTTATATGCATTGTATTCCATGGTGAATGGTTTTCCCTCAAATGGATCAACAAACTCAGGAGGAAGTTTTCTACCTATTGGTGAGCTGTCGAAAATTTCAATTCAAGCGTACACAGACATCAGTGACTGCAACGTGCCTTGAGTATCAGTAAATGATTCGCACCTTTTTATAATAAAGAGCAATCGACGGTATGTTCCTGGTTGCACGTGCCTTGTTTTGACATCGTCAGGCCCATCCGAGTATGGCTCAACTCCTTTATTAGGCTTTCGCGCTGTCATTGGTGCATGAGCTGAAGCAGCACTCAATACTTTCTGGCTATGTAGTAATTGTAATACATCGTGATCTTGGGATGCAACGCATTTGGTGGTTGTTAGTTAGTTATTAGGGCTTTAGGGCGCATCGACTGCATTGGTCATGTAGCGCCCAAACTATTTGGTGGCTGTAAATCACACTAGACACTCCCATTTCGCGGAGTGCTAAAATACGTCTCCGCGTGGGAGGCACACATACCTATATACGCTTTGTCGTCGGGCGATTTCTTGATAGCAGCTACAATTAATATCGGCGACACACGTTTTTCCTGTGACCATGCTCTGGCGCGAATAAGTAACGCCATGTTTCGCGCTGTTGTAAACATCCCTGTCATTGATGTGCCGTTCTAGTTATTTAGACAGTGTTATCTAACTGAAAACTCCATAACCTGACCCGTCCTGGACTAAGTGATGATGATGGGGTCACCGGTCTTTAGCTTCGGCACCGGCAAAGTCCTCTCCTCGTGTGCAAGGTAATTCGCAAAGCATTTTGGTCCAGACTATCTAGTGCACGCCATAAAACTAATGCTGAATTTAATTTGAGCAGGGATCCATAACTCGCCCCCCTCCCCTCCGAAGCCCCCACCCATGAACTCAGCCACGCGCCGTTTGGGTGCCAACCCGTGTCGTGATCAATCATATTCACCTTTCAACCACTTGAACATTATGTTTGCGTCTCTGCAGGAACGTCATTATTTGGAAGTGTGTGCATTCACAATGACTAGAAAATGACCACAAAAAGCATGCGGTGGGAAAGACATGTCCATCCTTATGCAGTTATACGTATGGACGTTCTCTGATGTGACATTGGTCACCAGTTCGCATCCATTAATCGGGGGCTGGGGCGAGACCGCCAAGAATTCGACAGACCACGTGGTTCCGCGGCCACGCACCTCGGCGATAGGGGGGGGGGGCGGAATTTTGAGTCTGTCGTTATGCGCGTAGTGAACCTACTCTCTAATATCAGCAATATCGGCATGCCTTATCGGTCATTGGATCGTGACAGGCAAAGCTATTGTTCAAGGCTTGGGGATGGACGCAGACTAAAGAACAGCACCGCGGCTGTTTGTCTCACTGTTTCCCCTTTATCCTTAGTAAAATTTGATTTCAAACCATGCCCTTGGTATCTCCATGCAAATTAAGGTTCTAGCGGTGCCTATATCAGGATGTTTTCCGGCTCCGTTGACCGGTTGACAGCGCCCTCTGCAGACACCCACCCCAGTATCCGCGCCACCTATAGCAGCGTTCGGTCCGCACCACCAGGAGTATTTTTAGCTTCTCGCAGAGGCCTTTGTGAACTGTCCCACACAGCACCTGTAGCTGCTGCCACTGAGAACAACACCTGTAGCTACTGTCACTGAGAACAACACCTGTAGCTACTGTCACTGGGAACAACACCTGCAGCTGCCGCCACTGAGAACGACACCTGAAGCTACTGTCACTGAGAACAACACCTGTAGCTGCTATCACTGAGAACAACATATGCAACCACTGTCACAGATAACAGCACCTGCACCCATCGTCACAAATAGCAGCACCTGCAGCCATTGTCACAGATAACAGCACCTGCACCCATTATCGCAGATGACAGCACCTACAGACATTGTCACTGAGAACAGCACCTGCGGTCGGTAAATGAGAGCCAAAAACATCACATTTGCAGGGTGGTTGAATACCATGCGAAACCTTGCTGCATGCAAGCTTCGTGACTCTAGGTCAATTCCTTCCGGGTCAAATGAGGTTAAATGTTGTCAATGTGTTTATTTGTATATTCGCACGTCGTTTGCTACATAGCACTCACAGCACGCTGTTGGTATATTTTGAAACCGATCGTGCAAATCATGTTCTTCACAAAATGAGCGTTTACCCATGAAGGCAATCACAAGCTTGCGTTGGATCTGCTTCCATGACGTAGGACGGTCATGACTGTCATTGACATTGGTGACCTTTTAAGGTCCTGACAGATAAATCTATATCAACACATGTATATATGTATATATATATATATATATATATATATATATATATATATATATATATATATATATATATATATATATATATATATATATATATGCACTAAGTGGCACAGTGGGATAAACTATATTTCCACCACAAAACACATCACCGTTTCGGCCACAGCGTTCTTCAGGGTGACACAATTACAAAATTTAACAACTTCAAGTACACAATCATGCACTCGAATTCTTGTGTTCAAAACGTGACACGCATCGCAACCTCTTGCTGAGCTGACGAACGACATATTGCGAAATGCTGCGTCAATGGCGAAAGGCAGCAAACCAGAATACAAAACAGCATGGCTGGCTTTCGAGAATGCCACATCCAATATAATTCACATCGTCATGTGAGTGTATGCGTGTGTGTGCGTATGCGTTTGTGTGCCTGTGTGTGTGTGTGTGTGTGTGTGTGTGTGTGTGTGTGTGTGTGTGTGTGTGTGTGTGTGTGTGTGTGTGTGTGTGTGTGTGTATGTGTCTGTGTGTGTGTGTGTGTGTGTGTGTGTGTGTGTGTGTGTGTGTGTGTGTGTGTGTGTGTGTGTGTGTGTGTGTGTGTGTGTGTGTGTGTGTGTGTGTGTGTGTGTGTGTGTGTGTGTGTGTGTGTGTGTGTGTGTGTGTGTGTGTGTGTGTGTGTGTGTGTGTGTGTGTGTGTGTGTGTGTGTGTGTGTGTGTGTGTGTGTGTGTGTGTGTGTGTGTGTGTGTGTGTGTGTGTGTGTGTGTGTGTGTGTGTGTGTGTGTGTGTGTGTGTGTGTGTGTGTGTGTGTGTGTGTGTGTGTGTGTGTGTGTGTGTGTGTGTGTGTGTGTGTGTGTGTGTGTGTGTGTGTGTGTGTGTGTGTGTGTGTGTGTGTGTGTGTGTGTGTGTGTGTGTGTGTGTGTGTGTGTGTGTGTGTGTGTGTGTGTGTGTGTGTGTGTGTGTGTGTGTGTGTGTGTGTGTGTGTGTGTGTGTGTGTGTGTGTGTGTGTGTGTGTGTGTGTGTGTGTGTGTGTGTGTGTGTGTGTGTGTGTG
This sequence comes from Imbricaverruca yamaguchii, assembly GCA_034440575.1. Taxonomy (NCBI): domain Eukaryota; kingdom Metazoa; phylum Arthropoda; class Thecostraca; family Neoverrucidae; genus Imbricaverruca; species Imbricaverruca yamaguchii. The sequence goes on along the minus strand of JAOTOL010001161.1, from coordinate 221,241 downwards.
TGTGTGTGTGTGTGTGTGTGTGTGTGTGTGTGTGTGTGTGTGTGTGTGTGTGTGTGTGTGTGTGTGTGTGTGTGTGTGTGTGTGTGTGTGTGTGTGTGTGTGTGTGTGTGTGTGTGTGTGTGTGTGTGTGTGTGTGTGTGTGTGTGTGTGTGTGTGTGTGTGTGTGTGTGTGTGTGTGTGTGTGTGTGTGTGTGTGTGTGTGTAGATGTGGGACAAACTCTCTATCTCGGGTCAGATTCCCACTGCACCTTCACCAAATCGTCCCGCACCAGGTACGCTATCATGCTAGCAAGCTTGACAAATCCAGGTGAACTGTTGATGCAATCCTCGGTGTCGATAAATGTGGCCTCTATAGCTTTCCTCTCAAATTTGCTATTTAATTGGGTTATTTCACAGGCCCCATCCTTCTCCCCGTGAACAACCAGTGCGCTCGACATCCTGTGGTACGTAAGATCAGCGCTGTGTTCCGGTAACCGGACAAATGTACGTAAAGCAAATGTACGTATGGCAGATGTACGTATGGCTCATGTACGAAAGCGCAAATGTACGTATGGCAAACGTACGTATGCGCAAATGAACGTATGCGCAAATGTACGCAAGCGCAAATGTACGTAAGCGCAAATTTACGTATGAGCAAATGTACGCATGCGCAAATGTACGTAAGCGCAAATGTACGTAAGCGCAAATTTACGTATGAGCAAATGTACGCATGCGCAAATGTACGTAAGCGCACAAGTATGTATGCTCATACGTACATTTGCGCATAAGTACATTTGCTCTTACGTACATTTGCGCATACGTACTTTTGCGCATACGTACATTTGCGCTTACATACTTTTGCGCATACGTACATTTGCCATACGTACTTTTACGCTTACGCACATTAGCCATACGTACATCGGCGCTTACGTACATCTGCTTACGTACATCTGCCATACGTACATTTGTCCTTACGTACATTTGTCCTAGAATCCTGTGTTCCTGGTCACGTTATCGACAGGGCGTTCACCCCGTCTCGGGAGGGGGGGTGATAGGTATCTCAAATATCAAAACCAAGCGTCGAACGAAAACGAAAGCGAAAGCGCTCGACGAGTAGGGCCTGGCACGACCCCTGAAAAAAATTCCCCAAAAGTGACGTCACTAGGGGCCTATATTTTCACGACTTACATTACATTTCTGGCACTGGGGAGTTTATTTGGGGGGATATTTGAAGAAAAACGCATTCGGTATAAAAAGACAAAGAAATTGACCAGGGCCATACAATTTTTGGGCCACCGAAAAATCAATTTTTTTGAAGTTCAAAATTTTGGGTTTTCGAGTTTTCTTTAATTTTCCTTTTCTAATGGGTAGAGTGGATCTAAAAGAAACGTTTGAAGTCAACTTGCTATAATAATTATTTTTTAATGCTTGCCTCAGCCAGAATCTTTTATTTGAACTCCAATAGACAAATATGCAAAATTAATTAGCAATCAAAAACGCAGAAAAAATCCTCTCCCACGTTTGTTGCATCCCTAAATATAAGCAAACGCTGAAAGTTTCATTAAAAAATCGGTATTGGTTAAAGCGTGACGGCTGGTTTAACATTTTTGGAGGTGACCTCACTTGACGTATATTGACTAGTTGACCTGACGTGACCTGACCTGACCTGACGACCTGACCTGACCCGAAAAGTTTGACATAACATGCCAAATTGATGTGGGAAAAGGCATGCCAAGCTTCGGCCCGCTGCCGTTCTCTCCCTATCCACGAAAAACCTGAGGGGGCGGTTCAAGCCCCCCCCTCCGACACGGCGCGGGTTAACATGCAATGCAGTTTTGCTCAAATCAACCCTGATTCACTCAACGGCAACTTTTCACCCCAGCGGTTTATGTTGATTTGCTTTTTTAGCTCTCGAGCTGATGACCCACTTCGGATGGTGCCGCCTTAGCCAATGAGAAAGGACGTTGCAGCGTCCACAAAAAGGCTTGGGAAATTTGCATGTCGGTATTTTTCATGCATAGTGCATGTTAACAGTTCCATTTCGATAATTGTGTAGGATGGAGACACAGTTTCCGGCCGGTCCGTCCTCCTCGTGTGTTCGTGACAGCGATACCTCCCCAAGCGTGACCTCTCCCAGGTTGTGTCGGTGACAGCGATACCTCCCCAACCATCCCCATTTCAAGGTCGTGTCCATGACAATGATACCTCCCAAGCGTGACCACTTTCAGGTCGTGTCCATGACAACGATGCCTCCCCAGGCGTCCCCACTCTCAGGTCACGTGTGTGTGTGTGTGTGTGTGTGTGTGCGTGCGGGTAACTGAGCGGCCGGCTCACTTCTCAGCTTCGACCCGAGCCCCGGCACGCGGCACACGGTCTGGACTCTGGTGGTCGGCGGCTACTTCACCTGGATCACCATCTACGGCGTCAACCAGGCGCAGGTGCAGCGCTACCTCTGCGTGCCCACCAAGCGGCATGCCACCAAGTAGGTGGCACCTCAGCTGACACGAGAGCCGCTCACAGTCAGCGGAAAATGGCGCCACGGGAATGTTGCGCCATTTTTCGCCGACTTAAAACATCCCACCAACTGCAGGATTCCTCCATGGCGTCAGCTTCAGCCAGACTCGTGTTGCTGTTGGAGCATAACAGCATGGCTAGGCTTCCAGGGAGAGATGTTGTTTTGTATACTTTTGAGGTGTCAGGTGCTCCTCAATGCTGGCTTTGCCCCTCCCCCAATAATTCATTTCAACTCTTAACGTGCGACCCTATGGAGAGTGTCCCATCCCACTCCACTTATATCCGCCTATTCCCTTCATGCATTTCCCCCTCGCCCAAATATTTTTTAGAAATCAACACCCGTACTTTCAGATGCTGTGCATAGCTATGCATTCGAGATGCAATGTTCGGGCAAGCCACGTGCCACGCATAGCAGCACGAGCGTTCGAATCAGCTGCACCAACATCGGCCGGTACCTCCTATTTATCGGTAGTGCATTCCAGCCGCCTGAAGTTTTCCATAAGAGCGTGGTGTGCAGCGATCTCTCTTAGTATCACAGATAATACCATCTCCAGTAGGCATTACTGGAGATCCCGGGTGGGTCGGCGGTAGTGGACTCCTCTGTTTTGGTACCCTGATAATTTTACATTCTCCCTATTCAATCTGAAACTATGTCTCGAAAATAGGAAGGTGGACACATGGCTTGGTGACAAATCGACAGCCCTATCAGTAGGTTGTGTTCCCATCACTGTGTTGTGTTCAATTCGCTTCATCTCAGCTATTTCCATCTAGTATTACACCCCAACGCTCCAACAGATGTGGCTTGCTACCGCATTAGAAGGGTCATCTAAGTAAGGGTTAAGGGGAAATTGAAGAAGGAAGGGGTGGACTAGACGATGCCAATGGATGACAAATTTGTACTAACAATAATTTGTGTAATTTCGTAATATTAATTTGTTTATTTAACTCACCCCGTCCTACCGGTCATATCTCACACCCTGTCTCAGGGGGGTTGATAAGAACTCCCTCCCGCTCTCTAATCTCCAAGCAAATCTTCGCATGAAAACTGAAGGTGTCATCGGAAAGCGCTCGACGAGTAGGGCCAGACACCACCCCCACAATTTTATCTCCTCAAAAGTGACGTCGGTAGGGGGCCTAGATTGTCACGACTTACGTTATGTTTTTGGCTCTGTGAGTTCATTTTTTAGGAGATTTGAAATAAAATGTGGTCTGGAAAAAGTCGGGTATTGATCAGCATTAACACAGCATTGATAGCACCTCACAAATGTACATCGAATGTGACACCCACCCCTTGTTTGCTAATGCTGTGGCGCCCTTTCTAGTCGCCTCCCTCGTTTGATTTGCAGCTTTTTGCAGATCAAACGCAGAAACGTCTCGGCGACAGAGACATTTTTGGCTCCCATCTTACCCAGACTAGTTATGGCACCGGCTGATGTATAGTTATGGCATCGTATGGTACGGTGTGGTGTATACTACGAGTACCTGGAATAATTCACTAGCCCACGAACGTTGCCATTCCAACTCACGTCTCATCAATATGATCTTACAGCCGTCTTTAGCGTATAATTCACCACAGTTGTACTCAGAGGTCAATATATGCTGATAATTGCCCCTCACGAATTATCAGGGAGGGTATTTTATCGCATCAGTGAATGCTGTAAGCATCTAAAATGTGATCTCCTTTTAAGAGGAATGTGGTCGGCTTCAGGGAATTTCGTGGTACCTCTATCGCCTTGCACACGGAACAAAATCGATCTCAAAACTTTCTCTCTCCCCTCCGGGCATTTGAAACCGGGCATCGAAATCCCCTGTTGGCCATTCTTCCAGAAAACTAATCCTGTTGCCCGAGTGGCAACAGCTTGCCGCCAACCCGAGCTGTTGCACAGCACCGACAACCGATCCCCGGTGGTGCCTCCAGAGCTAGCCGTCGTTTTGGCGCTACTCTCGCGCACCAGTGGCGCCGCCTATAATCTGTATCCGGCGCCGGCAGCGCCATTTGGATCAACATGGCCGGCCTGCTGTTCCTGCTGACCGTGTGCAGCTACGCCGGCCTGGTGATCTACGCCCGCTATGAGCGCTGCGACCCGCTCACGTCGGGCAGCGTCGCCGCCGCCGATCAGCTGTTCCCGCTGTTCGTCATGGACACCATGGGCGGCGTGCCGGGCATCCCCGGCCTCTTCGTGGCCGGCATCTTCAGCGGCGCGCTCAGGTCAGAGCCGGCAGCCGGGATGGGCCGGCATGCCGTGAAGAGCACAGCGAGGGGGAGGGCGGCGGGGCGGCAGCCGGGATGGGTAGTCTAGAGTTAATTTGCCGGACGCGGCCAATCGGTGTCAGAGATTGGAGACGCTACATGATTAAACGGTCGAAGTGTTGTAAAGCCAATGGCCATCGGAGGTGGGACCAGCGAGGACAGCAGCGGTGGACACTGCGCACAGCAGGCTATGTCAGCTGGCAGGAGCGGTGGACACTGCACACAGCAGGCTATGTCAGCCGGCAGGAGCGGTGGACACTGCGCACAGCAGGCTATGTCAGCCGGCAGGAGCGGTGGACACTGCACACAGCAGGCTATGTCAGCCGGCAGGAGCGGTGGGCACTGCACACAGCAGGCTATGTCAGCCGGCAGGAGCGGTGGACACTGCGCACAGCAGGCTATGTCAGCCGGCAGGAGCGGTGGACACTGCGCACAGCAGGCTATGTCAGCCGGCAGGAGCGGTGGACACTGCACACAGCAGGCTATATCAGCCGGCAGGAGCGGTGGACACTGCGCACAGCAGGCTATGTCAGCCGGCAGGAGCGGTGGACACTGCGCACAGCAGGCTATGTCAGCTGGCAGGAGCGGTGGACACTGCACACAGCAGGCTATGTCAGCCGGCAGGAGCGGTGGACACTGCGCACAGCAGGCTATGTCAGCCGGCAGGAGCGGTGGACACTGCACACAGCAGGCTATGTCAGCCGGCAGGAGCGGTGGGCACTGCACACAGTAGGCTATGTCAGCCGGCAGGAGCGGTGGACACTGCGCACAGCAGGCTATGTCAGCCGGCAGGAGCGGTGGACACTGCGCACAGCAGGCTATGTCAGCCGGCAGGAGCGGTGGACACTGCACACAGCAGGCTATATCAGCCGGCAGGAGCGGTGGATACTGCACACAGCAGGCTATGTCAGCCGGCAGGAGCGGTGGGCACTGCACACAGCAGGCTATGTCAGCCGGCAGGAGCGGTGGACACTGCGCACAGCAGGCTATATCAGCCGGCAGGAGCGGTGGGCACTGCGCACAGCAGGCTATATCAGCCGGCAGGAGCGGTGGACACTGCACACAGCAGGTATGTCAGCCGGCAGGAGCGGTGGACACTGCGCACAGCAGGCTATGTCAGCCGACAGGAGCGGTGGATACTGCACACAGCAGGCTATATCAGCCGGCAGGAGCGGTGGACACTGCACACAGCAGGCTATGTCAGCCGGCAGGAGCGGTGGACACTGCGCACAGCAGGCTATATCAGCCGGCAGGAGCGGTGGACACTGCACACAGCAGGTATGTCAGCCGGCAGGAGCGGTGGACACTGCGCACAGCAGGCTATGTCAGCCGACAGGAGCGGTGGATACTGCACACAGCAGGCTATGTCAGCCGGCAGGAGCGGTGGACACTGCGCACAGCAGGCTATGTCAGCCGGCAGCGTACATAGCCACGATATTGAATCCTATTGCACACGAATACGTGCATTTATCTGTAGGCCATAGCGTGGGAGGTTGGGGACTATTTGTGTTCTGGCAGATACGCACAGACAAACTTTTGTAAGTCTGCCTACGCTTGCTCTTTATATGTATATATATATAAATATTTATATTATGTATATATTAATATATATATATATATATATATATAGATGGAATAATATTTGGGCAAATTAATGGTGTCAGCCATGGTGTTTTGTATTCTGTTTTGTTGCCTTTCGCCATTGACGCAGTATTTCGCAATATGTCGTTTGTCAGCCCATGGAGATGTTGCGATACGTGTCACATTTTGAACACAAGAATTCGAGTGCTTGATTGTGTTCTTAAAATTGTTAAATTTTGTAATTGTGTCACCCGGAAGAAGGCCGATGGCCAAAATGGTGATGTGTTTTGTTGCGGAAATATAATTTTTATCACTGTGTCACTTTTTGTATATATATATGTATACATATATATAATACACATGGATTTTTTTAGTTATATGTTTATATATATGTACGGGCCTATCACAGTCCTCAATACTCCGATCTAGCTCTCAACTTGGGGCATTTCATATCTGAGATGGGCCCTCATTAGTCTCCATCTCTTGGGGATCCTGTTGATCCCTCAGGGGACCTTTCGAACCCAAAGAGTATCCTAGCCCTCTCCGACCCTGAGGCGTAAAGCCAATGACCCGACCCTTTCATCAATCAGCCATTATGGGTCTATTCCATCTAAGACTGCTTTTCCCAGCCGGAATGGACATTCAAATTATCTGGCGGGCACTCTTGTATTCACGACCCTTGCCAGCCATCATGGTCATGCTTCAGGCATCAAAGGCTCTTCCCACACAAGCTGTTATATAATTCTTTAACATTTTCCAGTTTATATTTCTGCTCCTCAGGGCGGTCGCCTGGAAGGTTCCATGGGACACGTCAGGGGCAGGTGTCCCCTCACACCTTGGAAACACCACTGCTTTTTAACAGCCCGGGCCCCTCCATGGGTTTAGGTGCCTTTGCGTTGCACCTGGATCCCTCCGATTCGGCCCGAATCGTATACGTAGCTCCGGGGGTCTCTTTATTGGCCTGAGGCCTGCTGTCAGCTCTGAGCCCCTCTCCATCAGCGTGAGCCAAATCCAACCCAGCGGCCCTACACGTCCGACACAGTGCCCCATCCGTCAGCTCAAGGACTCTCTTTCACGGCTCAGGACACTCTCCGTCCGGCCGAAATCCATTGTAAAAACCTTGAGCCTCCTCTATCATGCAAATTGCCCCCTACACGAATTTTCCCCATCGACCTAGGGGCCCTTCATACCAACTGTGTGCCCTTCCGACGGCCCGGAGTGCTCCTGCGGCTATGGGTCACTTTCGTCGGCACAGGAGCGGGCCCTCTTTGGTGATCTAGAGTCTCCTTTGTGAGGCCTGTGGTCCTCCTTCAATGGCTTGGGCCCCTCCATCAGGTCAAGCGCTCTTGTACGGCTTTGGACCATCCGTCGCCCCAAGGGCCCTTCTGATGGTCAGATGTCTTCTCAGGCGCCTAGGAGACCCCTCCGTCATCTCGGGTACCCTCTTTGACGACCCAGAACCTTTCCCGACAATCCGGAGATTCCCTTTCAAAACTGTCGGCCCTGTTCATCGGATCATGGGCCCTTTCTTCTGCTTTGGCCGCGCCGACAGCTCAGGGGCCCTTCGCTCCCCCTTCCTATACCACTGGGTATTGATACATTAGATACTCACCAATTTTCGAGTTTATATAGGAGGTGACAAGGGTCACAGAGTGAAAACCAAAACACACGGTGAACGGGGGGTTACAACAGCAGCAATCGTGTTACAGAATAGTATTTTTTATATAGTTTATGTGTGATGGTTGTTGAAGGTAGTTCCATAGCATGAATTATAATTTCCTGGAAGTATATTTCTTTATAATCAATTCTTAGTATGGAAACTAATGTCATTATAAAATCTACCGCTGCTGTCGTACGTCATTTTCTGTCATGTCCTTGTATACAGTGACGCGTGTTTTCTTCATCTATAACCAAATGCCGAGTCCACGAGCTCTTTGAAGCAGAGTAGTACGATTGTATTTCGTTCTGTCGACCTGAATGATGGACCTCATCTGCTCGAGTCGTAGTAGGATATTCGGACCATAAATTTGATCTAATGCAGAATTTGTTCTCAGCATTTCATGTATATAGCAGTTCAACCGGAACATAAATACATGAATGTAGCAGCGAGATCTTGGACAATAGCGATACCCTTTGCCCTCTTGGTCTCCGTCTACATCCTGGAGTGCCAGCTCCTAAGTTTTTGTCTCCAGCGATCCAGTTGGTAGCACGGAACTTCCAAGCTCGTGGCTGATGTGAGCGGGAAAAATAGCAATGATTTGGCCTGTGCTGGTACTCGGGATGAAATATCTGGCTGGACCAGCGGTGAGAGACTTTCCACGCCTCCGCCAGTACTCAGAGAGTACCTCCTGGACTCCGCCGACACTGGAAGACTACCTCGGCCCTCTTCACCTCTGACCGGGTGACCTAGTTCCAACTGAAACTGGTAAAGTATCCCGGTCAAACCAGCACTGGTAGGGTGACCTAAACCCCGCCGACACTGGAAAGGCGCATACGACTGCGTATCACAAGTGTTCCGGGATAGTATTGTGCATCTCCATGGCAACTGGCTCTGGCCACGGCTGGTTGGAGCACCGTGCGTGCTGTGTGTCTCCATGGCAACTGACTCTGGCCACGGCTGGTTGCAGCACCGTGAGCTCGGGCATTAACTCGTTGGCAGCCATCACGCTGGAGGACTTCATCACGCCCTGTCTGAGGGAGCCGCTGTCACATGAGCGCCAGACGCTTCTCTCCCGCGGCTTGGTCGCTGGCTTCGGTGGGTTGGCGACGTTCAGTGTCGGCTTCTCTGATGTGACCAACAGAGAACATGGCCCATTCTCTTCCCTGGAGGAACATGCACACAAATGCTGCATGGTCATTGCAGGTCATGCTGCATGACCAGACCAATGCTGCATGACCATGCTGCATGCTATAGTCATTTCGTGATTGGTCGTGGAGTGAAGAGACATGCCAAAGCTACGTGTAGTCCCCCAATAGCAGTACGAAAATGTTTGTCCTCTATGCGTTTTGATTTTCTGTAAGTTTTGGGACGTCAACGAACTTCTTGAATCAAAGCAAGTTTAGACATAGGACTTCATATTCACCGCACATTTTCCTTCCGATTTCATCAACTAAGGTGCAATGTACTCTCAAACTGGATGTGATTGCAAGGTGGCAGCCTGAACAAAGTGGACATCCCACAGTGTTTAGATTTGTGAACATCCGCAACGTTGCTCAAGTTATCCGCAGCTATGCTGGTGCGTACAGGATGTGATTTTCACTGTCGGCAGGCATTCTGGGCTTCGTGCTGGTGTTCGTCGCCGAGCAGCTGGGAGACGTGCTGCAGGTAAAGGAACACAGCACGGTGGCAGTCAGCCAGTTTATTTTGTGGAGGTTGTGGACCGCTGGGTTCTCTAATATCCCGGACTTGTTTCTGGACCCGGGACATGTCCATCAATATCGAGACATGTCGGCACGTGCGGTACCGGCTGGTGTTTCCAATTACGTCATACCTGGTGACAGTTGTATTCCGGCACAAATGAGCGTCGGGTATGTCACCGCTTCAACGTCGTATATCTGGTGTAGCTAAGGGCAAATAAAATAGCTCTTCACATTTTAGAGAAAACGTAAAAGCAAATTATATCCGTCTCCTCCGACTGAGCACTGTGTGCGGATTGCTGGCCCGTGTTTGTATTCCAGGCGGCGCTCAGCATCTACGGCATGGTGGGCGGTCCTCTGCTGGGCGTGTTCACGTTGGGCATCTTCTTCCCTTGGGCTAACTTCAAGGTGAGTGGGGCGCGTGACCCTCGTTGGTCTGGCCCCGCGGTGGCTGAGGCTAATGTTTCCAAGCCCGGGCCGTTGCCTTGGTTGAATCACCGCCTGATATTGCCATTTGCCAGAATAACTAGTGGGACGCTTTCACGTCGGAGAGACTATCCCCGCTAGTTGCAGATAAGCACGATATATTTAATCTGTAGCGCTGTTCACAGCGTTGAGTCGGCTAACTATGACTATATTTTCATTGCGTGAGACGAAATGTACGACCATCAATATACCAGGAGGTGCTGAGTTTACATCAAAAGTAACGTTAGGGATTATGCTATATTACTCAACGTTTCGGCCAGGGGCCATCATCAGGAGTGACATAGAAAATGGCAGGGTTAACAACTAAAAAACGCGGGAAAAAAACGTGCCAAATTACACGTGAATCACAGAAAAGCATCCTCATTGGTGCAGACACTTTAAGAAACTCCAAACCAGAAATCAACTAGGTCAAGATAGAATCCTCTGAGGAAGCCCGACCCGGTGGTCCATATACATATCGGCACATACATGCACGCACATATATAGACATATATCCAATATAACTCGTAATACATAAAGTATAATTTATGTTTATGTAATTTTATGTGATATACCAAGACGTCGTTTGCGTGTTTAGTTGCGGCCGTAGATTACGTATGTGTAGAGATTCGAGGACCTTCAGATCAGATGTGCTGATCTTTGGACTTTGCTAATGATGTAATGCAGATGCCAGATCCGCCATTTGACCTCAGGTCACTCATATAGGAACACTTTATCAGGTCATTGCCTGCTCTAGTTACCGGAACCGGGCTGCCCACCGACTGCTCCGTTTGGCGGCCCGGCACAATTGGCTTCGCAAAGAAAGGGGTGAAATACGTGAATACAGCATGGAAACGCTTAGGCACACAATGACAAGCAGTAAATTTCCGGATGTGTAGGGAGTAACATGCAAAGTGACATCAATCATATGACAGTCATTTGCATTTATGACAACATTCCAGTTGATAAAGTTTGGTTCCATTAGCTTGTCATGGACTTGACCTGACTTGACCTCGGCGACCTGAGATGACTTTTAAATTATGTAGCATAATAATATGTATCAAACGAATCGCTAGTGTTGTCATGAACACTTTCCTGTTGCTCATATACGGGAAGCGCATCAGCGCCGATTTTTGTGGTCTAGTGCTGCGATTTGTTTTTTGCTGTAACGGTCCCTAACCAGATAAAAATTCTGCCGATTTTAAGTTTTCTTGCCTTAGGCAATGCGCCTGGCATTTCGAAGCAGGAACACAAAAATGGCGTACATCGGCCGGTATAATATGGAGTTATGAATGAAACATCGGAGGAATGGGCGGATTTCGCCCTCTCCCTTCATGGCGTGTGTTAACCTGTCATGAACTTGACCTGACTTGACCTCGGTGACCTGACATGACTTCGAAGCAATGTAGCATAGCAATATACATCAAACAAGTCGCTAGTGTTGCCAAGAACATCTCCTTTTTGCCAAAATATGGGAAGCATATCAGCGCCGACATTTGTGGTCAGGAGCTGATAAAATGTTTTGAATTTCACGACCCCTACCTCGAAAGAAAAACCGGCAGCTTTTCGTTTTTGTTGCTTTAACCAACGTGGCGGTCATTTCTAAGCAGGTACACAAACAATGGCGTACATCGGCGGGTAAAATCTGGAGTTGTCTACGAAAAACCAGAGCGATAGGCGGATTTTGTCCCCCCTCCCCTCCAGGGCGCATGCTAGAGCACCGCCGTTTGTAGGGCGGGCTGGACAGTGTCTCATAGTCTAGAGCACCGCCGTTTGTAAGGTGGGCTGGACCGTGTCTCATAGTCTAGAGCATCGCCGTTTGTAAGGCGGGCTGGACAGTGTCATAGTCTAAAACACCGCCGCTTGTAAGGCGGGCTGGACCGTGTCTCATAGTCTAGAGCATCGCCGTTTGTAATGCGGGCTGGACAGTGTCTCATAGTCTAGAACACCGCCGCTTGTAAGGCGGGCTGGACCGTGTCTCATAGTCTAGAGCATCGCCGTTTGTAAGGTGGGCTGGACCGTGTCTCATAGTCTAGAGCATCGCCGTTTGTAATGCGGGCTGGACAGTGTATCATAGTCTAGAACACCGCCGTTTGTAATGCGGGCTGGACAGTGTCATAGTCTAGAACACCGACACAACAGATATCGATAGCATGCACCTCTAGGGTGGAGAAGCATGACGCTAAAAATGCAATTTGCCTATTGGAGAAGAACATAAAATCTCAAATTTGGTAGAACATTTATCCCCAGTGTATTCACATACAGCTTAAGACTTCTTGAAATGCAAGGAGGCATCTGCGTCCCATTTCATTCACGCGTGTCTAATTGTTGAGAATGCTAATGAACAAGATGTACAGATTCTCCATCTGCCTGCTGAACAGGGCGCGATGGCTGGCATATTCTCGGCGCTGGTGGTCATCTCCTGGATCGGCGTTGGGGTGCAGGTGGAGACGTCGAGGGGTCATATGCATCTGCCCAAGCTGGAGACGTCGCTGGCCGATTGTCCCCGCTTCAACACCTCCCTGATGGCAGCGTTGGCCAGCACGGCGGCGCCGACGGTGCCTGCCGACTCAGACAAGGCGTGAGTCTGCCTCCATCCCCCCGCCTCGTGCGTCCACTCCGTCCCACCGCCCGCCAACTGTGTCTGCCAACTGTGTCTGCCGACTGTGTCTGCCAACTGTGTCTGCCAACTGTGTCTGTCGACTGTGTCTGCCGACTGTGTCTGCCAACTGTGTCTGCCAACTGTGTTTGCCAACTGTGTCTGCCAACTGTGTCTGTCGACTGTGTCTGTCGACTGTGTATGTCGACTGTGTCTGTCGACTGTGTCTGTCGACTGTGTCTGTCGACTGTGTCTGTCGACTGTGTCTGCCGACTGTCTGCCAACTGTGTATGCCAACTGTGTATGCCAACTGTGTCTGCCAACTGTGTCTGCCAACTGTGTCTGTCGACTGTGTATGTCGACTGTGTCTGTCGACTGTGTCTGTCGACTGTGTCTGCCAACTGTGTCTGCCAGCTGTGTCTGCCAACTGTGTCTGCCAACTGTGTCTGCCGACTGTGTCTGTCGACTGTGTATGTCGACTGTGTCTGTCGACTGTGTCTGCCGACTGTGTCTGTTGTCGACTGTGTCTGTCTACTGTGTCTGCCGACTGTATCTGTCGACTGTGTCTGTCGACTGTGTCTGTCGACTGTGTCTGCCGACTGTGTCCGTTGTCGACTGTGTCTGTCGACTGTGTCTGCCGACTGTGTCTGTTGTCGACTGTGTCTGTCTACTGTGTCTGCCGACTGTATCTGTCGACTGTGTCTGTCGACTGTGTCTGTCGACTGTGTCTGCCGACTGTGTCTGTCGACTGTGTCTGTCGACTGTGTCTGCCGACTGTGTCTGTCGACTGTGTCTGCACTGTTCCGACTGTTCTGCCGACTGTGTCTGCCGACTGTGTCTGTCGACTGTGTCTGTCGACTGTGTCTGTCGACTGTGTCTGTCGACTGTGTCTGTCGACTGTGTCTGCCGACTGTGTCTGTCGACTGTGTCTGTCGACTGTGTCTGTCGACTGTGTCTGCCGACTGTGTCTGCCGACTGTGTCTGTTGTCGACTATGTCTGACTACTGTGTCTACCGACCGAGCCTGAACCTGAGCTGCACGTGTCTCCCGGCAGGGAGGAGGCGCTCGGAGTGTACTACCTGAGCTGCACGTGTCTCTTGGCAGGGAGGAGGCGCTCGGAGTGTACTACCTGAGCTGCACGTGTCTCTTGGCAGGGAGGAGGCGCTCGGAGTGTACTACCTGAGCTGCACGTGTCTCTTGGCAGGGAGGAGGCGCTCGGAGTGTACTACCTGAGCTGCACCTGTCTCTTGGCAGGGAGGAGGCGCTCGGAGTGTACTACCTGAGCTGCACGTGTCTCTTGGCAGGGAGGAGGCGCTCGGAGTGTACTACCTGAGCTGCACGTGTCTCTTGGCAGGGAGAAGGCGCTCGGAGTGTACTACCTGAGCTGCACGTGTCTCTTGGCAGGGAGGAGGCGCTCGGAGTGTACTACCTGAGCTGCACGTGTCTCTTGGCAGGGAGGAGGCGCTCGGAGTGTACTACCTGAGCTGCACGTGTCTCTTGGCAGGGAGGAGGCGCTCGGAGTGTACTACCTGAGCTGCACGTGTCTCTTGGCAGGGAGGAGGCGCTCGGAGTGTACTACCTGAGCTGCACGTGTCTCTTGGCAGGGAGGAGGCGCTCGGAGTGTACTACCTGAGCTGCACGTGTCTCTTGGCAGGGAGGAGGCGCTCGGAGTGTACTACCTGAGCTGCACGTGTCTCTTGGCAGGGAGGAGGCGCTCGGAGTGTACTACCTGAGCTGCACGTGTCTCTTGGCAGGGAGGAGGCGCTCGGAGTGTACTACCTGAGCTGCACGTGTCTCTTGGCAGGGAGGAGGCGCTCGGAGTGTACTACCTGAGCTGCACGTGTCTCTTGGCAGGGAGGAGGCGCTCGGAGTGTACTACCTGAGCTGCACGTGTCTCTTGGCAGGGAGGAGGCGCTCGGAGTGTACTACCTGAGCTGCACGTGTCTCTTGGCAGGGAGGAGGCGCTCGGAGTGTACTACCTGAGCTGCACCTGTCTCTTGGCAGGGAGGAGGCGCTCGGAGTGTACTACCTGAGCTGCACGTGTCTCTTGGCAGGGAGGAGGCGCTCGGAGTGTACTACCTGAGCTGCACGTGTCTCTTGGCAGGGAGGAGGCGCTCGGAGTGTACTACCTGAGCTGCACGTGTCTCTTGGCAGGGAGGAGGCGCTCGGAGTGTACTACCTGAGCTACATGTATTACTCAGCGCTGGCCAGCTCGGTGGTGGTGATCGTCGGCCTTCTGGTCAGCTGGGCCACCGGGCCGCAGAATCCGCGCACACTCAATCCGCGCTTGGTCGTCAACATCGGCGACAAACTGTTCTTCTGGGTGCCCGTTACCTGGCGGCGCTTTCTCAGCTTCCACGTCGGCGAGGACTACGTGAGTGTATAGATATTGAAGCTGAAAGGGACCATTCGTGACCTACCTCATTCTAAATTTAGCGTGTGGAATTCAATTAATATGTCCCATGAAATGCTGCATAAATGGAAGGTGCTGCTTCAAATGCATATCTCTCAGTCGAGTCTAAATCGTAACAAACTTTTAGCACTTGGTTTTTGTGGCAACTGCGAAGCACCTGGAATGACACTGAACTATGACAAAGTTAATCTCCGAGTCTTGTGGAGGACTGTGCATTACATGAGCTGGACTTTACTGCGCCGAGCGCCAGCCCCCAGCCGCCGTCGTGGGTAGGATCAGCATCTCCTTAAAAGGAAAGCATATATTTTCGCCTCCGTTGAAATCTCACGAGGTCCAGGCGTAAGAGGAGGCTCAAAGTAGTATAGAAACCCCAGGCCAGGAGGTCCATTTGGCATTGACAGGAGGCCCTATTAGCCTGCAAAAGGCTCCAGCATTAGGCCGAAACCTCTTCACCAAGCCTCCTTGAAATTCAACAACGTTCTTGACGGGAAGCCTACTGGTTTTATTAAGGTGCTTCTGAAGCTCATGAAAAGGCACGAATCCCGACACAATCACTCAGCATGCTGTGCGGAAGCCTCAAACCACGAGGCCATCAGTGTTGATAGGAGACTGCTGGAGCTTACGAACACCGAAAGGTCGCTAGGAGGCCTCGTATCGGCTGGACGCCCGAGGTTATCGGGTTTCATCTTAAACCCTTGGAGCTCACCACGAGGTCCAATATTCGCCAAATGGCTCAATCATGTTATCTGGATGTTCCAGTTCAGCTGGCTTGACAGGAGGACCCTAGTACGCGCCCTGAAGGGCCTTTGAAAATTACGCGCACTGGGGGGGGGGGGGCGGATACCGCCCCAATAAGATATCGGCTCCTATTAAGGCTAGAGAAACGAAATTCGCAGGGTTGATGGGCACGATAGGGATTTCTGTTGTGTGAAAATCTCACGGTCTTAGGGTAATATCTTCAAGTTTAAATGAGATCAAAATAACAAACCTTTCTGGTTTTGCGTGGCTTGGCTTGTCATTGTTATGGATCGCTGTGATTGTGTTTAAATGCTCCAAAATTGGGATTAATTATGTTTCGGAGATTACTAATGATGCAATACAGATGTCAGATCCGCCATTTCACCTCAGGTCACCTATATAGGAGCACTTTATCAGGTCATTACCTGCTCTAGGTACCGGAACTGGGCTGCCCACCCAACTGCTCCGTTGGGCGGCTCGGCACAATCGGCTTCGCAAAGAAAGGAGTGAAATACATGAATAAATTATGGAAACGGTTAGGCACACGATGACAAACAGTAGATTTACGGATGTATAGGGGGTAACATGCAAAGTGACATCAATCGCATGACAGTCATTTGCATTTATGACAACATTCCAGTTGACCAAGTTTGGCTCCATTGGCCTGTCATCAACTTGACCTGACTTTACCTCGGTGACCTGACATGACTTTGAGCAATGTAGCATAACAATGTACATCAAACAAGTCGCTAGTTTTGCCAAGAACACTTTCTTTTTGACAATATACGGGAAGCACATCAGCGCCGATATTTGTGGTCTGGTGCTGATAATTGTTTTACTTTAACGACCTCTAACTCGACAAATATCCAATAGATTTTCGTTTTTCTTACTTTAAACAACGCGCCCGTCATTTCGAAGCAGGTACACAAACAATGGCGTATATCGGCCGGTAAAAGCTGGAGTTATCTACGAAAAACCGAAGGGGTGGGCGGATTTCACCCCCCCTTCAGGGCGCGTGCTAGAACGCTGCTAGAGACCAAGGAGTGCAGAGACCCGGGGGTTGAGGAGGTTCCCATGGAGAACCGCTTTCCCCTGGATGGCATTGGTAACGCTGTTCCACCTCCACTGAGTTCGTCAGAATTGTTGAGCCATAACATAATCTTGGTTGTCAACACATGGTTTGAACATTGTTTCCTCACGATATATGCATGCTTTTAAAATATAATGGACAATTCCAAAGAAGCATATATTTGCAGTAATATGAACATTTTACATCGAGTAAATCACGCTTTTTCTTGATTGCAGGTGGATCCTTCACTGCTAACCTGCAAGGTGTTACACGAAACAAAGGCGGGCGCTAGTGAAAACATTTGCTTGTCGTCATTATAGTCACATTGGGGCCCGGGTGTTGCAGCTGCAACCATGACAAACTGACAATGGACACGTCACAGTAGCAGGCAGCGTCGATGGGAGCGGGGTCAGACTGCCGGAGTGTATAGACTACGTGACCTTCGTGATGAACACGACGACAATGGACACGTCACGACAGTAAACAGTGTCGATGGGAGCGGGGTCAGACTGCCGGAGTGTATAGACTACGTGACCTTCGTGATGAACACGACGACAATGGACACGTCACGACAGTAAACAGTGTCGATGGGAGCGGGGTCAGACTGCCGGAGTGTATAGACTACGTGACCTTCGTGATGAACACGACGACAATGGACACGTCACGACAGTAAACAGTGTCGATGGGAGCGGGGTCAGACTGCCGGAGTGTATAGACTACGTGACCTTCGTGATGAACACGACGACAATGGACACGTCACGACAGTAAACAGTGTCGATGGGAGCGGGGTCAGACTGCCGGAGTGTATAGACTACGTGACCTTGGTGATGAACACGACGACAATGGACACGTCACGACAGTAAACAGTGTCGATGGGAACGGGGTCAGACTGCCGGAGTGTATAGACTACGTGACCTTCGTGATGAACACGACGACAATGGACACGTCACGACAGTAAACAGTGTCGATGGGAGCGGGGTCAGACTGCCGGAGTGTATAGACTACGTGACCTTCGTGATGAACACGACGACAATGGACACGTCACGACAGTAAACAGTGTCGATGGGAAGGGCCATAAAAGTGAGTCGCTAAATGCGGAGGTCTTGGTCCATAAGGCGCTGTTGAATGAAGAGTGGGTTCTGAGGCCAACACATGTGCTCAAACGGATGCTGTTTGTCCATCTGCAGGTTGTGGGAGAAAGACAACCTGTCTGTTCATCATTCTGCCGTAATTCGATGCAATGATTCAAATATTGTGATGAGGATACGTTGATGAGGATCCGAATGTTCGGGACCGGGGGCAGAGTGATGGGTCTATTTCAGAAACATACATCCAAATTAGGATGTGATCAGTTCAGGTGCACCGCAAAAGACACTCTTAACATCCGGCCTTGGGGATCGGTGTGTTTTTCTTTCGGGACGGAAGGCAGCAGGTGTCGGTGTGCAACTAAGTCGAGCTATGCTACTCTCCTCAAGGGTACTGAAGCATGTGACATTTTATCGGTGTTATCACGGTACTTTCGTTCAAATGTAATATTATCATAAATATTCAGCAGATTGGAAGTTAATTCGACCATGTCTGACACTGGTGACAGCATCATATCTCCGTCCGGTGCACTGGCATGACGGCGGCCAGAGTGCACACAGCTTAGTAGCGGCGGCTTCTCACTTCTTCCGGGCCGGCGTCATGCCACGGCTTCTCATTCTCCCGGGCCGGCAAACAGGTGCAATTGTCGTCAGGAATGCGCACTAAGATTTTAGCTTCGCCGTTTCGTTTGCGTCAAACATGGCTCAAGGCATATTCGACATACAAGGTATTTTCAATGTGGCAAACCATCTTGAGTCGGAGCTGATAGCTAGTCCCATGCTGACATTTGCTTTCGGATTCACGTGTAGCAGCTAGTGTCTTAGATATAGTTTTTCCAATGATTGTTGTCATTAATTTCCAGCATTGGTGGCTGCTTGCACTGCCATGTTGTTCTGGGCTGGTCCTTGTTACATAACCGTTTGGCTTGTTTTAACTCTTTTTCCACTTCATTGATGTAATTCTGCATATAGATAGAAATGTACATATGAAATTGACGTATGGCGAATGTCTTCACTGTAACTCATTATGCCAACTGCAGTACTCCTAGCTCTTTGTTTGGCTCTAAATTCATCCGATGTTGCAGCATGATCATGCAGTGCATGATCCACCCACTGAAGCGGTGTCATTCAAGCGTTCTTTGTTGTTACATATTAACAATGCGTGAATTCATATCAGATATGATCAGTGCACTCATATCAGATGTCAGCGCCATGTGTTCGATAATATAACCGACCTGCCGACCACAGGTCTTCATGGTGTGCACAATTCACATATTTGCCGACAATCACACAAATGTTTTCATGGTAGACACCTGGGGACGAGTAATCTATGGGTATGTTACTCGTCTCACAGTCGAAAGGTTGTGGGTTCGAGTCTCACCTGTCGCTACTCTTCGCCCCCGACCGATCGGCGTGAGAGATTGGCGACGCTACAGGACTCAACGGTCGCTGTGCCGTAAAACTAATAACCAACCAACCAATAACCACCACGATGGCCACCTGTGTGAGAATGAACGTGAGCGCTTCAATATACAACATCGAAGCTGAGTGGGCGCTGCGTTTTTCTCAAGGAGCGGCAAATGGTTTGTTCGGCGGAGAGAGAGAGAGTGAGATAGAAAGAGATGAAGAAAGAGAGAGATGGAGAGAGAGAGAGAATCGTCTCGTCCACCGCACCGCTCTGCTCACACGGATGTGTATATGCTCTCCGGATGTTAGTCCAGTTAGTCGATGTCCAGGCAGATATCACCGATCCGACCTCCGACCCCCCCCGACCTGGTCCAACCGATATGTTTTTGAAACCTGAATATTTACCACTACTCAGGAAAACTTGAATGCCATCACATTATCCAAGTGTTGCTAATGGAAGAAATTTGGCCTTGATTGTTCTGTTATGTAGCTGCGAAAACACATTTCTACCCAAGTGGATATCAGTGATTCAAATGCTTACGTAATCTGACTCACTCTGGGTAAATAGAAGCAATAGTTCAGTCAGTACTTCGACCTTTATTGACATGGTACCCAGAGAGCAATAAACTAAATGAGACAAAACATAACACCCAGCTACAAGGCCAGTCACGTGAGAAAGCCTAAAGGTGATCCATTGTCAGTGACAGTGGTGGGGAGAGTGCCCGTGTCGGGAAATTTAAACACTTTAAACTTCCCCACACCCTCCCTGAGTGAAGGGCTGTGCATCCAGATTTTGCTCGGAAAGCATAAAATTTGCCCAATATCGGATAGTGTTCTACCAAAGAACAACAGAACCCACCACCAACACCAAGTTCAACCCATTTAACCCGTCCCGTCCAGGGAGGGTTCTTCAACCGCCCCCTCAGGGTTTTCGCGGTTAGCGAACGAACGGCCCGAGGCAGCGCGCCCAAATTCGGCATACATTTTCCCACATCAATTCCACATGCTGATTCAAAATCTTTAGGTCAGGTCATCAGGGGTCAACGAATTAGTCAAGGTCAAGTGCGGTCACCTCCAAAGAAAGTTCAACCAGTCGTCACGCTTTAACGGATACAGATATTTTAATGAGACTTTCAGCGTTTGCTTATCTATACAATCGATGGAATAAAACGTACGAGTGGAATTTTTCGCCTTTTTGTTTTGTTTTTAACTACATATACATTTTGCGTATTTTCCAAATTGCGGTTGAAATACAGGAGTCTGGCTAAAGTAAGATTTTTTGTTAGGGCAAGTTGACTTCCAACAACGTTTCTCTGTCTGCTCTACCAATTGGAAAAGGAAAATTAAAGAAAACTTGAAAACTCAAAGTTTTGAAAAGTAAAGAAAAAAAAATTATTTTTGGTAGGCCAAAAATGTATATCCCAGGTCGATTTCGCTGTCCATTTATCATTATAAGTAAATTTTGTTTCTTCATATATCCCCAAAATGAACTCCCCAGAGTCAAAAACATAATGTAAGTCGTGAAAAGTCGTGAAAATCTAGCCCCCCTGGTGACATCACTTTTGGAGGAAAATTGTTTTCGAGGGTGGACCCGGACCCTACTCATCGAGCGCTTTCCTGATGACACCTCTTTCGTTTTCATGCGATACTTAGTTTGGATTTTAGAGGGGGTCTTAAACCGCCCCCCCCCCCCGAGACGGGGTGTGAGGACCGGAAAGACGGCGCGGGTTAAGTACTTAGGTGTGATTATGCACAGTTCAGTTGTGTGTAGCGAAAAAGTCGTGACGCCGTTGTGTGTGGTGAAGTCATTATTGTCTGCTTTCTCTCGTCGGGTCTGTGTTGCTGTTACTTCTGCCAATGACAGCGGGCCACCTTTAGGCTTTCGCACGTGACTGACTGGCTAGCTGGATTTTATGTTTTATCTCATTTAGTTCATTGCCCTCTAGAAGACCTGTCAATAAAGTTTGAAGTGCTGGCTGAAATATTGTTTCGCTTTGCGCAGAGTGAGTCCGATTAATCAAGCATTTTGATCCTTGTTCTTTTTCTTCGTTCATTTCTTCTTCGGTCATGCTATCGCATTGTGAAAGCTCATAGCCTCTGTTAATCAACAATCTTTATTCAAGCTCGTTAGCATGTCCATGTTATATAAAATATGCCAAACGTCGTGGCCGATGTTGTGGCCGACTGTCGCCGCTCGGTCGGCGTCGTTCCCGATGTCGACTGATGTGCCGCCGCCGAGGCTCGTGCAGCACCCCTCTCGTCTCCGCTGGGGAGACGAGAGGGGGCCGCTGCGCTGCTTGGTGGTCCCTGTGTGGCCCGGGGCACGCTCCCAGACAAAATACGGTGCTCTAATATTTTGCGTGGGGTGCGGGCCCGCAGATGTCATGTCAGACCGCACTCAAATGTTCACCAAGGGACCAGAAGCAGCATAAACAAATAAATAAATGTAGGAATTGGAAGACGGGGATCCGGAAGCTTCTTAGAAGCACTTGCGGTGGACAATGCCGGGGCCAGACTCGTCGTATTCCTGCTTGGAGATCCACATCTGCTGGAAGGTGGACAGCGAGGCCAGAATGGAGCCGCCGATCCAGACGGAGTACTTCCTCTCGGGGGGAGCGATGATCTTGATCTTGATGGTGCTGGGAGCCAGGGCGGTGATCTCTTTCTGCATGCGGTCAGCAATACCCGGGTACATGGTGGTGCCACCGGACAAGACGGTGTTGGCGTACAGGTCCTTGCGGATGTCCACGTCGCACTTCATGATGCTGTTGTAGACGGTCTCGTGGATGCCGCATGATTCCATTCCCAAGAACGAGGGCTGGAACAGGGCCTCAGGGCAGCGGAAGCGCTCGTTGCCAATGGTGATGACCTGACCGTCGGGAAGCTCGTAGCTCTTCTCCAGTGAGGTGGAGGCGGCAGCAGTTGCCATCTCCTGCTCGAAGTCAAGGGCAACGTAGCAGAGCTTCTCCTTGATGTCGCGCACGATTTCCCGCTCAGCCGTGGTGGTGAAGCTGTAGCCGCGCTCCGTCAGGATCTTCATCAGGTAGTCGGTCAGGTCACGGCCAGCCAGGTCGAGACGCAGGATGGCGTGGGGCAGAGCATAACCTGTGGAATGAGCGCTTCGTTACATATCCATCCTCTAATAGATATTATGCAATGAAATAACCTGTTGAAACTGGTAAGAAACTAACAATTGTGGTCATTGACTTGAAAAAAGTGTCCCAAATTATTTGTCTTGATTTTAGAGACATGTATATTTATCTGGCTGCAATGTGTAAACCATCAGAAGTAGGTACTCTTTAGTTTCTAACAGGTTCACGTTATGCTACAAAATTCTGAGTTGCAATCATTTACTAAAAGGTGCGGGGCACTCACCCTCATAGATGGGGACAGTGTGGGAGACGCCGTCGCCGGAGTCCAGCACGATGCCTGTGGTGCGGCCGGAGGCGTACAGCGAGAGCACCGCCTGGATGGCCACGTACATGGCCGGGCAGTTGAAGGTCTCGAACATGATCTGGGTCATCTTCTCCCGGTTGGCTTTGGGGTTGAGCGGGGCCTCAGTGAGCAGGATGGGGTGCTCCTCGGGGGCAACGCGCAGCTCGTTGTAGAAGGTGTGGTGCCAGATCTTCTCCATGTCGTCCCAGTTGGTGATGATGCCGTGCTCAATCGGGTACTTCAGGGTGAGGATACCACGCTTGGACTGGGCCTCATCACCGACATAGGAGTCCTTCTGACCCATACCCACCATCACGCCCTGGGAAAGACAAGTTCTTTATCAGTTGCTGATCATGATGCACACATACAAGTAAGCATCACGCATAGAGGTGTAGTGAAGATGAAGGTTGGCTCCAAAGTACGGGCATTAGTAGAGACCGTGACGAGGTGAAGACACGTGGAATAACAATAACCCACAGAGCAGAAACAGAGTGACGGCAAGACTGTTTATGAGACACTGTCTGGATGATAGGGCGACCTAATTTGAATGTCGGGTGTCAGAGGATTCATCAGTCTTTGTACTCAGGTACTAAATAAATAGCAGCATATTTGAAAGAGATGGGCTTGCGGGCGTCGTTCCTGAACAGGTGTAGACTACCATACATATATTACCAGCAACCACACAGTATAGATTGAGGGTAAACATGCTTCGGGGTGACGGGTGCTAACAATCCCAACAGGACCGTGCACTGAGGGTGCTGGGAGCAAAACCACCAAGTAGACGCAATAGGGTAGCCCGGATTCATGGAAGCACCCAACAGCATAAACGACATAATCAGCGAGCCGAGAGAGGAAATTCCCGCGAAGATTGCACAAAGTGTGGCGCCGGCTGGCTGGGAGACACAGCGAAATGCTTACTTTTGAAGTCTCCAGAAACACAAGTGAACGTTGAATTCCAACTCAGGTCGCAAAATATCCCACAAAATATTTTTGTTCCAAGAAATAATGATTAAGGGGTCAATCGTGGTCCAGACCTCGCTTCATAATTCCAAGGCATGCATCTGGCGGTGCCTGAGATCAACTAAGTCATGACGTTTCAATACCATGTGAACACATTACTTGCAACAAAACCGGAAAAGTATGATCTTAGCACAATCGCCAAGCATGACTGCATATAAGGTGCTAAATTGGTGCACTGTTATCACCCTAACTTAAAATGTTGGGGGATCTAAAGGGCACGTACATACCAGCAAACGGATCAAACGGACGGGTTTTCTCCTTTTAAAAAGCAACAACAAATGTAGCTAAGATAAGCCATGTGGCCCGGAGACATCCTGACGTAGCACAATGCAAATAATTCTGATGACGTAATAGGAGCCTTGGATGACGGCCTTAATAGGTTCATCTTAATATTGTACTTGAACAAATTTAGAATGTGAAGATTCAAGGTATTATTTGCCTCATGTTTTTTCATCTTCAACGAGGAATCAGATAAACTCAATCAACGTGTATTGTCGTAAATACAATGTGATGATCGGTAGCATGTGTCTGAAGCGTCCTAAACACCAGCGAGGGGGCTGCGTTAAGTCTTTCTGTGTGCGCTAGTATCCCAATCTTCACCATTTCGTAGTCACAAAGTAGTCAGAACTGACTGAAAAGAAACACCATCCAAATGGTTACTCATTAGCAAAATGCATCAAAAGCCCCCTGAGTGGGAAATGCTCCAAGAATTCTCATTGAAATATACCAAGGAGCATTAACACGCGGCCTGGAGGGCCTCTGAAAACAACGCGCCCTGGAGGGGGGGGGCGGATTCCGCCCCCCCCCCCCTAAGATCGCAGCTCCTATGAAGGTTAGAGCAACGAAATTGACAGGGTGGATGGGCACGATAGTGCCCTCTATTGTGTGCAAAGTTCATGACCTTAGGTCGATATCTTCAAGGTCAAATGAGGTCAAAATAGCAAAAAAAAAAAGGTTTTCCGTGGCTTGGCTTATCATTGTTATGGATCGCTGTGGTTGTGTTTAAATGCTCGAAATTGGCATTAATGATGTTTTGGACATTACTAATGATGCAATACAGATGTCAGATCCGCCATTTGACCTCAGGTCACCTATATAAGAGCACTTTATTAGGTCATTACCTGCTCTAGTTACCGGAACCGGGATCCCACCCCGACTGCTCCGTTGGGCGGCTCGGCACAATCGGCTTCGCAAATAAAGGAGTGAAATACATGAATACAGTATGGAAATGCTTAGGCACACAATGACAAACAGTAGATTTCGGGATGTATAGGGAGTAACATGTAAAGTGACATCAATCGCATGACAGTCCTTTGCATTTATGACAAATTCCAGTTGACCAAGTTTGGCTCCATTAGCCTGTCATGAACTTGAACTGACTTGACCTCGGCGACCTAACATGACTTTTAAATTATATAGCATAACAATATGCATCAAACAAGTCGCTAGTGTTGTCAAGAACACTTCTCTATTGCCAATATACGGGAAGCGCATCAGCGCCGATTTTTGTGGTCTGGCGCTGTGAATTGTTTTTACTTCAACGACCCCTAACTTGAAAACTTCTAAACCGATTTCCAATTTTCTTGCTTTAAACAATGCGCCGGCCATTTCTAAGCAGGTACGCGATAAATTGGGCGTATATCGGCCGGTATAATATGGAGTTATGTACGAAAAATCGGAAGGATTGGCGGATTTCGCCATACCCCCTCTATGGCGTGTGTTAACCTGTTATGAACTTGACCTGACTTGACCTATGTGACTTGATATGACTCTGGAACAATGTAGCATGACAATGTACATCAAACAAGTCGCTAGTTTTGCCAAGAACACTTATTTTTTGCTAATATACCGGAAGCGCATCAGCGACGATATTTGTGATCTGGCGCTGGGAATTTTTTTTAACTTTAGCGACCCTTAACTAGAAACGTTTGCGGTCGATTTTCATTTACCTTACTTCAAACAACGTGCCGGTCATTTGTTGGCAGGTAGACAAACAATGGCGCATATCGGCCGGTAACATCTGGAGTTATCTTCGAAAAACCGCAGGGGTGGGCGGATTTCGTCCCCCCCCCCCCCTCCAGGGCGCGTGTTAAGTACCATTCCAGATGAGCAAAAGTTATTTCTACATCTAAATAGCATAACCAAAATTCGTTCGCTCGATTTTCCCCGGTGACCAAAAGACAAGCCGTCGCCGTGACACATCGATCACGACCAAATAAAAACGTTCATTAAAACTTGTCCCGTGTCAAGCAAGTACCCCGGAGGTGACGAAGGAAGTCAGCATTTCGCGACCCCTAGGCCGATCAACCTCCGTCGGGAGCGTTATTTTTTCGTGGTCCTCCATTGACAGGTGAGTCACAGCCGTCTGGATCGCCATTGGGGGGGCACCGTCGCGAGGCGCGCGAGATTTACTGCCGACTGGCGCGCCGCCAGGGGGCGCAGCCGGCGGCGGGCGCCACCACAGCTCGCGCTAAAACTGTAGCCCCGCGGCGGTCGTCCGGCCGCCCGCCCGGCCCAAATAAGGCAACCAACTCGGCCCCGGCCGGGCCCGCCGACCCGCCCCCTGTCGGCCGACAGGAGACCGCGTCTCGTGTCCACCACGGGGAGCGCCCGCGCACGCCGAGGCGGTCTAGGTGACCCCCCCCAGCGACTGCGTGTGCGACACCTGCCCGAATGATTGGTGTATCCCAAGCGCTTGTATGTACATTCCAGATAATGCCGAAGTAATGAAAACAGACAGGCTTGAATTGCATCGGCGCGGCTCATCCGCGCTTGAATTGCCATCACGACGAATTGTTTCGAAGAATGTGACGCTGCGCGCATCGATTTATGGAATTTGCCGAATTTCCTGGGCCAGCTATTCGCACTTACCCCCTCTCCGACCCACACTACGTCCAAGCTAATCTTCTTTCTGCGCTGTTGTCTCAATCTCCACCATCTCATAGGCACAAAGTAGTCAGAGCTGGCCCAAAAGAAGCAACAGCCAAATGGTTTTTCATTAGCGAGATGCTTCCAATGCCGACTGGGTGGGAAATGCTACCAGAATTCCGACTTAAGGCTATCAGGGAACATTGCATGGTCCAGGGGGGTCGCCACCGGGGGGGGGGGGTAAGGTGGGGCAATTGCCCCCCTGCCGTGAGACTGCCCCCCCATGAAATTTGAGGAGGCCCCCAGGACGAAAAGGAGGCCCCCAGGACGAAAACGAGACCCCCGGGACGAAAAGGAGGCCCTGAGGACGAAAAGGAGGCCCTCCAGGACTAAAACGAGGCCCTCCAGGACTAAAAGGAGGCCCTCCAGGACTAAAAGGAGGCCCCCAGGACGAAAAGGAGGCCCTCCAGGACGAAAAGGATGCCCTCTAGGACGAAAAGGAGGCCCTCCAGGACGAAAAGGAGGCCCTCCAGGACGAAAAGGAGGCCCTCCAGCCCTCAGTTTCCCATTCCTGAACCATACTAAGGGCCTAAAAACAATAGGAGGCCCTAACACAATGGAGGCGCCTTTTCGGGGAGCAGGAGGCCCCCTTTCGATCTCGCCCCCCCTGGAAGAATTTCGTGGCGACGCCACTGGCATGGTCTTATAACATCGCAAACTAATCTCGCATTATCGATGGAGTTTCCATGCCATGTCTACAGAAGCCGATGCCCTTGTAACGTCTGTCTCAACCAGTGATTGGCATAGGTCAAACCAAAGCTATCCTTAACCAGAGGCGATCGGCCCATGTAAGACACTAAGGCGGTTCCTCACCTGAGTAGAGCTGGGAAGTATTTGTGTATGTTATTTTCATAAAATGATGCTTTCATGAACTGGAAAAATGCAAACTTGAAAAAAATGCACACAAATATGCATTGGTCACTCATAATTATGGTGAAAATTAAAGTTAATTTACATTTACATCATTTACATCTTAGTTTCCAAACAGCTCTATCACCGGTTGGCTGAGGCTAGCCTCTTGCACGCGTCGCCATATAGGAAGTTTTCGTTTCATAACAAGAGCAGGGTAGGCCGGGGCCCTCCAATATCGTTTGGCAATTGGTGACGTCACATGGGCTGGACAATTGCTCAATCCCGTGGGCGCTCCAGCGAAACTTCCGTATTTTCCACACGACATTTCCGATCTTAACACGCGCCCTGGAGGGCCTCTGAAAATTACGCGCACTGGAGGGGGGCGGATTCCGCCCCCTAAGATCTCAGTTCCTATGAAGGCTACAGCATCGAAATTCGCATGGTGGATGGACACGATGGTAAACTCTATTGTGTGCACATTTCATGACCTTAGGTTAATATCTTCAAGGTCAAAGGAGGTCAAAATAGCAAAACTTTCTGGTGTTGCGTGGCTTGGCTTGTCATTGTTATGCGTCACTGTGATTGTGTTTAAATGCTCAAAGATTGGCATTAATGATGTTTTGTACATTACTAATGATGCAATACGGATGTCAGATCCGCCATTTGACCTCAGGTCACCTATATAAGAGCACTTTAGTAGGTCATTGCCTGCCCCAGTTACCGGAACCGGGCTGCCCACCCGACTGCTCCGTTGGGCGGCTCGGCACAGTCGGCTTCGCAAATATAGGAGTGAAACACATGAATAAAGTATGGAAACGTTTAGGCACACAATGACAATCAGTAGATTTCGGGATGTATAGGGAGTAACATGTAAAGTGACATCAATCGCATGACAGTCATTTGCATTTATGACACATTCCAGTTGACCAAGTTCGGTTCCATTAGCCTGTCATGAACTTGACCTGACTTGACCTCGGCGACCTAATATGACTTTTAAGCTACATAACATAACAATATGCATCAAACAAGTCGATAATGTTGTCAAGAATACTTCCCTTTTGCCAATATACGGGAAGCGCATCAGCGCCGATTTTTATGGCCTGGCGCTGCGAGTTGTTTTTACTTTAACGACCCCTAACTTGAAAAACTTTTCAGCCGATTTTCATTTCTTTTGCTTTAAGCAATGCGCCAGTCATTTCTAAGCAGGTACGCAAAAATTTGGCGTAGTTCGGCCGGTAAAATATGGAGTTATGTATCAAACATAGGATGGTGTTGTATTTCGCCATCCACCCTCCAGGGCGTATCTTAACCTGTCATGAATTTGACCCGACTTGAACTCGGTGACATGACGTGACTCTGAAACAATGTAGCATGACAATGTACATAATACAAGTCGCTAGTTTTTCCAAGAACACTTCCTTTTTGCTAATATACGGGAGGCGCATCAGCGCCGATAGTTGTGGTCTGGCGCTGAATTTTCTTTTTTACTTTAACGACCCCTAACTCCAAAAACGTTGGGTAGATTTTAATTTTTCTTACTTTAAACAACGCGCCGGTCATTTATTAGCAGATACACAAACAATGGCGCATATCGGCGGGTAAAATCTGGAGTTATCTACGAAAAACCGGAAGAGTGGGCGGATTTCGACCCTCCCCCTCCAGGGCGCATGTTAAATACTATCGAAATACAACAATATCTGTTTCATTTGAAAGCTTGAAGAATCTTGTCCAAGAATATGAACCGTATTTTCCATAGCACTAGGATTTTTCGCTTGGACCCACGCTGACTGCATCCATGTCAAGCGCCGCAGGAATCGCACGATGTCACGGGTAGTAGCAGTATGATGAGACAGGCCAAATGAAGATCACGGCCGGGAAGGACGGGTAGGAGCAAGTAAGAGATAACAGTTGCAACATAATTCCTCCTCACTCGGTGTAGGGGCGTAAACAATGGTGGTGGTGCTGGAGGCATGTGCCCCCATTGGAAGGTGGTACCCATCCGGCCAGGAAAAGGCGCCAACAATATATTTGGCTGCCGGCGGAGGTACCTATTCTGATTCGAAGAGCACGGCCTTATCGCCCATATGCAGATACGGAACCTGCAGCTGGTTTTCAGGATTGCTTTCCATTTTTCATTCATGTACGTCTAGACCAGGGGTGTTCTTTTTGTACATTTTTTACGACAGGTGGCCCCTCAATGTTGGCTCTGTCCACTAATCATTTGACTTTTAACAGGAGGATGAACTCCATCGATATGGGCTTCCCATTAACTTCATGTATTTTGCACCCACATGATCAACAATAATGATAACAACAATAATAATAATAATAATATATATGCATACATATAATATATGTGCGTATGCCAACCATTTCGGGTTGCGAAATGGAAATATATGAAAACCTCAATAATATATGAACATGTAATATTATTTCCTGACATTTTATATATACAAACTTCCCGGCAATCTCGGAAGCATTTGAACACGATGGAGAGGATTGAAATCCATTGACTTCGGAACGATGGTGATAGGTTTGGCACCTTGCAGTGCCAAATTAAGTTGTTCATACTCATCTTAACATAAAAATAATGTGCACTTATGAAAAAATATTAGTCGAAATCCTGCGACTTTGTCTGCCTTACTTCATTTCGATGCCACGGATCGTCCCTGTCCTTGACGCGTATTAAGCTGACGTAATGTGTCGTACGTACCTGGTGACGCGGGCGGCCGACGATGGACGGGAATACAGCTCTGGGCGCGTCGTCGCCAGCGAACCCAGCCTTGCACATACCGGAGCCATTGTCGACCACCAGGGCGGCAACGTCGTCGTCACACATGGCTGATGATTAGGGTAGAGTCTGAAACGGAACACACCTCAGTCACTGGCTGATGATTGGTGTGGAGTCTGATGTGGACCACAACTCAGTTGCTGGCTGATGGTAAAGGGCAGTGTCTCAAGCTGACCACACCTCAGTCACTGGCTGACGGTAAAGGGCAGTTTCTCAAGCTGACCACACCTCAGTCACTGGCTGACGGCAAAGGACAGTTTCTCAAGCTGACCACACCTCAGTCACTGGCTGACGGCAAAAGACAGTTTCTTAAGCTGACCACACCTCAGTCACTGGCTTCGATTTAAAGACAGTTTATCAAGCTGACCACACCTCAGTCATTAGCTTACGTTAAAAGGCAGTGTCTCAAGCTTTCTCAAGCTGATCACACCTCAGTCACTGGCTGACGGCAAAAGACAGTTTCTTAAGCTGACAACACCTCAGTCACTGGCTGACGGCAAAGGACAGTTTCTTAAGCTGACCACACCTCAGTCACTGGCTGACGGCAGAGGACAGTTTCTCAAGCTGACCACACCTCAGTCATAGGCTGACGGCAAAGGACAGTTTCTCAAGCTGACCACACCTCAGTCACAGGCTGTCGATTTAAAGACAGTTTCTCAAGCTGACCACACCTCAGTCTCGGGCTAACGGCAAAGGATAGTATTTGAGATCGACCTCGTCCCGGTAGAGCACATTATTGTAACGTGGTACATTTTCTGATTGTCTGATGGTCTGATGGTTTGATTCCAATATTCATATATTGCATTATTATTCATGTCAGGTGGCATCGATGTTTTTTCAGTGTGCATATACTGTGAGAGAAAAAAAATCCAGTATTGAGACGACATGTCGGTGCCTGATTGATTTATCACTGGGTTGCTGGTCAAATATCAGAATAAACATGCATGATGTGAAAACTGGTGGTATTGTGGTCATATGCTGTGTGGACAAAAGCAAAACACACATACATGGTTGGCATTGGACATGTACCTCTGCACTAGGCAAAGGTTACCGCCGAATGGCGACACATCGCATGCGAAGGAAGCTTGCATCCTTTAATTATGGAAGCCTAATGCAACCGTTCAGTAGCAACGAATACATACATATATATATATATATATATATATATATATATATATATATATATATATATATATATATATATATATATATATATATATATATATATATATATATATATATATATATATATATATATATATATATATATATATATATGTATGTATTCATATGCATAGGCATATAGCTCTATATATTCATATTCATATATATGTATATATATATATCATGGTAACTTCAAATTAGCAAGTGTAAAATGAATCCAGAACAGTCTGAGCATCGATATTTCAAATTTAAACTGATTTTATCAACATTGCCATTAGCATCGTTCACATCATCAACAATTTCACTTCGTGCTTTCAACGTCACATAGAGTAAAATTTGGAATTATTGTCACCATTATATTTCATCCCAAACTATGTCACATATCCGCTCCTTATTGATAGATTGTAAGAGTTACCAGTATTACAAATGTTTCTGCTTATTCTCAACAGTGCCACAACATGCCAACAGCGTCACCTGTTTTCGGCACTGCCATTTAATGCTAACAATGCTGCGTATTCCTACTTATTGTCGATAATGTCACTCGCTGACACCTGTTGGCGATGCAGATTTTTAGTACAAACATTGTCACTTATTGTTTTCATCATTGCCGCTGTCAGCACTGCTATGATTAATATCGTTATAGCCATTCTTCAAACCAGTTCCATCTGCTACATAGTGCCAATGTGACACATCAGGAGCATGCCTATGTCCAGTGGCATCGAAGTCACAGAAAATGGCAGCAACGATAATTAACACCGCTGACTCTCCCCTTCGTCTTCTGGTTGGTCCGTACCTGGCACTCCACGCGGTGGCACGGACAGCACAAGCTAACTGTGGCGGCACAGGTAGCCTGTCAGGCGTTATATAGCGCCTAGCGTCGCCGACAGTAGGCGCCGCCTTACTTGGAGGTGCCGTCGCCGGCGGCAGCGACCCCTGGCGGCGGCGGCGGTGGCCCGGCCGGCGTCTATCGTCGCCGCGCCGCCCGCCAAATATGGCGGGTGGCGCGCCGTGCCGCCTCCCCGACCCAGCCAGGTCACGTCAGGTCACCAGGTTTCCTTCACCACCCCGACCAGGCCAGGTCACGTGACGCGCTGGGGCACCTCCTCGTCCAGCGTGGTGTCTGATTGCTGAGGTTCGTGGCAGGTGGATCTCCGAGGTCAGAGGATTCCGGCAAGGGAGACGAGTTTTTCGTCTGGTTTGTTTGATTTCATGGGGCGCATCGGATTAATTTATCGCTGGGCACTCAATGGAGGTTGGTTTTTGAGTGCGTTGATGTTTCAGCGGCTGCATTTCCGCCAGCTCAGGCGACACAAATTCGAAAATGTGCCATCTTCATGCCAAAACGAGTTCCATTTTCAATGTAAGCTTTCCTGAGTGTTCCATCTCCATGTATCCTTGTTTCTCCTCATACCGACCTCGCCGAAGTTCAAAGACGAGTCAGTCATAATGTGCACGTGGCAATTAAACCACTTGCGGTAAATACTGATGCGTGCAATGCAGTGCAGCAAGAGGTCTCGCCACATTCTAATGTCATATTCCTATGAAGTGCATGCAATGAGATAAAAGGTGATGACATGCTATTGGCACTTGTGCGATTTATTACATAGGTGTTGATACAAAGATAACAATATCAAAATAATTAAATTGCTTCGTGATTTTCCTCGTATTGTCACCTTTACTTCCACCACAGCCCCATTTTACTTTTGCCTAAAATCGGCTTCATGTTGTTTCCTACTTGTAACCCTATTTTTACGGCGAGATCTTCTAAGCACTTCCGGTGCTTTGCTCTCCGCTTCTAACTACACAAAGACATACATACATAAAAAGATCAGTGCAACTATGAGCCACAAGGGCCATTCTTCGATGTACTCTGGACACTCCACCAGTTCTCCACCAACTCTGTCAATCAGCCCTACCTGGAATACTGAAAACCAAACCCTCTATTCTTATAATGATTGTCTTTGCTGTTTCTAAAGATGTTCAGTGCGCTGCTACTGACAATGGTTTCTGGAAAATGGTTCCAGTATTATACTAATCTGTTGGTGAAGAGAGCCTGTCTTAAACTTGTCCTGCTGTAATTCACTTTAATTTTGAAGTGGTGACCTCTAACTGCATCATTTCTGATAAATTCAAACATTTCCCTGAGACATCCCTTCCGAAAAGGAACAAATTGAACCCGTCCCGTCTCGGGGGGTCAACAACCGCCCCCCTCAGTTTTTTCGCGGATGGCGGACGAACGGCGCGCAGCAGCGCGCCCAAATTTGGCATACCTTTTCCCACATCAATTTGACATGCTGATTCAACATATTTAGGTAAGGTTATCTAGGGTCAACGAGGTATTCAAGGTCAAGTGAGGTCACCTCCAAAAAAGTTCAACCAGTCGTCACGCTTTAACGGTTGCAGATATTTTAATGAAACTTTCAACGTTTGCTTATCTTTACGGATGCAACAAAGCGTACGAGTGTAAGTTTTCATTTTTTTTTTTTAAGTTTTTGACTACATATAAATTTTGAGTATTTGCCAACTTGCAGTTTAAATAGAGGATCCTGGCTAAAGTAAGTATTTTTCTTGGGCAAGTTGATTTCCAACAACGTTTCTCGGTCTGCTCTATCCATTGGAAAAGGAAAATTAAAGAAAACTTGAAAACTAACTCTTTCCTCTTTGCATGATACGTTCCTATTTATTGCCCAAAGCATTCTTAGCGCCTTCCTCCTGGCTTCTTTGGTCTGTTCCGGTGCCACAAATTTGTATTCAGAATAACACCTAAGTCCACAAAAACCTCGATGAGGTCTCCTCTCAGCCTTCTTGATCTTAGTGAAAACAACTTCAATTTCTTCGATTTTTTCCTCATATGCCAGGTATTTGTATAGTCCTCTTTTGTACTCTCTCCAAAAGACGATAATATTTTTTAAAACATAACTAAGGGACCAAGCTTGGACACAGCATTCCAAATGTGGCCTGATATATCCACAGTAAAGCTTCCTGATGACTTCCTCACTGTTGTTTGATACGTTCCTATTTATTTCCCCAAGCATTCTTAGTGCCTTCTTCCAGGCTTCTTTGGTCTGTTCTGGTCCCACCAATTTTGTGTTCAGAATAACACCTAAGTCCTTCTCCTGCTGAGTCACAGATAGTACTTGGCCACCCATCAAGTATGGAGCCTTCATGTGCTGCCGAGCTACATGCATGATTTTGCACTTATCAAAATTAAATTGCATGCCCCATTTTTATGACAACTTCACCAGTTCTTATAAGTCTTTCTACAGCGAGATATGGTCATCTTATCGCGCTATGATAGAGACTAGAAACTCCGTGACGTTTCCTAAAGTTCTGGTGGACGCATTATGTCAAAAACGATGTGTTTGATTCCTATTATGATTTCTTCAGAATTAATAAAGTAAAAGAATATGATAATTTTCGACATGGCTTCATCAAGGTGAGCTTTGGAGGGGAAGGCATATATGCCAGGAATGTTAAAGTAAACGCAAAGGTATGCTAAATTTCATAGTAACTATATAGGAGGCACGCCTTGCCTTGTGGTTTCGGTTCACTCGTGTTTTACGTACTGGGAGGTACACAGGATTTTTCGGGTACAGGTTTATCCAGGGTAAAGAAAGAGTGCCTCTCACATTTTTGCGTGCTTGCTGTTGCTATAATGCGATTTGTTTTCGTAGTACAACATTCCAAATAATTTTGGTAAAATGCTCCGTGTCTATGACGAAAAGGCTGGTTTGAAAGCGACATTTTGCTAGTGAAAAGCGTCTGCCCAA
This sequence comes from Imbricaverruca yamaguchii, assembly GCA_034440575.1. NCBI lineage: Eukaryota > Metazoa > Arthropoda > Thecostraca > Neoverrucidae > Imbricaverruca > Imbricaverruca yamaguchii. Next base: position 185,823 of record JAOTOL010001161.1, on the reverse strand, counting down.
TTTCTGTTATAATGGGTACGCCTGTGACTTTTTAAGTTGATTTTTCCTTGTTCACAATTGAAAGCAATGTCAATGCATGCCCCATTGCCAGCAATTGGACTAATGCGTAATCACTTCTAAGAGTCATACTGAATCAAAATTGCAAATATTTCACCCAATTTATTTTTGCATTCGCCGTTTTCAACATTTCAAAGTTTTGTGTAATGAAGTTAACGATGCAAGCCTTGGAACGATATTCTGGTCCAGCAAATCGGTGCACTGGTTATCGGGATTTCACGAGGGCCGAATAAGCCTCCCCCATTCATCCACGATACTTTTAGCTAATTCGTAAATGTACTGCATGAGTCCTTCGGTAGTCCTACTAATTATGTTTATATTTTGGAGTGATTCAGTCCGACTCCCATTTGCACGCATTCCCATGAACTGTGGTCATCCTGCATGTACTTGGTAAATTTTACCAAGCTGAGCCAGCTCTAGAGGCGATCGCAGGCATATGAATACGTATTGCACGATGTGATGTGACACTCACTGTGCGAGTTGATTCACGTAGCGTCATTGCGCATATTTCACTACAATGCGAACGGGCATTGACGTAGCCTTCTGGTGAAGTTACCTATTTTGAAGCAGATTTTGCTTAGGAAATGCTGGTGGATATCACCAAAAGACGGCCGTATTGGTGAGTTTTGAGATAACGAAATCCCAAATTTTCTAAAGTATTGAAAATATAAACATTCAAGCCGTTTCCAATATAACTTTTGTTTTCCAATTTGTGACTATAGTCACACTAGGAAAAAAATAATCGTACAAAATTACTCTGTTATATAAGCTTTTAGTTCGTAATAATTATTCGTATTTTGGCTCTAGAACGACTACGATATGCATGTTGTCAGGACGGTTCCGGTAAGGCCTCTTCTAGCATGTTAACTGTGGATGGAGGGGGCGTGGGTCCCACTCCTCCCCACCTCTATACGCATGTTTGCGATCCTAGGCAAGCCGTATCTCCCACTGCTTAACCGTTACTGGGGAGGGGGTTGAAAGGTTGGGTAAGAATAGAGTATCATTCAGGGAAAATAGCAGAGAAAGAAAGAGAGGGAGAGAGAGAGAGGTAGGGAGGGAGAGGGAGAGATGGAGAAAAGAGACTGTAAGAGGGGAAGAATGATAGTGAGAGTGAGAGTGAGAGTGAGAGTGAGAATGAGAGTGAGAGTGAGAGTGAGAGTGAGAGTGAGATATAAGGAGAGAGAGAGAGAGCGGGGTGTGGAGGCGTACGGTAGGCACGAGTTGGCGTTGGTTCTTCGGCCGTACAGCATCGAAGTGGATGTAGCTAACAGCTGCCCGCCAGACCGGAGACGAGTTCCAAAATTACACCCGCCACTGTGGGCGACTGAAGGTGATCGCGGTACGATCCCGGATGGAGTTCAAGAACGTGACACACCCAGCAGCGTTACCACTGACTAACAACGCAATCGACGTGTAAAAGAATGTACGTGGATGAAGGGCCAGCTTCACAAACGGACATGCTCTATCTGTAGTTATTCGTCAGAAAACGTTCGGAGAGTATCTCTAGCTTCATTTATTTTGGGAGTATGAAGCATGCGGACTGCTATCGGGACAGTTCCATGCAAGGTATTTTTTTAGCATGGCAGTATTGTTGAAAATGTATTAATAAAGCTGGATCAGCAAGTATATGCATATGTGATAGCGCATGTGTATATATACGCCTAATTGCATGAGTGTAACCATTGAGGGGCTGGGGGACATGTCCCCCCACAATTTATGAAAAGTGGCGATTTGTCCCCACCCCAAATTTTTCCGTGTCCCCCAAGGCTCGCTACCTGAGCATCATCGTCGCAAAATGATACGTAACCATCTATACACTCAAAATATATGCGCAAGAGAATCACCAAAAATACCAAAAGCCGATGTAGCCAATAAACGAGCTTCACAGGCTATCTGTCGTCACAAAATCTCCGAATAGTAAATCAGCAAACGTTTGAAATTCATCCTTCCAGGCCATTCTTCAATAACATGAACCTTGACCATCTTCTGTTTTTGCTTGGGCGCAAATTTGTGGTCTGCTAGGCAACACATCTACATTATCGCTAGGCTTTATACGTCTTAGGTTGCATTCCCTTGTTCATACATTAATATATCTTGAACAAATGCGTCTCTGGGTGTTCTTGGATATCTTCAAGACCACTGAGGGAAATGATGGGCCAGAGCCTTAAGTACGTACATCAAGTAAACGTCTTATCCGTATTCATATTCAACGACGAGTTCGCCGTAGACGTATTTGTATTGGCATCGGCCTTCAGCGACGGGTTAATGATCGTTCGAATCAATTAGCACTGATCACACTGGAAGGAACTACATAGGTCTCGCATTACCACTTTAATAGTCAAGGTTCAACGTAAGCCAGTTTCTTCCGTTGCCTCCATTTCTTTTTCGCTTTCTCCCAAACCTGCACAGATTTGGCATCAAGTAATAGCCTGCGATGAACCATACTGCAACATTTCAAGTCGGTACATGTCAAGCTCAAACTTCTATGTCAAAGGTTAGCTTCATTTATTAGTTAGCGATATTGAAGCGATATCGACCGAACGCGAGGTTCGGCTGTTTTCGCATCAATTTCCATCAAATGAGCGTCATTCGACGTGTCTTCCTATGCAGTATCAGAAGGCTAAGCAATCAAATTATTTTTCAAGGACAAAGGCCAAGCTGATACCTTGGTCGCTAATTTTTTTCTCGTTTTTTTTTCTCGGTGGGTAATTTTTTAACTTCGGTTGCTAATTTTTATTTTTATCTCAAACTTATCCAAATTTGGTATCAACCAATAACCTGTAGTGAACACTCGAGTAACATTTCAAACCGGAACATGTCAATGTCAAATGCTTGATTAAGTTCTTCGATATTATCGCGTTGCGTTGCTCTGGCTTCATTTGCAGAAAATGGATGGCATTCGTGTTGTGTCATTCGTGTTGTATTGTTGTACAGTAGCAGAAAGTTGATATTTTGAAATAATTTGGATGGCTCAAAATTCAATCTGATTTCTTCAATCACCTCACATTTTGTTCTGGCTTTCGCCCAACCCTAGCCAGCTCCATTTCAAACCGGAGCATGTCAAGATCAAAGGTTTGACTAAGTTCTTCGATATTATCGCGTTTCGTCGCTATGGCTTCAACTGGCAGCAAATCGATGTCATTCGTGACAACGAATGTACAATCGTGACAATGGATGTCAAGTGACAGCCCATAGTGGACTCTCGAGTAATATTTTAAAACCTGGATATGTCAAGGTGAAACCTCATGGTCAAAGGCTAGTGTGGATTTTTCGAAGTCCTCCCGATTCGTCGCTATGGGTTCAATTTACACCAAGTGGATGCCATTTGACGTGACTTGTGCCGTATTATAATGTTGCCCAATAATGCTAATTTATAAGGTCAAAGGTCAAACAGATTTCTTTGCTCGTCTCGCTATTTTTTATTCGCCCTAACCTACTCACATCTTGTATCAAGGAATAGCTCGTGGTGCACTTCAAGCAACAGTTCAAACCGGGACATGCAAATGGTACTCTAACACATTGCTCAGCAATCACATGAATTTTCAAGGTCAAAGGTCGAACTAATTTTTTCGATCGCCCCACGTTTCTTCGTTTTCTCCTAAAGCTACCCATGCTTAGCAGCAAGGGAATGCCCGCGGGCAACCCTGGAGTAACATTTCGACTCAAGACACGTCAGATCATGCCTCAAGGTCAAAGGTTGGTTAAATTTTCAAAGTCCTCGCGTTTCGTGGTTACAGCTTCAATTTGCATTACTTGGGTGTCATTCGACGTGGCTTACCATAAGGTATTATAATGTTGAGATACTGAAATGATTTAAAAGGTGTTGGAAATCCGGCGTTTGTACAATGATTGAGTGTAAAAGGAATAGGAGGGTCAAATCTATTTTTGTTTGCAGCCGTTTTTAAAGCAGGCACTCGTAGCTTATATGATTAGGGGCTCCCCAAGAATTCTTTCGTAACCTGGTCGGACGGTGCTCTCATCGCTGTTTTCTAATTTACACTGCCATATTGCCGTTCCGGACATATAAAATATAAAAGTTTTTCAACTTGCCGCATTCTTCTTAATGGTTCAACAGAAGCTGTCAATTTTTCAAGAGTAGCCACATGTGAATCCGCACAATTGCATAAATAGCTGGAGTCATAACCGCGTGAGAGCAATGTTGTAATCAGGAGTAGATCCAGGAGTTGTTATGGGGGCACTTGTCTGGAGGGGCGTCATTTCTTTGGAGCGGCGCCACTGCGAAAGTACATGAGGGGTGACTCTGGACGAAAAATTCGAGGGGGTGAGTTGCTCTTGGACCTTCCTGAAAAACTCGGTCTTTTAATTTCATTGGGGCGCTTCCGGATGAAAAAAAATTCAAGCTGGTACACTGGATCCTTTTCAGAGAGACGCCTTTTCCTGGCCTGGGGACGCCACCTTCCACGTGGGGGTACATGCCCTCGGTGCTACACCCGTTATCCTTCCTGGTTGTCACTGCATCGAAATGTGTGCCAGGAAAGCAGGGAAACATGGAAAAAGTAATTGTAGGGCCATATTTTTACCATAAAGCCATCGTCCAATATTTTATGTTTTTCCTGCTACGAAAGGGCAGCGTCATACTTACAGCATTGCTCTATGGTGATCGTTGAATCGGGTTCAGCACATACGACATAAAACTAAATGTTCATAGCCAGTGCTAAGTAGAATAGCTTAAAATGTTGATGCTCTTTTAAAAATATCCTTTTCAACAGTAGTAAATCTGAAAATTGTAATACATTGAAATCGAATTGAAGTGGCTGAAAATGACATTGAAGAAGTGGCTTAATTCCAAGGATTCTTCTTTTGGGGGACGGCAGGCCCCTCTATCCTGTTCAAACTTGCCGCGTTCCTGATTTGGCCCCCCCCCACAATTTCGAATCCGTGGTTAAATCCATGCCTAATTGTACGTAAGTACATGTGCATATGTGCAGATGTGTGCATGTGTATGTGCGTAAATGTGTATGGATGCATATTTGTGTATGTGCATGCATGTGCACGTTAGTATATATGTATGTATGCATATTTGCATAGATGATGTGTGAGTGCACATGTGCATCTATCTGAAGCATGTGTATTTGCGCATGTTTCATGCGTGTGCATATAAAGGCATAAAGACATAAAAGATTAGTGCAACTATGAGCCACAAGGGCCCTTCTTGGTTGCACTCTGTACACTGAACCAGTTGCCCACCAAATCTGTCAATCAGCCCTCCCTGTGATACTGAAAAGCAAGCCCTCTATTCTTATAATGATTGTCTATGCTATTTTTAAAGATGTTCAATGTGCTGCTACTGACAATGTTTTCTGACAGCTGGTTCCAGTGTTCCACTACCCTGTTGGTGAAAAAAGTTTGCCTTAACCTTGTTCTGCTGTGGCTAACTTTAATTTTGAATTTATGACCTCTAATTGCATCATTTCTGTTCAATTCAAACATTTCCCCAAGGTATCCCCTCTCCAGACCATGGAAAAATTTAAAGACCTAGATGAGATCTCCTCTCAGCCTTCTACATCTAAGTGAAAACATATTCAATTTCTTCAATCTTTCCTCATATGTCAGGTTGCTTATGCCATTAACCATTTTTGTAGCCCTCTTTTATACTCTCTCTCTCTCTCTCTAAAAGCCAACAATCTTTTTTTCATAGCTAGGAGACCAAGCTTGGATGCAGTATTCCAAATGTGGCCTGACGTATGCACAGTAAAGCTTCCTGATCACTTCCTCACTTCTGTATGATACATTCCTATTTATTGCCCCGATCATTCTCAGTGCCTTCTTCCTGGCTTCCTTGGTCTGTTCTGATGCCCCCAGTTTTGTGTTTAGAATAACACCTAAATCCTTCTCCTGTTGGGTCACTGATAGCACTTGGCCACCATCAAGTATGGAGCCTTCATATGCTGCTTACCTACATGCATGATTTTGCACTTATCAAAATTAAATTTCATTTGCCATTCTTCGGACCACTTCACAAGTTCGGCTAAGTCTTTTTGCAGCGAGATATGCTCATCTTGACCTGTTATTGCCCTAAAGACCTTCAAATCATCCGCAAATTTCACAACTTTCCTGCTTAGGCCACTTTCAATGTTATTTACAAATATGATGAACAGTAGTGGCCCCAGTACTGACCCCTGGGGGACTCCACTAAGAACATTTCGCCATGATGACTTTGTACCATTTAGCATCACTCTTCGCTGTCTATCTGAAAGCCACAACTCGATCCATTTTAAGATGCTACCAGCAATACCATGGGACTGAAGCTGTATCATTAGCCGTTTATGGGGTAACTTGTCAAAGGCCTTACTAAAGTCAAGATATGCTACATCAACCTGATTTACCTGATCAAATTGTTCTGTGGCGAAGTTCAAAAAGTCCAAGAGGTTTGTGAGACACGATCGTTCTTTTCTAAACCCATGTTGAGTATCTTGAATCAATCTGCTACCTTCCAGATAACTAACTATTCTATCCTTGATAATTGATTCGAGTACCTTGCAGACTAGGGATGTGAGACTTATTGGCCTATAGTTTTCAACTTTCCCTCTTTCTCCTTTCTTGAAAATAGGAACTACATTTGCCCTTTTCCAATCGGTTGGAATTTCATTTTGTGAAACTGATGTACAAAATATTATACTAAGTGGAAATGCCAGTTCCTTTTCAGTTTCCCGCAACACCCTAACATAAATATCATCATGTCCTGCTGCCTTGTTTGGCTTTATTTTCCTGATATGATTGTAAACAGCATCACTATCAATGAAATCAACATCATTTGTCAGATCCCATGTCACTGAACTATGGTGTACGGTCGGCAGATTGGTCATATCTTCCAATGTAAACACTGATTTAAACTGCTTGCTCAGCTCCTCAACCATCTCACTATCCCCACCCAATGTAGTCCCGTTTACTTCCAGTGGACCAATTGTGCTAGAAACTTTACTCAACTTGTAGAAACTAAAGAACTTTTTACTGTCCCCATTGCAGTTTCTAGCTAAATCCAGTTCTTTTGCTCGCTTTGCTGCTCTGGTTTTTTGCTTCACAGTGTCTCTAGCTTTTCGATACGCCTTTAGATTAACGACATTTGAGGCTTCTTTAAAGACTCTAAATGCAGTTTTCTTAGCTTTAATTGCTTTTATCAAGTCTGGTGTAAGCCATGCTGGCTTTCCTACCCTTCGTTTGCGTCTTTGCTTTTGGGGGACATGTCTAATCTGAATTTCCTTCAAGTAAGATTTGAACGTTTCCCACATTTCACAGGCATTTAAATTGGATAATTCTTCTTCCCATCTGATGGCACTTAAAGCCGCTCTCATGCAGTCAAAGTCTGCTCTGTTGAAATTTGGAACCTTTACCAAATTATCCTTGATAATTTCCCCTACATGTCCTTGAATCTAACTATGTTATGGTCACTTCTTCCCAGAGTTTCGCCTACAGTCAAGTCTTGAACCAAGTCACTTAAATCCGAGAATACAAGGTCCAAGAATGAACCATGTCTGGTAGGTTCCGGTACAAACTGGTGTAAGAACATGTCCTCTTCAAAGCATTTCCTAAACATTTTGCATGATTGGGAGCCAACACCAGCATTTTTATAACCTTTTAGATTAAAGTCACCAAGAATAAGGCACTTCCTCTTAAAGTTTCTACTGATTTCCTCACAAATCACCTTGTCAATCTCCAGTTGCTGAGAATGTGGCAGGGTTCCTGATCGGTAGAAAGCTCCTATCCTAAGAGTATTGCTGTTGCCTTTTCCCACAGTGACATCAACCCAAATGGACTCCACAGACACATTTTTATCCCCACCTGCTACTTTTTCAGAACTGAATAAGCTATTCATATAGAGCATTACACCACCCCCTTTCATTGTTGGACCCCTATTGCACGAAAACATATTGTATCCCTGGATCTCATAGTTCTGTAAGTTATCTCCAAAATACCCTTCACTGACCCATGCCTCCGAAATGCAAACAAAATCTGGTTCCTCCTCAGCAACATAACACTTGAACTCATCAAATTTGGAACGGATACTCTGAGCATTAAACATCATACACTTGACAAATGCTTCATAACCACCTTTGGCTTTTTCATACTGAGGAGTTATTTTATCACTAGATGAACTAACACTCTGTCCCCTTGAACTGCTGCTGTCACTATTTGCAGACTTTGAGGTTCTATTGCCTTGGCTGACACTATTGGAATATTCCTGAGTTGGCAATGGAATTTCATCCCTCCCCACCCCATTTCCTAGTTTCCCTGAAGGACATGCTCGTACACTTTGCCTAACACATGGACCCCCTTCTCAGAGATGGTTGGTTGGTTGGTGTGCTTGTGCTTGCACCTGGATCAAACTTCTCCCTTTTCCCCCTCATAATACATTTCACTTCGTGACCCCAGGAGTTACTTGGTATTACTAGCTTACTTGGTAGTTGGAGTGTTTTTGGTGTTTTGCTATTACTACTACTACTATTATTTCTACTAATAACTGGTGGTGGGCTATCCGCAAACAATAAGACAACAAAAAAGGATGCAGCCAGTTATAGTGAACTGGAGGTATCCAGAAAATGCCGTGTGTATTGGTATCTTGAAGCATTTCTAAGTTGGCTGTCCTAACTTTTGAATAGCTGACCATAGTAAATCCCAATATCAATCAAGCCTGTAATAGTGCGTCTATGCAAGTTTAATAGGCTAAGGTTTCGTAGTGCTAAGTTTTTCGGTTCGGTGCTAAGGTTTCGTAGTGAGCTTTGTTCATGAAAATACGCTTAGTTTGCAGTTGGTATTTTATATTGTTTATTTTGCGCTATTTTGAGAGTGTTACTAATTTCCTGTCAACACTTCATCTCCAGAAAAGTCAATAAATTGGCTGTCTCGATGCCTGAGTTCGATCGGGCATCATCCGCATACCTGTAGCATCTGGCCCAGCTAAGCAGCTGGCACTCAATATGGAGTCCCAGCTCAGCCAAATACAACCGGCCGTCCTCCCGTTTGTGATCCAGCTCTTCCAGCAGCACCCCTCCAAACCTAGCCCACTCTCCTCCAGACGCCAAGCATCCCTTTCATCACGTCTACACGCGGTGCCTGTGGGTTGCGTCGCGGCCCAACCCGCTAGCACAGCGTCAGCAGCAGGCGTTCGGTGACAGTTTTGAGAGCTATGAGACGGGCCAGGCGGCGGCATACTTCAGCTATGAGACGGGCCAGCCGGGCGGTGGCGCCTCGCCGTGTCGGCCACCGCCGGGTTCCAGTGTTGGCCGCCTTCCAGCGTCGCTGCCGGAATAGACGGGGGCGGTCCGGCGGTGGCGACCGACCGACCACCTCGCGACACTTTCGGCGCCCTCGCCACACGAGAGCTCTCTTGTCACACCAGAGCTCTCTCGCCACACCTCTCTCGCCACACCAGAACTACCTCGCCACACCAGAGCTCCCTCGCCGCACCAGAGCTCCCTCGCCACACCAGAGCTAACTCGCCACACCAGAGCTCCCTCGCCACACCAGAGCTCCCTCGCCACACCTCTCTCGCCACACCAGAACTACCTCGCCACACCAGAGCTCCCTCGCCGCACCAGAGCTCCCTCGCCACACCAGAGCTAACTCGCCATACCAGAGCTCCCTCGCCACACCAGAGCTCCCTCGCCGCACCAGAGCTCTCTCGCGTCCCGGCATCACGTGCTGCGCTGCCGTTACCGCGCGACAAATTGGCGCTGATCGACGGTCGCCAGTCGAGTTATCGTTCTCATAGCCCCTTCATGGCAAGCCGCTGTGCCAAGCGGACAATTAGGTATTAAAGTATGGGGCGAGGATGGCGGAGTGGTAAGGATGTTAAGCTCCGGGCACCAAATGTCCCGGGTTTAGCACTCGCACCACTCGAGACATTTCACAATCCCGGGTCCCACCGGCGAAACAATGTGGGCGACGCCATTAGCCATGATCGTGCATAAAGATCGTCGAGAACCAACCAATAAATAATAATGATAATAATACTAATAGGTATCGATGCAAAAAATGTGCATGGTCATTTGTCTGGGATCATACAATGCACTAGCGCAAAACGCTGTGTGGCAATAAATGAGTGCCGTTGACGAGGAGCCATATATGCTGTCTTATCCGAAAAAAGAAACTATAGGAATGACTGTTATTATACTTCGCTCTGATTCGTCATCCGGTCCCACGGATGTGTGTTGCGGTTTGATAATTGTCGCAGAAGTCATGTGCGATTTCCTTATTGATCCTGGATTTATTCCAAGATATATTCACGTGATGCTCGTGCGGGGCTTGGCGCCAGGTATCATCATGCACTGTTGGTAGGGTCAATGGTGTACCCAGGAAGCTAGTTCGGAGCGCACGCTCTCAAATGAAAAGCTAAAAATGGGTCTGAATGAGGTCAGGGTCCGCGATGAAAACCGAACATGCAATATCACTAATAAACATGCACGCTTTTAGGTCGGGGGAGCAAAGGTGATATGGATGCACTATAGGCAATTGCAGAATTGGGAATTGTGGGTATTGCAGCCGTGCTATAGGGAGTATGGAAATGAAGGTAGGCAAGAGCAGAAAAGATCAGATCAAATGAGGTTCGCTTAGGTCAGGTCAGGTCTTGTTAGGTCAAGATAGGTTAGGTCGTGTTAGGTTATGTTAGGTTAAGCTATGTTAGGTCAGATTAGGTTACATTAGGCTATGCTATGATAGGCTAGAATATATTTGGCTAGGATATATTTGGCTAGGATATATTTGGCTAGGATATATTTGGCTAGGATATATTTGGCTAGGATATATTTGGCTAGGATATATTTGGCTAGGATATATTTGGCTAGGATATATTTGGCTAGGATATATTTGGCTAGAATATATTTGGCTAGGTTAGGATAGTATAGGGTAGCTAATTTTCAGCTGTCTGGTTTAGAATCCGCTCGGATAGGGGACAGACGGAGGGTGCAATGTCCACGGTGTATGTGTTAGCTATGCATTGAGGTACTTTTGCGAATTTGAACACACCAGCATGGCAGTGGGGTTGGTGTGCATCTAATAAACAAGCATGCCTGAAGGTCGAGGAAGCAAAGGTGATATGGATGTCATATTTGCATCTATAGAAAAATATGTCACAAATGTGTTTATCAGCGCAACAAGGCAGAAGATCAACCAGGCAGAGTGCCCGAGTCCGTTTTGCTGAGACCAAATAGATTGAAAATTAACATTTTCTTTGTCACAATTTGATCATTGTACGATCCTTCAGTTCTTTAGCTATAAGCACTTCAGGCCTTGAACAATCTGGGCCACGACCAGAATTCGCCATCTCGCATGGATTCCATACACCCATCGAAGTGCTACGGATAGCCATTGGTCTGTGCCGAGAACTAGACTACGCCGTCGCTTCCAGGCTGGTTATGCGACAAGAAGCGCGCCAGGCCGCGCGCTGCTCGGTCTGACGGGGTCCGGTGAGCCGGAACTGGCCCGGGACGGTCCGTCTGACGGTCCGGTCAGCCAGAACTGGCCCGGGACGGTCCGTCTGACGGCCCGGTCAGCCAGAACTGGCCCGGGACGGTCCGTCTGACGGTCCGGTCAGCCGGAACTGGCCCGAGACGGTCCGTCTGACGGTCCGGTGAGCCAGAACTGGCCCGGGACGGTCCGTCTGACGGTCCGGTCAGCCAGAACTGGCCCGGGACGGTCCGTCTGACGGTCCGGTCAGCCGGAACTGGCCCGGGACGGTCCGTCTGACGGTCCGGTCAGCCGGAACTGGCCCGGGACGGTCCGTCTGACGGTCCGGTCAGCCAGAACTGGCCCGGGACGGTCCGTCTGACGGTCCGGTCAGCCGGAACTGGCCCGGGACGGTCCGTCTGACGGTCCGGTCAGCCAGAACTGGCCCGGGACGGTCCGTCTGACGGTCCGGTCAGCCGGAACTGGCCCGGGACGGTCCGTCTGACGGTCCGGTCAGCCAGAACTGGCCCGGGACGGTCCGTCTGACGGTCCGGTTAGCCGGAACTGGCCCGGGACGGTCCGTCTGACGGTCCGGTCAGCTGGAACTGGCCCGGGACGGTCCGTCTGACGGTCCGGTTAGCCGGAACTGGCCCGGGACGGTCCGTCTGACGGTCCGGTCAGCCGGAACTGGCCCGGGACGGTCCGTCTGACGGTCCGGTCAGCCGGAACTGGCCCGGGACGGTCCGTCTGACGGTCCGGTCAGCCGGAACTGGCCCGGGACGGTCCGTCTGACGGTCCGGTTAGCCGGAACTGGCCCGGGACGGTCCGGTGTCAGCAGTACATCACACGAGGCCCAAGTCCGCTGACTGGTGTGGCGACAACACCGGGATGGAATACCGGGATACGCATCCCATGGGATACCGGCATGGGATGGGATACCGAGAACGAAGTGCCGGGAGCGGCATGAACGAACGAACTAACATTCCTATGTTGCTTCCTGGGAAGAAAATGCATGACCGAGCTTGTAATGCAAACCTCGAAATTATCAGCACTGTAAATTGCTGAGCGTGCACCTGTCGCGCCTGCGCATGCGACTCGCCCGTTTTGCACGAAGGCATTGCGGGACAGCATACCAGCCGGGTATGTTTTCATCGACAGTCGGCTCGAAAGCGGCTGCCTCGGCGGCGGAGTTCCACTCGGGGTGAATTTGTCGTCAGCCGACACCTATCCACGAGGTGGCAACAGCCGGGGAGAGTTCGCTGTGCCACGAATGAGCAAAAATATTAGTCGGGGCGATTCGGAAACTGTGCCAAATTTAGCGCGAGCGGGAAAACAAGGGCCAATTTGAAGCCAATCTGTTGGCATGCAACGTCAATAGAATCAATGTAAAGCCGCCAAAAGTTGGGAGGGAGTGCGCAATCCCTCTTCCCACAGCCACCATCCCACCGCCTCTTCCCTGTTCTAGCGCCCTTGGGAAACACAAAGATACATCTAACTTGGTTATTTCCATTCCGACGCCTCCTGTTTAATGAATAAAGTCTCCAAGAAAGTGTATGGACCACAGCCAGCCCTGCTTTCCCAACGCCCATAAACCATCCTTCCTGCACATGTGACGTGATGTCATCATGTCTAAGTCGTCATTTTTTTCACATTATTTGCACGAAACTGTATTTTGACATTTTTTTTTCACCAGAGATAACATTGCCAATCATGCATGGGAACCAACTAAGGAAAATTATATCTGAGTTCATACTTGAACGAAACATCTCGCACGATGCATACATTTCGCATTGAACAAGAAAAAACGCATCCATTGGTGTAAATGTGTACATTTATACCTAGTTCAACTCTTGTGGAGAACTACGGATGTTGCTAACCAAACTGTTAGATATTTGTATTTCAGAATCACTGTGTGTCTAGGTCGATGCACCAGCGTGAGCAATCGCTGGAGGTGTGTGCTGCAGGTGATGACTCTAGTGCGGATCGAGGGGCACGACTACATGTAGTTGTCTATTCGTGTGGAAGACAATTAGATTAGACATTTTGCTTATTTATTTATAAAAAAAAGAAACAAAACAAAAACAAATACAATTGTTTAATAGTTTCTGCTTTTCTTGAGGTACTCAGATAATTAACTAACAGTATAGGGGGTAGCGATTTATAGTGAATGATAGTTGGCTTTTTTGTCGGTTGTTTAGCGAGTTAATTTGAAACTAAATCTAGGCATAAGCTGCAGCGTTTAGGATGGTTTCGACCAGGATGCAGGCACTAGAGGAAGAGATTAGGACCCTTAAGGCAGAGCTTTCCAAGCTCAAGGCTGCCCTTGTTGGACAGGGTATGCAAGATCAAGCAACAAGGGGTCACTCCGTAGCTGGGACATCATATGCCCAGGTGATCGCAGGCCACCAGGTAGCTGAGGCTTCCCCTACTGTGGAGGTGGCTGGGATCTCTCGAGAGGGGAGTGTTAATAGTGAACAGAGGAGGGGTAGTTCTGGTAGGTCACAGGAGGGGAAGTGGCATGAGGTCAGGGGGTGGACGATTTGGGGACGCGAACCTAAGGAAAGGGTCAGTGAGTGGCAGGTGGCAAGTGGTAGGAGCGGGAGGAAGTTTAGCCGAACGGCCCAGCGGGCAGGCATATTAACATCAAATATGTTTCAGGCATTGGATGACTGCCCCCAGGATAGTAGTAGTAAGGAGTCAGTGCTGGTCCTTGGAGACTCTCGTGTGCGACATTTAGAGCGGGTATTTTGTAAAGGCAGGAGGGACAGAAGGTGCATCACCAGGCCTGGTGCCAAGGTGAAGGACCTGGTACCTGTGGTGGCACAGGTCACCAGTGATCACCAGTTTAACACAGTCATAGTGCATGTAGGGGTAAATAACATAGGTCATGCTAGGAGTGAGGAGGTTCTGCGGGAGTACAGGGCCCTTCTGGCCACCCTGAAGGGTACCAATAGAGTCAATGTAACAGCAATTTTGCCTAGGGCTAGAGCCTCCCCTGAGTAGAGCTCTAGGGCACTGGCAGCTAACGCCAGGGTAGGAAAGCTCTGCCATGAGCTAGGTTTTACATTTGTAGACGAGTAGAGCAGGTTTTATGCATCGTGGGACCTCTATCAGAGGGATGGCCTGCACTTCTCTGAGAAGGGGGTCCATTTGTTAGGCAAAGTGTACGAGCATGTCCTTCAGGGAAGCTAGGAAATGGGGTGGGGAGGGAGGAAATTGCATTGCCAACTCAGAAATATTCCAATAGTCTTAGCCAAGGCAATATAACGTCAAAGTCTGCAAATAGGGACAGCAGCAACTCAAGGGGACAGAGTGTTAATTCATCTAGTGATAAAAGAACTCCTCAGTATGAAAAAGCCAAAGGTGGTTATGAAGCATTTGTTAAGTGTATGATGTTTCATGCTCATCCGTTCCAAATTTGATGAGTTCAAGTGTTATGTTGCTGAGGAGGAACCAGATTTTGTTTACATTACGGAGGCATGGGTCAGTGAAGGGTATTTTGGAGATAACTTACAGGACTATGAGATCCAGGGAGACAATATGTTTTCGTGCAAGAGGGGGTCCAGCAATGAAAGGGGGTGGTGTAATGCTCTATATGAATAGCTTATTCAGTTCTGAAAAAGTAGCAGGTGGGGATTAAAATGTGTCTGTGGAGTCCATTTGGCTTGATGTCACTGTGGGAAAAGGCAACAGCAATACTCTTAGGATAGGAGCTTTCTACCGATCAGGAACCCTGCCACATTCTCAGCAACTGGAGCTTGACAAGGTGATTTGTGAGGAAATCAGTAGAAACTTTAAGAGGAAGTGCCTTATTCTTGGTGACTTTAATCTAAAAGGTTATGAAAATGCTGGTGTTGGCTCCCCATCATGCAAAATGTTTAGGAAATGCTTTGAAGAGGGCATGTTCTTACACCAGTTTGTATCGGAACCTATCAGGCATGGTTCATTCTTGGACCTTGTATTCTCGGATTTAAGTGACTTTGTACAAGGCACATGTAGGGGAAATTATCAAGGATAATTTGGTAAAGGTTCCAAATTTCAACAGAGCTGACTTTGACTGCATGAGAGCGGCTTTAAGTGCCATCAGATGGAAAGAAGAATTCTCCAATTTAAATGCCTGTGAAATGTGGGAAAAGTTCAAATCTTACTTGAAGGAAATTCAGATTAGACATGTCCCCCAAAAGCAAAGACGCAAAAGAAGGGTAAGAAAGCCAGCATGGCTTACACCAGACTTGATAAAACCAATTAGGGCTACGAAAACTACATTTAGAGTCTTTAAAGAAGCCTCAAATGTCGTTGATTTAAAGGCGTATCGAAAAGCTAGAGACACTGTGAAGCAAAAACCCAGAGCAGCAAAGCGAGCAAAAGAACTGGATTTAGCTAGAAACTGTAATGGGGACAGTAAAAAGTTCTTTACTTTCTACAAGCTGAGTAAAGTTTCTAGCACAATTGGTCCACTGGAAGTAAATGAGACTACATTGGGTGAGGATAGTGAGATGGTTGAGGAGCTGAACAAGCAGTTTAAATCAGTGTTTACATTGGAAGATATGACCAATCTGCCGGCCGTACACCATAGTTCAGTGTCATGGGATGTGACAAATGATGTTGATTTCATTGATAGTGATGTTGTTTACAATCATATCACGAAAATAAAGCCAAGCAAGGCAGCAGGACCGGATGATATTTATGCTAGGGTGTTGCGGGAAACTGAAAAGGAAGTGGCATTTCCACTTAGTATAATATTTTGTAGATCAGATTCACAAAATGAAATTCCAACCGATTGGGAAAGGGCAAATGTAGTTCCTATTTTCAAGAAAGGAGAAAGAGGGAAAGTTGACAACTATAGGCCAGTAAGTCTCACATCCCTAGTCTGCAAGGTACTCGAATCAATTATCAAGGATAGAATAGTTAGTTATCTGGAAGGTAGCAGATTGATTCAAGATACTCAACATGGGTTTAGAAAAGGACGATCGTGTCTCACAAACCTCTTGGGCTTTTTGAACTTCGCCACAGAACAATTTGATCAGCGAAATCAGGTTGATGTAGCATATCTTGACTTTAGTAAGGCCTTTGACAAGGTACCACATAAACGGTTAATGATACAGCTTCAGTCCCATGGTATTGCAGGTAGCATCTTAAAATGGATAGAATTGTGGCTTTCAGATAGACAGCAAAGAGTGATGCTGAATGGTACAAAGTCATCATGGCAAAATGCTCTTCGTGGAGTCCCCCAGGGGTCAGTATTGGGGCCACTACTGTTCATTATATTTGTAAATAACATTGAAAGTGGTCTAAGCAGTAAAGTTGTGAAATTTCCGGATGATTTGAAGGTCTTTAGGGCAATAACAGGTCAAGATGAGCATATCTCGCTGCAAAAAGACTTAGACGAACTTATGAAGTGGTCCGAAGAATGGCAAATTTAATTTAATTTTGATAAGCGCAAAATCATGCATGTACGTAAGCAGCATATGAAGGCTCCATACTTGATGGGCGGCCAAGTGCTATCAGTGACTCAACAGGAAAAGGATTTAGGTGTTATTCCAAACACAAAACTGGGGGCATTAGAACAGACCAAGGAAGCCAGGAAGAAGGCACTGAGAATGCTCGGGGCAATAAATAGGAATGTATCATACAGAAGTGAGGAAGTGATCAGGAAGCTTTACTGTTCGTACGTCAGGCCACATTTGGAATATTGCATCCACGCCTGGTCTCCTAGCTATTAAAAATATTGTTGGCTTTTAGAGAGAGTGCAAAAGAGGGCTACAAAAATGGTTAATGGCATAAGCAACCTGGCATATGAGGAAAGATTGAAGAAATTGAATATGTTTTCACTTAGATATAAAAGGCTGAGAGGAGATCTCATCGAGGTCTTTAAATTTGTCCATGGTCTGGAGAGGGGATATCTTGGGGAAATGTTTGAATTGAACCGAAATGATGCTATTAGAGGTCATAAATTAAAAATTAAAGTTAACCACAGCAGAACAAGGTTAAGGCAAACTTTCTTCACCAACAGGGTAGTGGAACACTGGAACCAGCTGCCAGAAAACATTGTCAGTAGCAGCATAATGAACATCTTTAAAAACAGCATAGACAATCATTATAAGAATAGAGGGCTTGCTTTTCAGTATTACAGGGAGGGCTGATTGACAGATTTTGTGGGCAACTGGTTCAGTGTACAGAGTGCAACCAAGAAGGGCCCTTGTGGCTCATAGTTGCACTAATATTTTATGTCTTTATATCTTTATGTGACGTGGCTGCTGCGGAGGCCGAGACCGAGCGGCAGAGGTGAAAAAATAGTCGCAAATTCCACTAACGAATTTTCCTCCATATCTTTTCCACCACTCCAAAGATTGTGTCCCGTGAAGTCCTTTGTTTTTGCCCGCTATAATTCCATGTTTTGCAGTAGTTTTGCTGAATATAATCTAATTTTTACTTATAGCTTTTATTATACAAACATTTTGTAACATATTATAGATGTATTTAACCTGATATTTGCATGGTGCAGCGTGCACTATGCAGACTGATTACACACTTTGAAACAAATGATTGATTTTGCATCTGTGAGTTAGCTGAATGTCGATACCATGATACCCATAGTTAGTTTTGTGCCAGTAGGTTGCATTTGCTGTTCATCTGTGAATATCATTATTTTCCCATAATTCAATGCATTTGGTAGCAATACAAAATTTGTCGTGCCGATATTTGGGTCCCTTTGACCATTTTTGGAAGAATTTGGCCTCCTTTTCAAAAAGTGACGAAGCCTTAACACGCGACCTGGAGGGCCTCTGAAAATAACGCGCACTGGAGGGGGGGGGGGGCGGATTCCGCCGCCCCCATAAGATTTCAGCTCCTATGAAGGCTAGAGAAAGGAAATTCACTGCGTGGATGGGCACGATAGTGAACTCTGTTGTGTGCAAAGTTCATGACCTTAGGTCAATATCTTCAAGGTCAAATGAGGTCAAAATAGCAAAATTTTCTGCTTTTGCGTGGCTTGGCTTGTCACTTTTATGGATCGCTGTGGTTGTGTTTAAATGATCCAAAATTGGCATCAATGATGTTTTGGACATTACTAATGATGCAATACAGATGTCAGATCCGCCATTTGACCTCAGGTCACCTATGTAGGATCACTTTATCAGGTCATTACCTGCTCCAGTTACCGGAACCGGGCTCCCATCCCGACTGCTCCGTTGGGCGACTCGGCACAATGGGCTTCGCAAATAAAGGAGTGAAATACATGAATAAAGTTTGGAAATGCTTAGGCACACAATGACAAACAGTAGATTTCGGGATATATATGGAGTAACATGTAAAGTGACATCAATCGCATGACAGTCATTTGCATTTATGGCACATTCCAGTTGACCAAGTTTGGTTCCATTAACTTATCATGAACTTGACCTGACTTGACCTCGGCGACCTAACAGGACTTTTAAATTATATAGCATAACAATATGCATCAAACAAATCGCTAGTGTTGTCAAGAACACTTTCCTATTGCCAATATACGGGAAGCGCATCAGCGCCGATTTTTGTGGTCTGGCGCTGCGAATTGTTTTTATTTTAACAATTTTTTTTTCGGTCCATACCCCCTCTAGGGCGTGTGTTAACCGGTTATGAACCTGACCTAACTTGAAAACATCTTGGCCGATTTCCACTTTTCTTGCTTTAAACAATGCGCCGGTCATTTCTAAGCAGGTACGCGAAACATTTGGCGTATATCGGCCAGTACAATATGGAGTTATGTATGAAAAATCGGAAGGATTGGCGGATTTCGCCATACCCCCTCTAGGGCGTGTGTTAACCTGTTATGAACCTGACCTGACTTGACCTCGGTGACTTGACATGACTCTGAAACAATGTAGCATGACAATGTTCATCAAACAAGGCGCTAGTTTTGCCAAGAACACTTCCTTTTTGCTAATATACGGGAAACGCATCGGCGACGATATTTGTGATCTGGCGCTGATAAAATTAATTGACCTTAGCGACCCCTAACTCGAAAACTTTTCGGTCCATTTTCATTTGTCTTACTTCAAACAACGCGCCGGTCATTTATTGGCAGGTACACAAATAATGGCACATATCGGCCGGTAAAATCTGGAATTATCTACGAAAAACCTGAAGGGTGGGCGGATTTCGCCCCCCCCCCCCTCCAGGGCGCGTGTTAATACTCTACTTGTTGTTCCACAACTCCGAATTGTATTCTCCAGCTTGTATGCTTTTTATCCCTTAAGTTTTTGGGCTCCGACATCAGTAGTTTTCTATTCTCCAGAATTTGTTTTTGGGGAGGGGGAAAATTTTTTTTTAGGTGGGGGTTCCGATGCCATTTGTCTATTCTACGACTATACGGTCAGGAATACCTCTTTTCATTCTCCGACTCCAGGTCAGCGAACCACTTTTCCCACACTGGTTGGCTACCTAGCAGTGAACTGGCACAAATGCTTCGCACCAGAAAAACATGAGGGGAACACTCAACAATTACTGTCATTTGCTTCCTGGAAAACATTTCTTATCATACTCCATTCAGCTGCACTGACATGCTGTCACACAACTTACCTGTTCTACAGGAGTATAGCTTGCAAAACTCGCTCCCGATTCAAAGTCATAATTTTTACTCTGGCGTCTTGAAGACCTCCATGCCTCCTCTTGTTGTGTATCCTAAAGCTGTCGGGCCTCCCATTAAATGTACATCCCGGATATCCACAACGCACTTTCTGTTCAGAAGGGGAGAGCTTCTTCCCAGCTCTCTTCAGATTCGGCATAATATGATTATCTTACTACCTGTTCTCACAGCACCTTCACAAAAACCATGAAACTCCCAAAACGGGTAACACGTAAGTACCGTGGTCAACATACTTCAAGGTCTTAAACCTAAGCTGGGTACAGATCCAATTGTTGGCGGTTCCCTCTATCATCTGGTTTAATTATCAATATTTTTTTTCAACCTAAGCGGTGTGATATATCTTCGGTTGTAATACAGTTTATCTGCATAAGATATAGAGTATGGACTATTTGCAAATCAATGCATGTTCTTTATAATGATGCATGACGTCAGAATAGCGTGGCTCACTAGTGACACTTCGGTGCAAACAGCCGGAGGTAATCCAGTTGATACGTGAAAACGTGAAAACACACTTAACCGGAAAATACTCGTGAGAAAATACGAAAAAGGGATGCAAGATAAGCGAGGGAAGCAATAAGCGCGAGCTGAAGAAAAAAAATGTACAGTTGTGAAAAACCATCTTACAAATAACATGAACCTGTATCTAATATACAAATTTTATAATAACAACCCTGCATTCATTCTTCCTATTTTTTACCAGAATCTCTTCCCCACCATCGTTGGCAGTGTTTCGCCTGTACATTTTGAAATTTATGGCTTCAAACAAATGAAATGAGAATGGAAATGTCATTTTCACGACTTACCGGAAACGCAAAAAAATAATATACAACCGGACGGCACACAGTTTTGACATTCTAGCGACTGTGTTTCACTCAAAAGCCTTCCCACCAATTTCCACCATAGGCTATTTCCGGTGGAGAGTTGCCGCTGCCGAAGATTTTTTTGTACTACGTTAATAAACTCCCTTACATGCAAAAAAAATTAATGCCTGTCTTGGGGGAAATGGGACGGATGGGGAGAAAATTGCAATTTATTTTGGGCGATTTTATTTCGAGGAATTCGGCAGGTTTTTTTTCGAGAAGTCGGAAGTAATATTTTTCCGAAGCTCAAATCAAACCAGCAGTTTGTTTCTTCCTAGTCTCCGGGGACCAGTTCCCACCACGGAGGAAGAGCCCGCAACGGTAAATTTCCACCGTCGTACGTTGCCATGTTGACAGTTTTTTCCCTCTGCCGGGCGGTTGGCATCACGAAGTGCAATGCCCCAATTTGGTTGTTTCTTTTGATGTGCTTGCAAGTGCTGATAACTTCAATCAGCCTTGGATGTCAGAGGTGTGTTAGATTGCATTTGTAGTACAGCGGTGGCCGTGACTAATTGGCAACGACTTCAGAGTGCTCGATTTGGCATTGTGGGTTACGGGCAGATCAGAGCTGGTTATATGTGCAGTACCATCAAAATCACAAGATCAAGAGCCACACGTTGCTATGTTGGCATGCCATGTAAAGGTGTTATCACATGCGCTGGAGTGGCTGCTAGTATGTTGGAACAGAGATTACGTCTTTGTCACGCATTTTACAGGTTTTGGTTTCTCCTAATCATTACTGTGGCCTCAGAGGACAAGATCCGGCTTGGCGAGGTCTTGGCGCTCGTGCCTGGGATCACCGGGCCCCGAGATCCTCCACACATCCTGGGACCTGTTAGCATTCAGAATAAATAGGAATCGATTTAATTACGACTGGGAAAGCAATGGATAACGTTAAACCAAATGCGTTGTATTCAAATGTGATAAGAACCTGCGGTGTTTTATTTAACGTGGAAGAACTATTGGGAACCCAACAATTATTTACCACCAAAAATTAAAGGAAAGCTCCAGGCCAGATTAGATTCTTTTTCATCACACTAACATTTCTTCATGCAAATAAAATTATCCAAGGGTAAAAAGAATTGGGGAATTAGGAAGCTTCTCGTCAAAACCATTGAAATGAAAATGGAAGATATAAGCGTACACATCCGTCGTATTCGCTACACTTGGTGCGTTTCTATAGTTTATGCCAGGCATATTGGGCTTTGCTAATTGCTCCCACATGATGGTTTTGTGCCATACGATGCGTTATGGAATGTCTCGCATCGGCTTCGACTCAAGCCGATGATGCAATATTCTTTTTAGATGCTGTTCTACTTTGCTTTCGTCTTCTCATCCCTTTTATGACTACCAACGCATATATTTTAATCACGTTTTTCAGTACTCCACATCTTGTGTGCCTTTGTCGCTTTTTTGTAGTCCGACGGTGCTTTTGAGTGACCGGTGCGTTTTTGAAGGCTCCGATGTGGTTTTGTTTTGTCCCCGAGCGTTTAAAAAATAACCATGTCTCTTTTTTTCTGGCCCAGCATGCATTTGGGACTCCCATGTCGTTTTTGTGACCTCAGTGTTCTTTCATGATCCTGCGCATTTTTAGAACCTTCAGTGTATTTTTCTTTGGGGGGGGTTCCAGGTGTAATTATCTAGAGCCCAGTGCATCTATTCAAGACATGTCGTTTTGTTACAATCCGTTAAGGTTTCAGGCCAACGATGTGCTTTCAGGAGTACCCTGTAGCTATTTTTCACCCCAATGCGTTTTTTCTTAATCTGAACGAACGAATATGTGAAATCACCGCGATTTTTCGGAGCCAAACCGCATTTTTTCCGGCCCATGCGTGAGGCTTCAGGGCTCCGGGGTGACTTTTTAAAACTTTTCTGAATTATTTAAATTTGATTTTTTTCTGAATTCGAAGCCCGGGTCCCGGGGCTTCAAGATGCTCTTTTGAAGATTGTACTCAATTTTTCCTGGCCACCGGCGATATTTTTTTTCCCAGTCCAGGCGCGCCCCGGTCTCGGGCAGTACGATTTTGGAGCTCTACACGAGTCTTTGAGGTTGTCGGCGCGATGTGGGCGCTCCAGAACGATTTTATAAGCCTGGATTTATTGTTCTGGGTTCCCACTCGATTTTAGGGACCTGGCTTCATTTTGTTCTCTTCTCGATTCAATTTTTTAGGTCACGGCGACATTTTTGGGTCCCCAGGGGAATTTTTTGGGACCTAGCGCAATTTTCTCGAGCTCCATTTTTATCTAGCATCTTTGGGGTACACCCACCACCTCACAGTGCGGGGAAAATTTCCAATTTTCCCACACCCCTTCGATGTGCCACTGCCTAAAAATGAGTGTCCGAGTTTGCGGTAAAAAGATGGCTCTGATC
Organism: Imbricaverruca yamaguchii; assembly: GCA_034440575.1. Classification (NCBI taxonomy): domain Eukaryota; kingdom Metazoa; phylum Arthropoda; class Thecostraca; family Neoverrucidae; genus Imbricaverruca; species Imbricaverruca yamaguchii. The sequence goes on along the minus strand of JAOTOL010001161.1, from coordinate 162,506 downwards.
CCTATAATTTCCGCAGGGATCAATTAATCCTCATAATCAGCCCTTCCCCCCCCCCCCCTGCATCAATGTCCTCTTCTTGATCTACTTATCGTTGTCACTGTAATGGTATATGACGTCACGTTTAAGTTTATCTATTCTGCTTTATAGCAAATTCGACTTCTTAGGCAACCAGCCGCTTGAACGGAGAATGTCTGATTTGCCGCCCCAGTTCCTAGCTGCAAGTGCTACCAGAATGGAAAAATTCCGGTGTTTTCGATGAAAAAGCAACATAATTGATACGCATCGAATGAACCATCAATAGCATTAGCGGACTTTGGTCCTTCAATACATGATGGTAATCATGTCTCGAAGAATAATACATTGAAATATACACACACGCACACACACACACACACACACACACACACACACACACACACACACACACACACACACACACACAAACACACACAGACACAAACGCACAAACATATATATATATATATATTGTTACAACATGGACCCTCCTGAACCCCCTGGATTGCCCGTTCTCAAACTGAAGGGCGTTACAACCCCAGCCAACTCATCCGGTATATCCAGCCATGTCCGAACTTTATTTCAACAAAAAGGGCAAAACGTAAACGGAGCTGGACCGAGCACCCGCACCTGGAACGGGACGAAGGGCATGAGCCCTCGCCAGGGAGGCGATCCCACCGCCACGGGGAGGCCAAATTGTCATAATCATGTTGTGCATGTGAGAAAACGTTACCAATCGTGCTCTTTGCAGCCGTGCGTGGTGCGGGGTGGAGGTAGAGCCGCGCTACTGCCACTGGTCGGAGCCATAGTCGCGGCCACTACACAGACCGGCAGGGTGTGGGACAGCGGCGCCCCGGGCGGCCGTCGCACCCGACGCTCGTCGGGCGCTGATGCGGTGCCGAGCGGCCGACAGAAATACACGGTCGGTGGGAGGTGCGGCCGCCACCGGAGCCGGCGTCCTGCCAGCTATGGCAGCGGCCGGCCGCCTCCCGCCGCCACCTGTCCGGTACTCGGCTGGGGCCGACCCCATGAGCCGTCCTGCTGCCGGTCGCCACCGGAGCCGGCGTCCTGCCAGCTATGGCAGCGGCCGGCCGCCTCCCGCCGCCACCTGTCCGGTACTCGGCTGGGGCCGACCCCATGAGCCGTCCTGCTGCCGGTCGCCACCGGAGCCGGCGTCCCGCCAGCTATGGCAGCGGCCGGCCGCCTCCCGCCGCCACCTGTCCGGTACTCGGCTGGGGCCGACCCCATGAGCCGTCCTGCTGCCGCGCGACAGCCGTCGGCGCCGTCTCAGAGCGACCAGGCAGGTGGCACGAGCCGACGGCTGGGACAGCTGATGTCATGGTCGGGCCGACAGAAACACTGCCGGCCCGACTTAGTGACCTTTGATCGGGCGTAATGACTGGTGGTCAGATCTTGGGCCTTGACCTGACTTTGGCAGTTATGGTGGCGTATCTTTACCAGGAATATTCTGGTATTTACGATATCCAAGGTATTCGGGATATTCCGAGATGACTCTTGCACATGTTGCTTCGCAATTTGACATCCCCTAGTCTTGCTAAGGGTAGGGGTGTTGAGTCCTAGTCTTGCTAACTCCGAAGCTAGGTGAAATCCATAGGTCAGTGTCAAGTCACAATCTCATTTCAATGAGTTTTATTTAGATGTTCATGGAAGCTTTTGTGATGAGCAAATCGCGCAACATATCAGGAAAAGCGAAATGTTATTATGCAGACAGATGATTAAGCAAGCATTCACAACTAGAAAGTTGTCTCAGATTAGGCACATAGTACAAACGAAGATTTAGACCGGAAAAGTGCATTTTGTGCATATATTTGTGACTACTCAGTATTTTCAATACATCTGAGCGTATATAATGGCGAATTATATCTTCTAATACTGCTTCATAGTTCAAATCGACATCGGGTTAGGTCCATGTGCTATGAAAGCAATGTTCCTATAGTATTTACATCGCAAGTGCCCTTGAGGCTACAATAGAACTACTTCCACGAAAATTACCAAACCAGTGTACTTGTGATTTGTTTACGTGAATATGAGTTGAAATTGTCAAGTTTTTATTCAAAGTAGAACACATTTGGAACACCTTTTTAGAGGAAGCATTTATAGGAAGACATTTGGCTTGACATTCGTGGCACTTCTCACTTTTCCCACTTTTAAATATATTTAATTTTGGACACCCTATTACGGCACCAGGTGCCATATTCCATTGGTCAGTGACCTGTTGCTAAAAGCATTTTGACGTTTAGCTGTCATGCACCTTAACCTTCCTAGTGCGAAATGATGGAAAATATGTGAAATCCTAAATGGAAGAGCATCATTCAGATTGACATCATCTAATGCGTTTTCCATTATAGCATCTCAATCATATGACCCCTATCACATACTTGAGGGAGTATGCATCTAATGCAATAAGCCTCAACCGACATTCTAAGTGTCCAAGGTCACTGCGAAGCATGCTACTTTGGGATGCACTCGCTCTAGCATGCCTATATATCTTTCTATATAATGGGTACAATATTTACCTATACATTCACAATATTCCAAGTGGGGTCGCGAATAGGCTAAGCATGCACAACTTCTCTGCTTTTATATTTCACACTCCCATTAGTGATTCCTAGCATTCTCATTACCCTGTTCCTGGCTGAGCTACATAATGTGTATACCTACTTAACGTCATTTGAAACTGACATGCCTTCATCTTTCTCCTCTTAAAAGTAATTAAGTCCATTACCTCCAATTGTATGTCTAAATAGTTCATCTCTAGACCCCAAAGGGACAACCTTTCACTGATCATAGTTGAAGTGCATCTGTCATATATCGGCCCACTTCTTAGTTCCTCCTAGTCTCGGTAAACACTGCTAGATTCATGCTTATTGTCAGCTAGTCCTATCAGTTTGATGTCATCATGAAATGCAAACACACTATTCCTAAGCCTACCTGAATATTTTTGACAAAGATGATAGATGATTGGACCCACGAGGAGGTCCTGCGGCATTCCACTCAGAATATTATCTGAGCCAGATTTATATCCAATTAATACTACCATTTGGTCCTTTCTCTTAGCCTTGCTTCAATCCAGCCTGGAACATTTCCACCAATCCCGCGCTGCTCCAACTCATGAATTAGACGCTTGTGCTGAACTTTATCAGAATATTTGCTAAAGTATGAGTACACCACATATACCTTGTGTTCATTGTTAACTTCCACAGTCACATGCTCCATGAACTCTGGGAAGTTAGCTAAGTAAGATCTTCCAGTTGAAATTCATTTGTTGACAACGGTGCATTCAGGAATCGTCCTTTGAGGAGGGACACTTGTCTGAAGGGGTGCCCCTGCGAGGATATTTGGAGGAGCGACTTCGGCTGAAAAGTCCGTTCAGCGGAGGGGGTGCACTCGAGCCTTTCTAGAGAGGTCATGTATTCCATGGGGGTGGGCGCATTCTCCCAGTGCCCCCTCTCTATACCCGCCACTGTCTGCTAACTGAGAACCATGTTGGCGGCTCATCACCATGGATATGCAACCGAATGACAGTGGAATACTGCAGTGAGCCTGCACATGGAGATGAGTGAAAATATTCACTCACTTCCATCGAACTGCTTAATTATCACAAGCCCACCAGGCCCTTATTCAACCCTATCAGGCTAACAACATCTTCCTGTCAGCAGCGCTCCTAAAGCGAACCCACACCAGCCAAACCACCCAGACAATACGCGTGGCCCAAACACATCTTCAGTATTGGCACTGAAACGTTGGGAACTTGGCGTGGCAAGCCAGGGTAGGATTTAAGTGGGGTCATCAATCCTTATTCTGACCAGAAAAAGACTTGCCTTGCCTTGCATGTGATTCGCCTCAAGCTATCAGCGGATGGATCAGCCTGAGCGTGCACAGTACAGTGGAACAGTTAGCTACATAGTAAGTCACTACCCGCTGCTTACTTACCTTCCGAAGAGACTTTCTGCATTTCGATTCCAACGAGAAGGACTCTGGTGAGATGTGGGAGAAAGTTGCTTCTTACAATGAATCCACATGCCTGACAGCATGAAATTAAGCATATAAGGTTCAACCTCAGACCATATTAAACCAAATGTCAGCAAATAAAGAAGAAAATTCAAAAGCACTACTTTGGCCTATTCCCAGCATACCGATAGATGCCACGTCGCCTGTGGCCATTTGGTCATGAAAAACAAAGCGTAGGTGGATTCACGTCTGAGGCATGTTTGATACATGCGATTCCACTAATTAATGGAATTGCATTAATTAATTAATAAATAATAACAATAATTCATGCAATTAATCAATCATTACCATCTTTCGGGTCACATCCTCACACCACGTCTTGGGAGAGTCATTACTATACTCCCCCAATTCTAATTTCCAAACAAAGCTTCGCACGAAAATTAAAGAGGTGTAATCGGTAAGTACTCTTCGGGTAGCGCTAGAAACCACCACAATTTCTTAACGTGACGTCACTATGGGGTGTATGAGATCACGACTGACACCATAATTTTGGCTCTGGGGTGTTCATTTTGGAAGATGAAAGAAACGTATTTTGAATCAGAAAATGAAGGCGAAATCGACAACGGTGCTAAGTTGTTTGTTCACCCAAAACATTTTTTCCTTCTCAAATTGCCAACATTTTCAGTTTTTCGTTTCTTTTTAAACATGGGTTGAGTGCACCGAGAAACATTGTTTTAAGCAACCTTAGTCCAATAAAACATGCTTACCCTACACAAAATCTGCGAATTGAACCCTCGGAGGGGGTCATTTTACCTATCCCTCCTCAAGACTTCTTCGGACATTAAAAAAATGGCGCGCGGCAGCTCGCTAAAATTTTGCACACATTTTCGCATGAATTCAGTACGTTGCATTGCAATTTTGAGGTCAGATTATCTCGGGTCAACAAGTTATTCAAGGTCAAGTGAGGTCACATAAAGAAGTTCAACCAGTCGGCACGCTCTAACAGATGAAGATAGTCGAATGAAACTTTCAACGTTTGCATATCATTCGGGATGTAACGAAATGCACCGGAGGAATCATTTATTTTTTCGTTTTTGATGACGCAATATTTTTGCATAAATGTCCATTAGGGCTAAAATGGAAGATTCTGGCTAACGTAAGCAGTTTCTATGCAGGCAGGTTGACTTAATCAACATGTTGCGGTCCGCCCTGCCCATTAGAGAAATACAAATTAAAAAGTTGAAACTCAAATCAACAACTGAACAACTTTTTACAAATCAGCAACTGAAAATGTTGACTTTCGGATGGGAAAAAAATTGTTGGCCCATGGTCAATTTCACCCCAATTTTCCGATCCCCCATAATTGCTTTTAAAATATCCACAAAATGAACTCATCAGAACCATGTCGTGTCACATCAACATATCAGTCGTTATGACGTAGCCCCCTAGTGACATATTTTTGGGATATGTAATTTTGGGTGTGGTTTCTGACCCAGCTCGTCGAGTGGTTTCCGATGACACCACTCAACGCAAAAATGCACAAACATCTCCGATGAATTTTGTTACGTCCCTAAACACAGATTAACAAACACAGTACGATTTGTTCAAATATCTTTACATGTTAAAGCGTCACGACTGGTCGAACGCTTTTTTAGGTAACCTCACTTGACCTAGACTATCTCGGCGATAGTGGAAGCCTTGACATTGTGATCTTCATACGACATGTCAAATTGATGTAGGAAAAGGTATGTCAAATTTCGGTGCGCTGCCGCACACCCTTCTTTCACTATTGGCGGAAAATCGTAGTGGGTGGTAGAAAAGGATACCCCCTCTCCGAGCCGGCGTGGGACAACAGCTTTTAGTGTATTCAATGCACACAACTGGCGTCGAAAATTAATCATCAGATGGGCCCATGGCCTATAAAATGATGGTTCGACATCGTCGCCCCACATAGGATGGCCTCCCGGTGGTGGGAAGTGGCGCCGGCCGATTGTCACTGACGGTGCGCACCGCTGTGTGACCACATGTCAAAGTGGGACCACCTTCTCAAATTCGACGGGTCGTCAAATTCGACTCAAAGGCTATTATGCGACTATTCGTTCAAATTCAACAACGCAAATAGCCATCATCCATAGCAATCAAGGCAGCAAGAACCTCAGTACTGTCTCATTCAAGAGGAGTGAGCGGTTTTACCACCTTCAATACACCGTCCAATGGTTGATTTTTTATTCTATGGTAGAAAAGAAGAAACACTTGCACAACGGAGATGTGGCATCGATGTTTTCCGCGTCGACCATCAGACTCAAATGCTCAAATTTGAATGAAGTTCAACATTTCGCTTTACACCTCATTCACCAAAGTATCACCGCATGCAATTTTCCCTTTTGCCGGCTTCGTATGCATTGGTGAAACATGGCTGCCATGTGTCACGAAGAAATACTGACGTCAGGAGCACGGACATAAAGTGCAGCTATTGAAGGCCAGAACGCCGAGCGTTGTAGCTACAACACACAACTTCTTATGCTGGTTTACTAGCGAGCTTTGTTACGCCAGTTGTGTTTTGACGCCCTAGTTATGTGTGGTTCTCTGCAAGAGTTTTGATGGTGAACCTCCACTAACATCGGAGAGCGAGACATGCGACAGCCAGGCAGACAGCGTAGAGCCCGGATAACTGGATAGTATGGTAACGTAGTGAGATAAAAAGAGACAGGGAAAGAAACAGCATTTCAGACAGATAGTTAGATCGAGAGGAGATGGAGAATGGGGGGTAGAGACCGAACCGAACGCAAGCCGCTTTCAGAGGACTTCAAGCGGTCTCTGTTTCATAACATTTTTTTCCGTCGGCCACGCTTAAGAAAATCCTGGTTGCGCTCCTGATTTAGCGTGCGCCCTGGAGGGCCTCTGAAAGTTAAGCGCACCGGAGCGGGGTGGCGGATTCCACCCCCCACATGAGATCTTGGCTTATATTAAAGCTGAAGCAACGAAATTCGCTAGGTGGGTAGGTACGGTAGTGAATTCCATGGTGTACAAATTTCGTGACCTTAGGTCTTCAATCTTCAAGGTCAAATGAAGTCAAAATGTCAAAGTGTTCTAGTCTCGGCTGTGATTGTGTTTAAATGCTCCAAAATTGGCATTAATGATGTTTTAGACATTGCTAATGATGTAATACAGATGATAGATCCGGTATTTGACCTCAGGTCACCTATATAGCAGGACTTTATCAGGTCATTACCCGTTCCAGTTACCGGAACCGGGCCGCTCGTCTGACTGCTCCGTCGGGCGGCTCGGCTCAATCGGGTTCACAAAGAAAGGAGCGAAAAACATGAATAAAGTATGGAAACGTTTAAGTACTCAATGACAAACAGTATATTTCAGGATGTAAAGGGAGTAATATGTAAAGTGGCATTAATCGCATGACAGTCATTTGCTTTTATGAAAACATTCCAGTTGACCAAATTTGGTTCCATTAAACTGTCATGAACTGGACTTGAATTGACCTCGGTGACTCCACATGACTTTGAAGCTATATAGCATAACAATATGCATCAGATAAGTCACTAGTGTTGCCAAGAACACTTCCCTTTTGCCAATATACGGGAAGCGTATCAGCACCGATTTTTGGCTTCTGGCGCTGCGATTTTTTTATTTATCGACTCCATATTCGAAACATTTTCGGACGATTTCCATTTTTCTTACATTAAACAACGCGCTGGTCATTTCTAGGCAAGTATGCAAACAACGGCGTATATCGGCCGGTAAGATTTAGAGTTATGTGCGAAAAACCAGAGGAGTGGGCGGATTTCGCCTCCCCCACTCCAGGGCGCGTGTTAAATACTGAATGAACTTGTAAGATTGAGCTTCGAAATGTCTTTTGACTTAACCTGTGAGCGAATAGACCCCATAATCCTTGTACATGACCGTGATTAATCACCCACTTAGATCTTGATAGCAAAAAAAACTGTCTTTCTTGCTGAAGGAGACAATGAAATGCACCTTTTGCCTTCAGCCCTGCTTTATAAAGAATGTATTAGGTAAATTGCATTGTGTACGCAGGAGGGTGGATAGGGGGGGAATACGTGTCAAATTCTACAACTCCATGATACCGCTATGCTGCAGTGACTGTCGAAAACAATGGAAATATATGAAATGCAAGGATGTGTGGATTAAAAGGCACAAGCCAATGGAACCACTCTTTGTGTTTATGTCTTGCACTTGTTGTGTTCATGTCTTTCATGTTCTCAGCATATGCTGTGTCTCCTAGTTTTTTCACATGCAAAATGTTCTAAATACCGAATTTAGTACTCATAAGTGTCTTCAGATAGATATGATGGAGACAGATGAGATGTTGCTGCCTTATATTTGTTATTACTGTACTTTTCAATGCCTGGTTGCTAGGTATAAAATCGTTATATTTGCACGTACCCAGCAACCAAGACGAAATCATGGTTGATATTTGAACAGGGTTAACGAGAATTGGGAGCGTTTTGCATATTCGTGCACTTCATGTAACTCGTGAAGTCTTCTAAGCCTCACACCCTGGGTCTGTGATTCACTGCACGGAACCGTTCTCGTCGATCGTGATAGCCGTTCCATCAACATATCCACATAAACTACATTTGGGACATCCGGATACTGGCCGGCGCAGAAGCAACGAAATTAATTTTTAAGCCCCTCCCAGGTGCTCCTTCAAAATGGACAGATCACACAAGTTGCATATCCCAGCGCTCATGTTTGATGTTCGTTTGATAAGTGGAATCCGGAGATCTACGGTGATCAGCTATGAGGCCAGATTGCTGACAGCTACAGCATCTCTATTTAGTTCACATCGCGCGAAACTTAGGTCCGTTGACGTTCCCCACGTGAGATTTGGATGATTTGCTTGGGGGTGGGGGCGGGGGGTCGGATCGTCATGCTGTAACATTACCGCAATCGCTGGTCTGTATTTACACCGGAAGGAGCCGTCTCTCTGAGCCAGCTCGGTCCGAGTTGTTTTGGCTTTACTTGTGCCACTTCTGCTGCGACTATGTGGTCGCTTATCACATCACTATCACCCTTGATCAGGGCGTGGAGCCGAGATGTTGATGTATTTTTCCGCTGAATATGACATCTGGCCCCACTGCACTTTAAGTCTAACTTGTCCAAGGAACCACTAGCAGTGCACAAACTTATTGGAGCTCGAACCTGCTAACAGGAGCAGAAGTATCCAGTGCAGTGCCGAAATATAAAACATGGTATCCGTGATGACCTCATTGCCTAGAACGAGCTCTGGGAGTCATTGTTGGCGCAGGGAGTCGAGCCGATGGTCGCGGGAGTACTGACATGTGAAATCACCGTATCGCTTAGCTCTTGAACTATTTGAACAAAAATGCTCGGAGGTTCTGAACATCACTCAGACAATTTTAGGTTAGATGCATTCTTTAGGGAAGGTGGACAGGGGGTAGATTGCCCGGTTGTTCTTCCACACTTCATTTTCCGCCTGCGTGCATCGGGCTTGGATCGATGCGTGAAAATATTTAATCCAGATATCGATTTAAGCATTAAAATGTAAGACAAGATTCAATTGTGTACGAAGCATAATGGAAGGAGGGATGACATAGCCCAATATCCGCCATTATCCTCGTCGCTGAAGGGTTCGGGTGAGACTAAGAGACCCAATTATACGCCCTCAAGGGCTTCATTCGCTTATGTTTTCAAATGTTGTGATGTTTTGTGTTGCCCTTTAGAGTCGCAGGAATTCGGACCGCATTGAAAGCGTTCTGCCTATTTACTCTCCTGCCTACTGGGAAGCGGGAGCGGTCAGCGATGGCATGCACCACTTGCAAGTGTTTATCTGGTGCGCCCCGCTTTGTGTCTGTGTTGTGGTAGGACAGCGGCGGTCACTGACGGCACAATGGGCGCGCTTTCTCGCAACAGACCCACCCGCAGGTACTGCCTGGTGCGTGGTCGATGCTCCTGAAGTCTGACAGCGACAGGCGGCGGCTGAGTGTCTGCCTCTCACTGCCAGCTACGTCGACTGTCGCTGCCAGCTACGTCGACTGTCACTGCCAGCGACGTCGACTGTCGCTGCCAGGTACGTCGACTGTCGCTGCCAGCTACGTCGAGCGTCACTGCCAGGTACGTCGACTGTCACTGCCAGCTACGTCGACTGTCGCTGCCAGCTACGTCGAGCGTCACTGCCAGCGACGTCGACTGTCGCTGCCAGGTACGTCGACTGTCGCTGCCAGCTACGTCGACTGTCGCTGCCAGCTACGTCGAGCGTCACTGCCAGCTACGTCGAGCGTCACTGCCAGCTACGTCGACTGTCGCTGCCAGCTACGTCGACTGTCGCTGCCAGCTACGTCGAGCGTCACTGCCAGCTACGTCGACTGTCGCTGCCAGCTACGTCGAGCGTCACTGCCAGCTACGTCGACTGTCGCTGCCAGCTACGTCGAGCGTCACTGCCAGCTACGTCGACTGTCGCTGCCAGCTACGTCGAGCGTCACTGCCAGGTACGTCGACTGTCACTGCCAGCGACGTCGACTGTCACTGCCAGCTACATCGACCGTCACTGCCAGCTACGTCGACTGTCACTGCCAGCTACGTCGACTGTCGCTGCCAGCTACGTCGAGCGTCACTGCCAGGTACGTCGACTGTCACTGCCAGCTACGTCGACTGTCGCTGCCAGCTACGTCGACTGTCACTGCCAGCGACGTCGACTGTCACTGCCAGCTACATCGACCGTCACTGCCAGCGACGTCGACTGTCACTGCCAGCTACGTCGACTGTCGCTGCCAGCTACGTCGAGCGTCACTGCCAGCTACGTCGACTGTCACTGCCAGCTACGTCGACTGTCACTGCCAGCTACGTCGAGCGTCACTGCCAGGTACGTCGACTGTCACTGCCAGCTACGTCGACTGTCGCTGCCAGCTACGTCGACTGTCACTGCCAGGTACGTCGAGCGTCACTGCCAGGTACGTCGACTGTCACTGCCAGCTACGTCGACTGTCACTGCCAGCGACGTCGACTGTCACTGCCAGCTACATCGACCGTCACTGCCAGCGACGTCGACTGTCACTGCCAGCTACGTCGACTGTCACTGCCAGATATGTCGAGTGTCACTGCCAGCTATGTCGACTGTCACTGCCAGCTATGTCGACTGTCACTGTCGCTGTCATCGTCAGACACGAGCCTCTCCTCTCACAGATCAGAGACTGCGGAGTCTCGCAAGTTTATGCGCACGATGTAAGTTTTATCTCCCATACTCTGTAATTACAGCTATGCATATTTTCACGAACTTATGATGTGGGTGTGGTGTGGTGGAGAGGTGAGACTTTGGTCGATTGTGTTTCCATTCAACGCCACGGACGTATTGTTGAGCTCACGCAGTGTTTTTGAGGTGCGGGGCGGATCGACCTGTCTCCCGCTGGGTCGCCGCCATTGATTGGGGTACCTGCATGCGGCATCAGTGAAATTGTTGGGCTGACAGCCGTTGCATTGATTCAGAGTGGTTAGCTGCATATCCTTTCCTCGTGTTTTCCCAAACTCATATCCACCGGAAGGAGCCGTCTCTCTGAGCCAGCTCGGTCCGCGTTGTTTTGCCTTGATTTGTACCACTTCTGCTGCGACTATCTGGTCGTTTATCACATCACTATCAAGAGCTAACGCATTGACTCGCAGCGAGTTAGAGTGGTAGCAGGAATACATCGTCCTTAGATCACCATGGCTACATTTATGACGTCAATGCTTATGGACGAAACGATAATGTGCATTTCTCGATTCTTCGAAAGTGCAAAGAGAATTAAAAAGAAAAACTAAAGCGAATAAAGGATGCCAAAAATTGTAATTGAAATTCTTATATAAATCCTTACATATCATATCTGCATGCCTACTAGTAGGCATTTGAATATAGGAATATGGAAGCTAATCGGAAACATTTAGCTTATTGAATTCATTTCATGCAAATGATATCAACCACTCAATTTCAATTCACTTCAATTGTAATTGAGTGTTCAATTAACTTGTAAGTACCTTCATGTGCTGCAGGAAAATATTTGTGTTTAAATGCTATCATCACACTTCCTTCTGTGCGTGTGATGTCAAGCGCGCAGTGTATGTAGTCATGAGCGTAGGGCCAGGGTGGAAGTGGAGTGTCTCCCACTTCCAATGTTATCCCATAATAGTCATTAACCCTGTGGCGTTAAATGGGAAGAATCGACTCAAAATGTAACTTGTTCGCCACTACCCTCCCAATACTTTGGCCGATCTAGTATTGCATACACCATATATCCCATGCGCATAACCTCGTGAATTATTTCGGTATATCAGGCTACCGTGTGAGTAACGTGAATTTGAGCACAACAGTGGCTGATTAGACCATTATTTGGAGGAAATCTGATCATGTGCGTTGCCAAAGCGGGGACGGGCCACGGAGCCTCATAGCCTCACGAAATTGAGCATTGTGAGCGACGCATTGTACAAGAACCGATATCAAACTGCTCTTGTCTGTCTTATCAAACATTCACGGTCGTGCCAACGGATGACACCGGGAGGATGACACCGACGTCACCACTGATCGGGATGTGATCGGTGGTATTCATTCGGCTGCGTCCAGGCGGCGCCGCACGCCGTCGCAACCAACGATGACGTTCGCATCGGCCGTGCATGGTGTGAACGTCCAAGAATCGCCATCGACCCCTGCAAGTCCCACCACCGCCACTACGTCCATGTTCACACAACACCACCAGCAGGCATCCATAGTGTGTGATGCCAAATCTCGAGTGATTTGCGCGAACAGAACGTGCGATATCTGGCCAACACACCTCTCGTCCGGTGAGTCGTTCCAGCGGCCGGCCGTTTAAAACGGGTGCCGCGTCCATGATGCGTCGGCCGGCGGCGGGCACCGTGTATGGCTCGCTGCTGCTGGCACGGCCTCAGCGTATATAAGCCGGGTGGGCGCGCCGGGTTCTCCACAGTCCGCTCGTGCTGTCCACCGGATCCACGTGGAGTACCAGGTAGGTGGCAGGTGGGCGGCGGTGGGCGGGCACTCCGCTTGGTGCTGGTGCACAGCATCGACACCTGAGGCAGTGCGACGCAGCGGTGTGCGGTCAGCAGTGGACGGGGATGGCGGTCGTGAAGAGGTAGCTGGCGCTGCTGATCCGCTGTAGCTCCTGGTGAGCTGGATGGAAGGATCCAGTCGTGCAATGCGGCCTGCAGTTAGCTGTGTTTAAGCTGGTCTGTTAATTTGAAGAGATCCATCTCCATAGGGCTGCTCAGTTGTTTGAAAAGTTATTAAATTATTTATTTGTTTGAGGAGCACCACCTCCCACACTGCTCAGTGTGTGAAGTGGCACTGCAGTTATTCACAGCATTTATTTTGCAACAAAAAGATGCATCACTGTACAATAAAAATAGCATTAACAAGCTAATTTTAAGCTTAAGCATTTCAGGCAGTGCTGCGACTGTGAAGGGAAAACTGAGAAGCCTCAAACCTGGGACTGAAGGATAGCTCGTCTCTGTTGGGGTTCACTTTTAGGCTGAATGGTCCTACATAAGATTATGCCATAGGCACAAAAGTTGGATAGTTTATCTTTGTACCTAGAGGACTCTGCTTTTATCTTCTTCTTTTTTTGCTGCAGCTTTATCAGTCGGGTTGTTGGTTTGGTACTGGTCTATCTATTTATTTCTGCCGGAATTCATTCTCAGATAGCTACAATTAAGGAATACATATCCATATTCGGCTGGCCCTCAGTCCTTCAGAGTAGAGGTAGGAACGGAGATCAGGGAAGGGGCGGGGCGGGGATTGTACTGTTGTGTATGTTTTACAAAAACCGTTCTGTGCATGTTCACTTTTAATCATACAGTGCCTATCCAGATTAGGTGTTATGAAGAAGTGAACGTACACCCTTTCTTTCTTGAGCATGAACAGACAAAACGTATGGAGGCTAACATCGCGTGTGTGTGATGATACATCATGTCCAACAATCCAATGAAGCGTTCATATTTGGTGGCGTGTCCGGGTACTAATATCTTCTTCATATTCGTTCGTCAAATCCAAACTAGTATTATTTCAGTTGTTTAAAAAATTGTTTTAAGTTCATTCCACGTGCAAAGAAGAAAAGCAAATGGGTAATATTCATTCCGGGCCCCACTTGGTTTCGGAGGCACTGGTAATTTCATGTGATTTATTCATTTTTTTGTGTTCCGGATCAGACCAACGTTCTGAAAACTTGGCTATTTTATCCAGTCTTGCCTCTGCATGTCATTCCCAAAGCAATCCCACGGGGCTATACCCTTGACTTGGGCATCATCGTATGCCGACAAGTGAACTGTAGTTCATGCTCACCCATATTTACGAGCAAATTTACCTGAGGAATAACCCAAACGGCCTCATTGGTTTTCCATTGGTTCCCCACGTTTCCTGTCGTTTAAACCAACTGCAATCGAAAACGCAAGCACTTCCTCACGGTTTGGCACACCGCAAGACATTCAGCATTACCCCTTCCAATTAGTCACAGGGAACTTATTTTCAGGGAACTTATATCCATGGAACAATTCAGGGAACTTCTTCGGAGTTCCCTGTCTGACAATGTACTGTCGATCAGCGCCCTTGAACGATGTGATGGGAACATCACATCGTTCAAGGTTCCTTCTCTGACATTATGCCTCCTAATTCCCATCGCATTTTTCGAAGTTCCCTCGCTGACATTGCGCCTGCCATCATATTGTTCAGCCTTCTAGCTTTGACAACGGTGGGTTAAAGTGCTCCATTGTAGTTGCGAATGCTTTGCAAATGTAACACGAATGACTTCACTCTGGCACTCTCTTCCGGAATGATGTTTGCGAAACTCAAGCGAGTAGCAACAATAAACCGGGAAGTGTCTGTTCTGGTCCCAGCCCCGCCCCTCTCACTCCCATCCATGCCAGACAGACGCGTTATTTTTGGCGGGCTGATGTTGATGTTAGTGACGTGTGCACAGTAACAGACAGAACTGACAGCCATATTTGGCCTTAAAAATATGGACGGTGGTCCATTGCCAGCATCAGGTGCGATGCCAACACTTCGTCTCTTGGCTCCGTCACAAGCGGGCACGAAACTTGATTACACCACCCGACATTCATGAGGATTTATTTGGGTAGTTTGTGCTTTCAGGGTGCCTTCACCTACACTGGGATCACACAGCACCAATTTTGACACCTAACGCTCCAAGATCGTGCTTACCTGCAGCAGCCGGAATTTGCTGGATTTGCCGGAATACAGCAAGGAATTTGCTGCGGACCTCTGCGCACAGTTAGTGAGCGAGGTTGGAAGCGGTAACATCATAAGGAAGCTGAATGTTAAATATTGGACTGGCCCTATCAGTGATTGCATAACCCCTGACATAATGGTTACAAAATTCGCCAGCGGTTGATGTTGCAGCATGACGATACGACTAAAAAAATTCAAACATCGCCTGACAAACACTGCATGGCGAACGAGAGGCGATTTCCAGCTAAACTGGGTTTTGCGCGACATGAACGAAATAAAGCTGCCTTAACCACCGGCAAGAAGCCCATGGTCACAAACAGCACACAAACCCCTCGCGTCCGCATCACTCCAGTGCAGCAACTCCAATGCAGTTCAAACGACCGCAGAAGCATGGTGCACTTCAGGCTCTACTCCAATAGTCAGTCACCAGCTGAGGGGCGGTCCGTTTCATGCACTATCCTTTACCATCAGTCAGCAACTGAGTTGTGGTCCACATCAGACTCCACACCAAGCATCAGCCAGTGACTGAGGTGTGTTCCGTTTCAGACTCTACCCTAATCATCAGCCATGTGTGACGACGACGTTGCCGCCCTGGTGGTCGACAATGGCTCCGGTATGTGCAAGGCTGGGTTCGCCGGCGACGACGCGCCCAGAGCTGTATTCCCGTCCATCGTCGGTCGCCCGCGTCACCAGGTACGTACCCTGACGTGACATTATAATGCGCCTACGTACGAGTAAACTCTGAACTCGTCGATGCCAACAACCACCAGGTGCAAAAGCAGTGTAGCACACCATGACGTTCCGTGCAACACAACTCTGGCATGCGGTAACCATGCCAAGGCCAAGGTCACAAGGTTGCTCTATCACTTGGTGGTGCAAATTATATTTCCATTCGCATCGCTCACACTCCTCCCGTGCGGATCGAGTTGTCACGATTCATTTATGTTGCACCCAGCAGCCGTTCTATGCTACAAAATGACCATCCCTCGAATACGTGGACGTATCGTCAATACAGTAGAACCTATGCGCCTTGCATCCGTCACGTCGACCTGGAAATCATGCCAGGATAGCTATGCACTTCCCGCTGCCTGCATCCCTGCTGGGTTCTAATCGCCATCTCTCCTGTTTAAATATTCACCCATGCTATTCTCATCTCCGCCCATCCTATCCCCATCTCCGCCCACCCCGTCATCCTCCCCCACCCGAACCGCCCAAATGTCCATTCGTGTGGCCCAAAAGCTTCACTCATATCATCCTAATGCCCACTTGCACCGTGTCAATGCCCACTTGTACCGCAATGATGCCCACCTGTACTGTCCTACGTTTCGTCCGTACCTCCAGAGATTCTGCTCGTGATGACCGAATCCCGTTCGCACTGCCATAGACTCCGTGTGTAGGGCACGATTTCCCAAGTGCCAAGCGCTCCCCTCAGCCTCGAATTCGACGAAGAGATATAGGTGCACACGTGCTTACCGCGACACGGTCTCTACTAATTACATTACTTTGGAGTCAACATGCACCTTAACTACCTCAATGCTTGATGGTTATTGGCATGCTCGCGTCATGATCAGCAACTGATCAAAAATGTATCTTCTCCAGGGCGTGATGGTGGGTATGGGTCAGAAGGACTCCTATGTCGGTGACGAGGCCCAGTCCAAGCGTGGTATCCTCACCCTGAAGTACCCGATTGAGCACGGCATCATCACCAACTGGGACGACATGGAGAAGATCTGGCACCACACCTTCTACAACGAGCTGCGCGTTGCCCCCGAGGAGCACCCCATCCTGCTCACTGAGGCCCCGCTCAACCCCAAGGCCAACCGGGAGAAGATGACCCAGATCATGTTCGAGACCTTCAACTGCCCGGCCATGTACGTGGCCATCCAGGCGGTGCTCTCGCTGTACGCCTCCGGCCGCACCACAGGCATCGTGCTGGACTCCGGCGACGGCGTCTCCCACACTGTCCCCATCTATGAGGGTGAGTGCCCCGCACCTTTTAGTAAATGATTGCAACTCAGAATTTTGTAGCATAAAGTGAACCTGTTAGAAACTAAAGAGTACCTACTTCTGATGGTTTACACATTGCAGCCAGATAAATATACATGTCTCTAAAATCAAGACAAATAATTTGGGACACTTTTTTCAAGTCAATGACCACAATTGTTAGTTTCTTACCAGTTTCAACAGGTTATTTCATTGCATAATATCTATTAGAGGATGGATATGTAACGAAGCGCTCATTCCACAGGTTATGCTCTGCCCCACGCCATCCTGCGTCTCGACCTGGCTGGCCGTGACCTGACCGACTACCTGATGAAGATCCTGACGGAGCGCGGCTACAGCTTCACCACCACGGCTGAGCGGGAAATCGTGCGCGACATCAAGGAGAAGCTCTGCTACGTTGCCCTTGACTTCGAGCAGGAGATGGCAACTGCTGCCGCCTCCACCTCACTGGAGAAGAGCTACGAGCTTCCCGACGGTCAGGTCATCACCGTCGGCAACGAGCGCTTCCGCTGCCCTGAGTCCCTGTTCCAGCCCTCGTTCTTGGGAATGGAATCATGCGGCATCCACGAGACCGTCTACAACAGCATCATGAAGTGCGACGTGGACATCCGCAAGGACCTGTACGCCAACACCGTCTTGTCCGGTGGCACCACCATGTACCCGGGTATTGCTGACCGCATGCAGAAAGAGATCACCGCCCTGGCTCCCAGCACCATCAAGATCAAGATCATCGCTCCCCCTGAGAGGAAGTACTCCGTCTGGATCGGCGGCTCCATCCTGGCCTCGCTGTCCACCTTCCAGCAGATGTGGATCTCCAAGCAGGAATACGACGAGTCTGGCCCCGGCATTGTCCACCGCAAGTGCTTCTAAGAAGCTTCCGGATCCCCGTCTTCCAATTCCTACATTTATTTATTTGTTTATGCTGCTTCTGGTCCCTTGGTGAACATTTGAGTGCGGTCTGACATGACATCTGCGGGCCCGCACCCCACGCAAAATATTAGAGCACCGTATTTTGTCTGGGAGCGTGCCCCGGGCCACACAGGGACCACCAAGCAGCGCAGCGGCCCCCTCTCGTCTCCCCAGCGGAGACGAGAGGGGTGCTGCACGAGCCTCGGCGGCGGCACATCAGTCGACATCGGGAACGACGCCGACCGAGCGGCGACAGTCGGCCACAACATCGGCCACGACGTTTGGCATATTTTATATAACATGGACATGCTAACGAGCTTGAATAAAGATTGTTGATAGACAGAGGCGATGCCTTTACGGAGTGCGATGCCACAGGGATCCAGCCAGCTACAAATGACCAGAAGTGTCATATCATATAGCACATCAGCAAAGATGTTGGTGTTGTGATTTTAACGTCCGTCTTTAGATCGCATTATATGGGTCGTAAAGAAGTGTCACATGCTAAGGGGCATAGCCTGCAGGTGTCACCAGCAGGCTGCCGACGTGCCATACCGGCCCCTCCTCAGCGACTCGGAGCGGCCAATTTGGCGCAGCTGAATAATATAGCCAATTAAACCAGACAATAGCGAAGCAATGACAAAAGGTCACGTCAGCCATATAGTTCAGATTCAGTCACATTACCGACATACTTTGGATTATGAGGCAAAATCCAGTTTCATCGAAGATCAAGCCACCCCCACCCTCACATTACCATCAAGTGTTGTACATTGTTGGCATTAGTACAAGACGCATGTAAGCTAGTCACAGTGCACTGCCAGGGACACGAACAAATTTACTAGTTTGTTCCCACTCCATGTCACCTTTTGACGGTAAACCCGTGGAATGAACACAAAATGGTAAAGCTAGATGTCGTGGACGACAAGGCTTACAGGTCGGCCATTGGTTTCAGCCTGCATTTTACCTCGCAGTATAGCCATAGGAGCACAGCCGAGGTCACAACGACGCAGGTACCTTGGGAACAGTTCAACAGATAGCCTTTCTGTTCTGAATTTTTAGCACTGCCACCATGGATTTACACCCAAACAAAAGGCTAGAAAGGCTATTCTGCCCAGATCTCGACATGCATCATTTCTTTAGTGCAGGGAGGGAGAGGGGGCACCGCTGTTATTGCAGCTTCGACGATCTTAATAAAACGAGAAGCTGCACTTTACTGCACAACAGCATTACAGCTTCTCCTTCCTATAGCGACTGATGCAAAAAGGAGCGTCCAGAAGGGATGGGTGTATAGGAAGCTGCCTAGCATGCACAAACAACACACGGAAATGATTCAGTGGGGTGGATTAGGTCAGGGGTAGATTCAGTGGCTGCATTCGGTGGGAGTGGGTCACCTATTTATCTGCACCTACTCGGCACAATCCTGTGGTATGGTTGAACGCTTCAACCATATGGAGAGGGCCGCGAACCTGATGGCAGCCCTTTTACAGTAGTCAAGGAGTGGCTGCGTGGAGAAATTCCTGCAAGCTATCGGCCACAGTGCACCCGGCGACCGGGATATCCCCATTTCGTGCCATACATGAGCGCGAGATGCACACCGGCATGGATGGATTCCGGAACAAATGTACGAAAGGGCAAAGGTACGTAAGCAAATGTATATATTCACAGAAGTACGCATGGCAGATGCATAGAAGCGCATAAGTACGAAAGCACGTAAGTATGCATCACAAAAGTAAGTATGGTAAAGAAACGCAAGCAAATGTGCGTAAGCACAAATGTAAGTATGTGTAAATGTTCGTAAGCACAAATATATGTATGCGTAAATGTACGTAAGCATAAATATACGTAAGCGCAACAGTACGCAAACGCAAATGTTCGTATGCATAAATGTACGTATGCGCAAATGTGCGTATGCGCAAATGTACGTAACAGGAAATGTACTTATGCTTAAATGTACGTAATTGCAAACGTGCACAAATGCAAAAGTATGTCAGAGCGAAGGTACGTATGCGCATATAGACGTAAGCGCAAAGATACGTGTGGCAGATATGCTAAAGCGCAGATGTACGAAGCGCAAAAGAATGAATGGCAAATGTGTTCATGAAATATGCACACGAGAGCAAATGTGCGTATGGCAAAGGCAAGTAAACAAATGCACGTGTGACATACTACCTAGCCAAATGCATGCAAACGCAAATGTACGTGCCTATGTATAAATATACGTATATTGGCTCATCCGTATATACATTTTTCCATACATTTGCTTTTACATACGTTTACGTTTACGTGCTTTTGCTCTAACATACCTTTACGTTTACGTACATCTGCGCATACGTATATTTGTATTTACGTACATTTGCGCATACGTACGACTGCGCATACGTACATTTGTGCTTGCGTACATCTGCGCATACGTACTTTTGTGCGTACGTGTATTTGCGCTTAAGTACATTTGCGCTTACGTACAATTGCGCATACGTACTTTTATGCATACGTACATTTGCGCTTACGTACTTTTGCGCATACGTTCGCGCTTATTTACATTTGCACATACGTACTTGTGCGCATACGTTTATTTAAGCTCACGTAGTTTTGAACATACATACACTTGCGCATACGTACCTTTGTACTTGCGTGCATTCGTGCATACATACATTCTCCATATGTACATCTGGGCTTACGTACAATTGCCATACGTATATCTGCGCATACGTACATTTGCTTGCGTATATTTGCGTACGTACATCTTCCATACTTACATTTGTCCGGTTACCTCATAGATGTCCTTCCACTGCAAGTAAACAAGGGATCCGGTGGGTGCTGATGACGTTCAACACTGCCGTACCACATACAAACGCCGGCACGAGCGTGTGGGGGACGCTTTCCACGTGGGAAACCGAAGCTGCGGTGTGGGCCAGGAATCCCAGGACTCCGAAGTTTGCAGCAGTCTGGCCGATCCGTGTCGCGGCCCGGACAAGTCCCATCAGCTACCGCCAGCTACCTAGGGTCGGAGGGTACATCTCCGGGACCTGACGGGTGCTGTTGTCGTGCCGGGTGAGTCATCGGACACAGTACTGGGCGCACCACCCTTCGCGATGGATGTTAAAGTTTGGCGCGCTTCTCCGCTTCGTGCTCGCAGTCCAGGCGGCCCAGTCGAGTCGAGTCCTACAGAGCACAGTTCTCGGCCACGTCGAAGCGCGAGGACGGTGTGACCCCCAGAGAGGTACTCTGCTTAACTGAACCGTTCCTGTGTGTCTTGTATACTAACGTTCGCTAATGTTGTTACCCAGGACAGGCAGGCCTTTCTTCACAGACGACCGGTTGTTCGGTCCCGTTACCATATTGGTATAAGGCCGCCAAGCGTGCATTTTGTTTACTTTTATAATATGCTTAGAAAATTGGCAAAGAGGAACTTCCGAATTATGTGATTGCTTCACTGAAGATTGGGGTGCGGACGGTGTTCACGTAACTCGCATATAATACAATATTCGAGACTGAGGTCGTGCTACGAGTGTCATGCAATAGGGTGAGACGAGCAATACAAAACGCAACACTTTATTTCTTACTTGGCTTCTCACCCAAGTGGGGCACATCTCCAGATAAATGAAAGATAGACACATCAGTCAACAATCCGAATGATATGCGCTTACTGGATCCTTACTTTTAAACGAAGTCATCGAAGATGGTGTTCCATTAGTCAACTGTTTCAATTGCACAACTACTTACCACGCTGGTTGAGGCGGTACCGTGCCCATGCCGGTAGGTACCCGATGCGCAGTAGCAATACTGACACAGCATCATAAGTAATATAGACATTGTTCACATGGCGTTGATGTGAACGTTAAGAGAGTTGAGATTAAAAGCAGTTTTAAAGAGTTTAACTCCAAGATCACATGGGCTCAGGAACGAAATAGGGGGAGATTATCTGGCATAATGATTCTCATAAATGATAAGTGAACACTAAAACGAAATCTCGCTTGAGTTTTAATAACGAAATAGTTCTTACTATTGATGTTGCTCAAATGAGTTCATTCAAACTTACGAATATCAGCAAATAACAATGCGCTTTCTGATTTACGTGAAAAGCGCACTCAGCTCTAGGTGATCTGGCAGTCGATGTATGACTGCCAGATGAAAAATTGGCGCTGTGATTTAAGTAGCAAAGGATGCGGTTTTACGCCAATTTCCTGTGCAACCGTAGATAAGATAATAACAAAAGTATAGTTCATCGATGTAAACCAATTATATGCATTCATGCGTAATACTCCCGACATCCTCACACCGCACGGATAATAAATATTCACAACACAATTCACGATTATGACGCTCGTGCACCAACTGATTTATTACTTCCCGCATATTCGAGTACGGGTTTCAGGATATATGATGGTTTTATTCAAATTAAAACCCCCGTCTAATACCATTGTATTCTTACCACCAAATGGCAATTCATGTGCGTCAGGCGTCACGAGCGGACATAATACAGGTGGCGCCGCTCCGGTGTTTTTTTTTTAGGAACACCACCAGATTGAACTTGCTCTGATTAATGCTATATTCTGATTTCTATAGAAGGTGTAAGTGATTTCCAATGGCCAAATATGAACAACATTGAAGCAAGCTTTCTTATAATGTGAAGTTCGTTTTACTATCAAATCATTTCACCCTTACACTTTGGCCTTAAAGTGAAATAGGAGCAATTGACCACTCGACATCTTGCGATAAAAACGTGTCATACATCTTGTGAGTGGCGTGCTGACAAATTCCAATGTTCTTAACTAAACGAAAATCGAACGTCCTACGTCTTTATATCATCTTGAATAACTTTCATGAAGGTTTAAACCTGTCACTTTTGCACTCAATTCCAGAATTTGTGTTCCAAATTATCACATCGCACTACTTTAAATCGTATATCACATGCTATGCGTTACCGAATTATTAGCCAATGGTCTGAATGTATTTTGGGCGCATCGACTGCGTTCGTCATTTTGCGCACATGACTATATATTCTGGCGACGAACAGAGTGCGTATTAAAACAACGATATGTCGAGGAAGCCCAACGCAAGACATATATTGAAGGAAGCAAACACATAAAGCAGAAAAAGAATATCGGGTTCTTTTATGACGCAATTAACTGCTGGTCGTATAGCGTCGCCAACTTCTCACGCCGATTGACCGCGGGTGGACTCGATAATTCCGCTGGTTGCGGGACTCGAACCCATAACCTTGCGGTCAGGTCAGGTCAACACCCTACCGACTGAGCCACCTCGGCTTCACCAAACGCATAACATAGGAGCTTATCGGTAGCAGGTTCACATAAGCCACGTAACTTAATGAGATTACATTGCGTCAGTACATTACAATACCTAACATTACAGTGCGTACATATCTGGCACTTTATAAAATCTGACGAAATGGCAAGAATAGATGGAACATCCTCATCGTGACATCTGTGACTGAGAACAACTCGACATACATATATACACAGACTACTCACGAGCACCGTAATGGTACGATGAGTACGCGTAAACATACAGGCTACGCTCTACCGACTTCACAAACACAGGCACATATCAATTCTTGAGATTGGGATACACTCGGTGGAAATGCAACACGTATGTCTAGTCTCGTGTAATTTTTGTGTAAAAAGTTCTGATATGCAGTTATATGATCAACGGCAGGTGATGCACCTATACGTCTAAACAATGAACGATTAAAACACTGATCTAAAGGTGAAGTGTCGACCAAGTGCGGCTGACACTTTGCAGTCACTGAGCAAACTGTTCGGCTTTTCGCTGCTGTCGCTTTGCGAGCTTGGCGACGTTCGCCTTATTGTTTACCAGCCCGAGACGAATGAATGTCCAGATCCTCGCAAATTACTTAATGACATTTTATATGTGGAAGTGAATCTGGATTCCAACACCTGGCGGAAACTTCCAATGACCTTTGGATGTCTGCTGAGATT
This sequence comes from Imbricaverruca yamaguchii, assembly GCA_034440575.1. NCBI lineage: Eukaryota > Metazoa > Arthropoda > Thecostraca > Neoverrucidae > Imbricaverruca > Imbricaverruca yamaguchii. Next base: position 138,425 of record JAOTOL010001161.1, on the reverse strand, counting down.
GTTGGGTTCTTTGTCATGGTGAACACACAACGCTGCATCCATCTCTCTGAATGTTTGGAAGAATTCCTCTGTGGGAACCGTCAGGCCGCTAAGGCTCAGGAGGCGAGTCCAGGGCACTTCTCGTGGTTCATCTTAGGCATACCCAGATGGGTTCCCAGCGATCGATCCGTTGGTTTCCTTCTAGCCATGGACCAGGCCAAACATTATCCCTATTACCCACCACGCTTAACATTTTAAACATTTCTTCAATTCACATCAATGTCTGATGTGACTTGAAGGAAGCTGATATTCATGTCTATGGGAATTGAAAACTCAGCAAATCAGCAGTTCAGTTTCATGTGCTGATATCTAGAAAAATGCAATTTCACCAAGATAGTAATATTAATATCGATTAAATAAAATGTTTCAAACACAAGGAAAAATACACTTATTTTGACCATGACAGTACGTGCTATCTCCCACCACATAAAAATATGGAAGTGTGGGAAAGTGGGGTTTTTGGTGGCTAACGAAGACCACTGATGTCAAATTAAAAAAAATATCCTGAATGAATCCAACCTAACCAACTGATGTTTAACCTCCTAAAACATACTCGTGTTCGGTCATCTAAAACCTACTGATGTTGCATGCTAGATATTGATCGTGATTCACCAAGAAAATGGTAGATCCATTTTACCTTAATTACATCATTGGATCAATTGTGCACCGCATATTAATTCACCTAGTGGCATGGAAACTCAGTTAATTGAAATATACCTTTTGAATCCTATGCTAAATTTGTCATCATTACCCGATGTATGTCGGGACTGACCTGATTTGCACGTGTATTAACCTAGTACTACGTTATGCTGACTGTATGCTTTCGATGTGATTCCAGGTTAAATCCAGGAGCATTCAGTTTTTGTGCTGAATATAATTATACAACTGAATATCGTTTGATGATGCTCCTGGATTCATAACTACCAACGACAGTCAAGAGTCGACCAGCCCAGAACATGTCTCAAGCAACCCTAAAGTGTGAGGCGGTCGGCTGTGGGGAAATCAAAAGGGCTGCTGACCTTGAAACATGCATTGCCCTGATGCAACTTCATCAGACGAACGTACACGAGTCGAGCGTGCGCCAGAGGCCCCCGAAAATCAACCGCCCATCCCTACAGCAGGGTATCGGGGAAGACGACTGGGTGGCCTTCACTCGGCGATGGGGGTATTCAGTAATGGCACTGACATGACCCCTACGCAGATCACCGCCCAGTTGCTTGCATGTTGCGAGCCGGTGCTAGAGACGGCTCTATTCCGTGAGGACCCTGACATCGCCAGCAAGAGCGCAGAGGACGTCATGAACGCAATGAAGCGACTGGCAGTTCTCAACATAGCACTCAGTGCCAGACGAGCCACACTACTCAACGCTAACCAGGAAGGAGGGGAACGTGTGCGCCAATATGTAGCACGCCCCCCCCCCCCTCCCTCCTCTTTTTTTGTTGGTTCGGGCCGGCCGGGGCCCCCCCGCGGCTCCCGCGTTTTTTTTTTGTGTTTTAACTACAGAAATTTTTGTTTTTGTTTTTTTTTTGGGCCCGGGGGGGGGGGAGAAAAAAAAAAAATAATTTTGCGGGGGGGATAAAAAATAAAAAAACCCCCGGGGGTGTCTTTCCCCCCGGGGAAAAAGAAAAAGCCCCCCCGCCCCGTGCCAAATGACGGGCCCGCCCGGGGGGGCAGGCATTTAAAGAGGGGGGGGAGCGAAAAAAAAAAAACCACCCCCCGGGTAATAAAAAAAAAAAAAAAAAAAAAAAAAAATTTATAGGGGGGGGGGTTCCCCCCCCCCCCCTTTTTAGGAGGAAAAGAGGAAAGTTGAAGGAGTTCATAACGGTGACATATCAGAATGTCCACAGTTCACAGTGTCCACAGCTCACAGTGTCCACAAGTGCATAATGTCCACAGCTCGCAGTGTCCACAGTTCACAATGTCCACATGTTCATAACTTCCACAGTTCACAATGTCCACAGTTCATAATGTCCACAGGTCATAATGTCCACAGCTCACACTGTCCACAGATCACAATGTCCACAGTTCACAGTGTCCACAGTTCATAAGTACCACAAGTTCATAACGTCCACAAGTTCATAATGTCCACGAGTTCATAATGTCCACGAGTTCATAATGTCCACAGGTCATACTATCCACAGTTCATAATGTCCACAAGCTCGAGTTCATAACTTCCACACGTTTAATATCTTCGCAGTTCATAATGTCCACAGCTCATAATGTCCACAGTTCATATTGTCCACAGTTCATAATATCCACAGCTCACAACTTCCACAGTTCACAATGTCCACAGTTCATAGTATCCACAGGTCACAATGTCCACACGTTCATAATGTCCACAGTTCATAATGTCCACAGATCACAATGTCCACACCGTTTCGGCGAAAATATGCTACGTGAAATCATTTTCAACCTTATCGTACTGGCGTGGCAAGCCGGTAAATTTAGGAACCTCTAGTTCAACTCTCGTCAACAGATGGCAGGTCGATGAGTTCGTGCAAAATGTGGGAGGCCGAGGAATTCATACCAGATACGTGTCCTTTAATCCAAGTTGGATATTTTTGTACCTGATGGTTGGTTTTGAGCCTGATGTGTTCAGTCATTATCGATGGATCATAGATCGACCGACTATTGTGAATAACTTCTTAAATAAAATTTACCCGAGTGTAGATAGTGTACTCATTGGTAGCTTTCCAATTCTCCTTCATTTTGGTGGGACGCTCAAGAGGTCGACCCGCTAACTTTTTGTTTCTAAACCGAATGGCATGAAATCTGGTGGGAATTATTGACGGTTGGGGGCCTGTTTACGTTGAAAGTGTCAAGATGATATCTCTTATATAATTCAAGTTCCGAAATGGTTATTACGAACATCTACGGGAATTCACAAGCGTTTACGGGCAATTACGCATGTGCCGGGACCATTCCCAAAGTGTGCTGCACCTCTGAAAGTTTGCGGTCCTTTATGTACGTCCACGGGCCCTAACGAACGTCTACACCAATGCAACTAGATGTTAGCAAAAAGTGAGTGCACAAACACAGTAAAATGCATTATTAGCGAAATGCTTCGTAGACATCCCCACTCCTATATCTCGGATATCTAGTTTTTCCAAGACAAATCTATCAATATCTCTCTTCAGTGGGTCAAAATAGTTACCACGATCACAACTGCAGAATAACAAACACATGGGTAAGCACGTCATGCGCGATTGCTGCACAAATCTTCGTGCGCCTTTGGAACGGTCAAAACTAATCTTCCGATGCAGTAATATTGGTGAGCAATATTTTAACAGCGGTTCCTCTTCTGCCGCCACAAGCACACAAAATTGACAAAAGTTGGAATACGCCTTTAAATCGGTGAAATGTATGAAGCCTCTGGAGAACTAATATCACGCTGGTTGGAAATAAAGGCCGGGTTGGCAGTCAGGGAGTTCGAACAGAAAGGCGAAGGGATAAAATGGTAAATGGTTAGGTAGATTCGGCTAGATTAGAAACGGTAACGCATCATTTACCAGAAGGGTGTACTAGGATCCTTTGGCGGTGCTTTTAGGTCTTCCACCATATGCTGTCACTCTCCCAGATATAAATTATATGTTGTGGTCATCTTATGCGAGCGGATGACTATTATAGGACCTAGTCTCCCACTAACACTTGAAGTGATATTTAGCGCCGAAAATCCATCATAGGTCACCTGCCTAAGCTCACTCTGAGATCGACCATTTTATATGTTGCACATTAGCAATGTCTTGCAACGATGTCATCGTTAAGCTAGTTGTATGGATACCGACAAAGAATCGGCGCGTTTCACTGGTGCCGGCACTGGTATCGAATTTCAGCCCATTTCGGCCAAAATTCCCTGATAGCGGAAAAGTATCAACATTGTCAGCCCGGCGGCCACTCAAGCACCGCGGGCACTATTTCGGTACTGGCTGCCGCAACCGTGGTACAACAATTGTACATTTCTTTTGTGAATGTGGCTGGCGTTAAAATACGACAGGTATATAATAGTATCATATATTCATAGTGTTATAACATTATTATCATATTCGAGGGATATTATAAACGACGTCATAGCCGCGGGTGTATACCTAGACATACGTATAGGAGCATTGGTTAAGGCATAGGCAAGGGGCGTGGGCGCCATGGCACCCCCTATTTTTCGTGAAATCTTAACATTAACCCCATGGCGATGTATCTAAAAATCGAACCCAAAAGGCCGACGTGTAAACAGCGAACCAGGGTTTCTCTGAGTTTGGAGAATTCCCCTGTCATTGACAGAACTCACGTGCCGGACCCCCACCCTCCACACAACGGTGTCGCAAAGATAATGAAACAGAAGCAGCATTTAACAATAATCAGAATTAATATGTTAATTAAGGACGTGTTCAAATGCAATGTTCCTTTAGCGTAGGCATTTCTCACGCCGTGCCCGTAATGGGAGAGGTTCAGCAGTTGGTAGCGGGATTCGAGCCCACACAATGTAGAACACGGCAGTGAAAAACAACAGTTGATGCATATACGCAAACGTATAGACAACATTGTGTGCTAAATACAGGCTGGTTGGCAGATGGTCAGGTTTTCCCCATGTGATTATATGACCCATGAACCCATCACCAGTGAGAAGCAACACGGTTACCGTTTTCTTAAAACTCGACTTTGCTCTTGTCCCCAACCACATTTTATTCTCGCGTTCCTAGGACGCTGGACACGCCCGATGACACTCCGTTGACCTCAGCCTTTTACTGGGGCTGCATATGCAACATCTGGGCTCGCCCGTCACTTGCAGCATTTGGCTGGCTGGAGTAAGTTCATGATGAACCTCATATAGCAAACAAGCCACTCGCCAAAGGAAGTGATCGTTTCTCCCGTGACCGCTAACCTATTCACAAGTTGGTTTCGTGTTGGCTCGCTGACGTCCTATCCGTCAACGGATCGCCGGTGGAAGTATTCAGCTAAAGCTCAAAATCATCTCATTTAGCATAAGCGCCAAAGCAGTATTCTATGCCATCTAATCAGGTCATTGGGCTGGACACATGTATGAACATTGAACAAATGAAGGGCTTGAGCCATCAGAACAAATTACGTCGGCCGAAGCGTGGTGGATAAAAATAAATACCGGCAATCCGCATTGGTATTGGTCATAACCACGTCCCAGAGATTACGGATGACATATCAGAATAGAAAGGGGAGACAACTCGGGTCTGAATGGGAAAGGGGCAAACCTGATATAGCCTGTGTTTTTAAACTGAAAATTGGATATATATACTTATATATATATATATATATATATATATATATATATATATATATACACCTGCAATTAATCGGAGTCGACTTAAACTCTGAATCACAAGAGGTGGTGTATATTCTGACTCCATTCCACCTCAGGGCAACTCTTACAAGTTGGGTGGACTCCATGCCTAACTCCGGCTGCCCCAAAATATTCAGATTAGACTCCGTCTTCAAATCCTGACAACTATGTCTGATTTAGTGCCATACAGCCATAAATATACGCACGAAGTGATGTGCTATGGCTATCCAGTACGCACATGCCACTTCTTCGCACGTCAAAAATTCCGTAAATGCATTCCTAATTACAGTGATAGCTAAAAGCATATTTAACATAATAAAGGCATCATCCACCTTTAAACAGTTGGGGCGGTCCAGCACCAAACAACCAACGGGTGACACCGCCATGCGAGCGATTTCAACCTACGTGGGTGCATATGGTAGTCGTGGGTGTTGAATCAATCTGTGAAAGTTTTAGCTTCATACTGGCAGCGACCTCGGAGATATAGCCTGCAGAATTTTGCATAGGCCACATTGCAGGTCAATATTTGAGAGCGATCATCTTCAGTACTTTAAAACCTAGCATAGACATATAGTATA